>CM043019.1:32034150-32131893 GCA_023690525.1 Holotrichia oblita | reverse complement strand
ATCACGAACTTAGTTTATTCACTATTTCCAAGTTGGTAACAATTTTATACCAACAGCAAGAAACGATTCCTAAAAAACCTTTTACGATATTTTTGCTCATTGATGCCCTACTTTGAAATATTGTTGTAGAACTTAATTTTGTGTCGTTAGTCGCGAGTAAACGACAAAGACTTGTTTAATGCGCAGAGATGGAAGTTCTCTTAAAGTATCTTTTCATAGAAACGAAATGATAAATTAATTGAGTTGAGCGTATATAAATGTGTGTGTGTAGTTTCAAACAGAATGTTAATTTGAAGAGAGTGTATAACTTAAAATTAATTCACCACATTTCAAACATTAAGAAATAATCAAGTGTTATTTCAATCTCATTGTGAATAACAATGAGTTTGGAACAATTGAATCAACAAATAAACAATTCTGTTGTTAAATCTAAAATATTAGCAAAGTCAACCTTGAAGATTGAGTTGATAGTTAGTTTTCGCAAAATAGTGCAACGGGTCGATGGCCGCAGTGGTTAGGCGGCTGACTATTGTTGTGAGAGAACGATAGGTGCCGGGGTTCAATTCTCTGGAGGGACGGTGACATTTTTTCAGAGAGTTTAATCCCGGATCGACTTGCCATTCGCTGTTGGGAGCAAAGTGATTAACAGCGCGGCATCATAAAGGCGATATGATGCTGTCACAAAGCCATTTAAACACAACTGACACACACTAAAACTACACCGCAAGAGTTGCAGTGATAGCCAGACAAGTAATACAGCTTACGGGTCACTGCAATAAGCACCCACCACACATTAAAAAAAAAAAAAAAAAATTCATGTTCATGTTATCATGTAAACAATGGCGTTTTATTCTTCTCCTTCCACTTGTTTTTTCTTGGCTTCAGGTCTAGACCGTTTCAGTTAGTCGCTAGAGTTTTGGTACCTTATTCCATAGATCTTTAACACTAAACTTTTCCAGTAAACATTGTTGCGGATTGCACTTGTACAAACTTTTATAAAGCAATTTTTTTAAGTCTGCAGCCTATGCCTTGTAGAAATTCTATTAAACCAACAGTTATGAGCTGCGACTTACAATTAGTACACACTGCTCCGGTCGAAATTCAAATTTTCATAATGATAAGATACAATTATTATGTTCAAACATTTCTCCGTTACGTATTTTGTTAATTAAAAATGTTGACATCTGAACAAAGAACGTACGTATTTAATTCAGTTATGGTAAAGGAGAGGTTACTGATATGTAATTGAGGAGTTCAATCAAAAACAACATAATGTTCATGTTTCACATATGGGTACATATCATTTTGTGAACAAATTTTAAAGAACTGGTTCAGTAGAAAATTTAAAGAACCAGAATTAGTACGTTATGAGTCTATACTTTCTTTGAGAAGCTGATTTGAACTAGCCCACTACAAGTCTCATATTCAAAGAAAACCTAAACACAACAAAGAAGAAAATTATGAACATACGATTTTTTCATTGAACTGTTTTCTGATGAGGCCGTATTGACTTCAAATGGTGGTACAGTTTCATCACAACATGCTAGATATTTAAGTAAAATTTATCAGAATTACAGAATTTTAAATAAATGTCAATAGGTACTTTGACTTAACTTTTTCAACATGATGTATGCTCTGTACATTATTCTGGGATTGTTGTTAACTGTTTAAGTAACAAATTTGATGAAAAATGGATTGGCAAAAATGGATCAGTCTTACGGCTACCAAAATGCCCGAATTTGATAATTTTTTGATTTTTAACTATGTGGACGTTTAAAACAAATTATATACAAGGGAAATTTAACTAATAATATTCTAATTAAAATTAATGTATTAATCTATATTATGAACTTTATCCTTAATACTTATCTTTCAATTCTGAAGTATTTCCACTTTTAGGTCAATGAAACAGCCAATTAATTAAATACCAATTTATTCCAGAACATATAATACTATGTTTTCTTCAGTGGAAGAAATTGACATTTAATACATGTTCTGGAATAAATTCATATTTACTTAATTGGCTGTTTCATTTACCTAAAAGTGGAAATAATTCAGGAATTCAAAGATTCAAATAAAAAAATTCATATACAAGCTGCAGCATCTACATATATCAATTCATTATAGTTCAAGTCCTGGACTTGAATTATGTGTTGATAGTTCACTTGATAAATGGAATAAATTTTTGTTGTACTAATTTCTGTTTGTTTTTAAACGTAGATCCAAAATATCAGCCACTCCCTTCAATTCAAATGTCTATGTTAGAAGTAAACAATTTTTTCTTCTTCTTGTAAAGTCAATCCCGGGACACTGTACAATAAAATCTCGGACAAACATATTTAACTTGTGTAATTAAGGTCTCATACTCATGGAATGTCAACTGACTTAATGACAATCAGAATATGCTGTATGTCACGGCAGATTCGTTTACACAGATAAAAACTTATTTTTTTATGCTTATAAGAGTTGTCCCATATTTCTTGCACACATCTGTACATATAGAACGTTGAATTATTTTTTTAACATTTCCATGTAGGTATTTATTATCTTGATTTCTATAGAAAATTCAGGGTTTTCAAATAAACTTGTTTCTATCACGTTTTTGCTTTAGGATGTTCAGTGTCATTGAGCGTGAGGGTTGCAAATATGGAAATTGTGTAGTAAAAATATCCTGTGTTATCGATGGACAATATTACGAATAAAGTCTACTGCTTACATACATAGATAAACAAGTATTTGTATGAAGAGCGCCGGATATAATTTTAAAGAAAAACATTTATTTTTTGAACTAAGCAAACATTTTTATTTCAGCATAAAGAAAAAATAGTTCCGATTAAACGTGAAATAGAACATCAGGCAAATGGCCACCACGAAACCTCCGGCACAGGGTTATTCTCTTGTTGAAATTTTGAATAAAATTTTCGCATAAATGTGGCTGTATTTCACCAATAACGCGTCGTTTTTCCTCTTTAAAATTTTCAACTGTTTCAGGCTTATTCGCATACACCTTTCCCTTCACATAGCCCCAAAGAAAAAAAAATCCATCAGTGTTAGTTAATCGCCAAATCGAGAAATGACACGGTCTGGAAACTTGGTCTGCAGTAACACCATTGTTTCACATGCTGTGTGGCAGGTCGCACTGTCTTGTTGGGGAAAAACATGTCCTCCGCATCAATTACATCCAATTCGGGCCACAAAAACTCCGTTAACATTTCGCAATACCGTACACCATTAACAGTTAGCGCATTTTTAAAGAAATACGGTCCAATTACTCCGCCAGCTCAAAATGCACACCAAACAGTTACTCGTGGTGGATGCATTAGTTGTTCGAGTATCACAACAGGATTTTCAGCGAATCTGACAGTGTTCCTTATTTATGTTTCCATCGAGTTGAAAATGTGCCTCATCTGAAAAAATAATTTTCTTCGAAAAATCCGCATTAACTTGCTCCAACACACAAACAGCAAATCCACGGCGCTGTGCATGATCCCATGGCTTTATTGCTTGCACCAATTGAAGTTTGTACACGTGCAAATGCAGATCTTTTACCAAAATTCGTTGCATAGTGCTTCTGGAAATGTTTAATTCTTGAATAGAAATTCATCGATTCTCGACCACAGATTCCCTTACAATGGCTATATTTTCGAGTGACAGACAAGGATGACAATGAACTTCTGATCCATCAGCGTAAATCTGGTCTCAAATTTTGTAATTAAACGCCTCACTGTCGATTCAATTGGCGCATTATTGCGACCGAAACTTGATGTACACTACCGCTCAAAAGTGTTTAGGCACCCCTCTTTTCATGGATTTTTCATGCAGTAGTAGGTTTACAAGAAAAACATTATAACAAAATGAAATACGTACTTAAAACGTGTTTCGGTAATAAAAACCCATTATATGGGATAAGGTTTACTATTATCTACCTGCACTTGGCCGGATTAGCATAAATTATTTCTTGCGATGCAGTTACAATAATAATCCGTAGGAATTTCGAAGAAATTTATTCATCAAGTAGATTGTACTTAATGATGTTTAAATTACCTTCCTGGAAGATTATAGTGAAATTTGTAACCTATGGTCAGTTGCAGTGTGGTATTTACTGTGTTAACATCGTGAGCGAAATATCGAGTGATAGTTTTTTGAAAATGCCTCCGCGAAGAGAATTAAGTGCAGAAATACGTGCGCTTATAATAGCTTACCATAAAAGTGGCACAAGTAATCGACAAATTGCCAAAAAATGAAAATACCTCATGCTACGGTTGATTATAACATAAAAAAATATAGGGAAACTAGCAGTTTTCTTAACAAAAGACGGAGTGGAAGACCAAGAGCGACAACATCTGCAGATGATCGTAGAATAGTGGTTACCAGCAAGTTAAATAGGCGCAAAACAGCCCCAGAAATCACCGCAGAATTAAATGTTGGTCGCCCAAAACCAGTCAGTGTTTCTACAGTAAAACGCCGCCTACAGAAAGCCGGGCTTCATGGACGCATTGCAATGAAAAAGCCATTACTACGCAAGCAAAACAAGCAAAAGCGACTTAAATGGGCCCGTGAACACCAACATTGGACCATAGAAGAGTGGAAAAACGTTTTATGGACGGATGCGTCCAAATTTGAACTGTTCGGAACTCGAAGACGAGTATTCGTAAGAAGATCTGTAGGTGAACGTACCAGAGAGGAGTGCATTGCTGCTACCGTGAAGCATGGAGGAGGTTCAGTGATGGTCTGGGGCTGTTTTGCTGGTACTAGTGTAGGGGACATTGCGAAAATTGACGGTATACTAAAAAAGAAGGTTACCGAGATATTTTGGAGAACCACGCAATACCGTCCGGAATTCGACTTTTGGGCCAAAATTTTATTTTTCAACAAGATAATGACCCAAAACATTCCTCAAAATTATGTAAGGACTATTTACGCCATTTAGAAGAAGAAGGAACTCTCAAAATTATGGAATGGCCTCCCCAGAGCCCCGACTTGAATCCGATCGAGTTACTGTGGGAAGAACTGGATAGGCAAGTACGGAAATCGGCTCCAACATCAACTACTGAGATGTGGAACAAATTACAATCAAGTTGGACTTCAATATCAGAAGAAACTCTGGCAAAACTTATTGCAAGAATGCCTCGACTATGTGCCGCAATAATTAAATCAAGAGGAGGTCATATAGATGAGAGCAAAATTTAAATTAAACGTTTTCATTTTCGCATTTATTTAGTATATTTTTATGAATGTATGTGTAGATGTACATAAAAAATAAATATTATCGCAGTTTTACTGGATTTTTATACATTTTCGCAGTTAAACAGAGTGCCTAAACACTTTTGAGCGGTAGTGTAAATCGCGTGGTCTGTACGCCACAACTGTCAAAAATAAATCACCGTACAACTCCTATTAACAAATTGGCGACAAATTTAAATCGGGCGCTCTTGTTGGGACAAGCTGTATAACACATTTATTTCTTTCCCTATATTAGTATCGACACCTTTTCCATAAACCATTGTTTGTGGGTAATGTAAACTTTTTCTTTCCCTCATTCCAGGGCTCCCAAAAAATCGATAAACCACAGCCCACTATTGCAAACACCACTTGTATATTCAGCAAAAATAAATTTATTCAGAAACCGTGCATATTATGTATAGAAAATTTTTTAAAACATGTTACGCAAAAGAGTCTCTATTGATTTATAAAAAATATACAGGCTGTTTCATTTAAAAATATTAAGTTTGGAATTTTCATTAAATTATTTCTAATGTTTTATGAAATCACAGGAAACAATCAATTAACAAGAGAAACAACCATTATTAAAATATTTTTTTCGAAGTGTAATAATCTTAAATATTAGAACCCTAAATTGACATAATACAGGGTGGGGCATTAGTGCGAGGAAGTCCAATTACTCCTATATTATAAGAGAAATTAGAAAATGCTATTAAGATAAAAGTTGAAGCTCATGTGGGGCTGTAAGCTAGAAATATTTTTAACTATACAGGGTGTCAAATAAAGGCAGGATAAACTAAACTTACTTTATTTTGAATGGAACACCCAGCAATGTGATTTTTTTCCGTCACATACAATTTACGCGAAACGTAAGTCAATTGTTTTTCTCCACCTGAACCGTTTCCGGTAAATATTCAAAATTCATTTTTTGTATTAATACTAAAATAAAAATATTACTTATAGTATTTTGGAAAAATGTTATAAGATTCACTCAAACTGACAGTAACAGTAACCGATTAGTAAAGATTTTCTGAGTGCGCCTTGTACAATTTGACAGAAAAAGTTGATTCACGTTTCGCGTAAATTAGATGTGACAAAGAGATAATCCACATTGCTAAATATAACCTTTTCGAAACCGTTTACTTTGATGTATACATCATTAAAATCAGATAAATAAACACAATATAGCCTTTGGAAATTTTTGTGGTACCCGTTTACAGTTTAATTCGTTAATATAGCATGAAAATTTAATGACGGATTGATTGGATCAAAGTATGAAATATGGTTCTATATACAGGGTGTGGCGCGAAGAGTTTTGATTAGAAGATTTTAGGGATGTAGTAATAGGCGAAATGTAAAATTTTATAAGATTACACTATCGATAATGCTGATTTTAAATATAATATTTTCATGAATGATCTACTTCCGGTACACCGGAAGTACATACCAACTCGCTTATTTTAAATAGAACATGGTATTTTTTATTTTATCTTTCAATTCTCTATCAAATTTTGAGTAAATTTCATGTACCATGTCCTATACTAAAAATTAATAGTTTTTGACATATTTCAATTTTTTTTAATTTTTCTAGTAAAACACAGTCCCAAATAAATCACGATATTGCTGCAAACAAACACGCTACTGTTAAAATTTGACATGGCGAATTGCAAGACATCACTAAAGTGCTTCGTCCTTTGAAATGTAAAATTTTTTATACAGGGTGTTTTCCACATACCACTCAATTCCAACAATTTCAAAGAATTATAACTCGCTTATTTCAAATACACCACCCTGTATATTATATCAGATTTCAATTCCTATCTTCATTCTCGTTTAATTGATACTAGAATTCCCTATACCTAAATCTAACGGGTTTTGAGATATTTTGTTATTTTACTTCACAATAACGAAACTTAATATTTCAACATTAATAAAGCGTAGGCCGTGGCTGACAAAAATGTGACAACTTAATAGTAAATTGTATATGTATGCATTAGATATGTTTTCGTACTTTTCTTTAAAAGTTCGAAATAGTTATACAGGGTGTTGTACGAGGGAGCGTTTTTATATTCGCGGAATGGGGGATAAGGGGTGGAAATAAAAAAACCAAATTATTTTTCTTTTTCAATATATTCACCTGCAAGACGGATACATTTTTCACATCTTTCAATTAATTTATTTATACCCTCATAAAAAAATGATTTCTCTTTATCTGCAAAATACGCCGAAACTGCCTCCTTGACTTCATCATCGGCAGTAAATTTTTTACCCCGCAGCTCTTTTTTCATTTTCGGAAACAGGTAATAATCACTCGGGGCCAGGTCTGGGCTGTAGGGTGGGTGATTCACAATTTCGAAGCCCACCTTATGCAGGGCAGCTAACGCAACGCGGCTCTTGTGGACGGGCGCGTTGTCGTGCAAAAGCAGCACACCTTTCGTCAATTTTCCCCGTCTTTTCTCTTTAATGGCTTCTTTTAGTCGCTCTAATATTGAAGCGTAATATTCTCCGGTTATAGAAAGACCTTTATCTTTATAATCAATCAACAATATTCCTTCCGAGTCCCAAAATACCGTTGCCATGAGTTTCCCAGCTCGGGTCGTCTTCAAGGGATTCCCTTCCTTGTTTAAATAAACTATGCCACTTGTACACCATAGTGTTTCCTGGACAAGAGTCGCCGTAAACCAATGACATCTGATTCATTATGGTCGATGATTTTCCTTGCCTGGTAAGGAACGGCACGATATTCGATTTTTTTCAATATTTCACTTTTCACTCCTGATTATGATACTTGGTTGACGATAGCTCAAAGACTAACTGTCTAATAACAATGAAACTTCGTATTTATATTAATTATGAGTCGCTGCACAGGCCACGGCCCCAATGCGCCTAATCACCCCCCTACAACCCGCTCATTCCGGGAATATAAAAACGCTCTCTCGTATTTGAAATAAGCGAGTTATAATTGTTTGAAATTGTTGGAATTGAGTGGTATGTGGAAAACACCCTGTATAAAAAATTTTACTTTTCAAAGGACGAGGCACTTTAGTGATGTCTTGCAATTCGCCATGTCAAATTTTAAGTCAGTAGCGTGTTTGTTTGCAGCAATATCGTGATTTATTTGGGACTGTTTTTCTAGAAAAATTTAAAAAAATTGAAATATCTCAAAAACTATTAATTTTTAGTATAGGACATGGTACATGAAATTTACTCAAAATTTGCTAGAGAATTGAAAAATAAAATAAAAAATAGCATGTTCTATTTAAAATAAGCGAGTTGGTATGTATGTGATCATTCATGAAAATATATTTAAAATCAGCATTATCGATAGTGTAATCTTATAAAATTTTATATTTCGCCTATTACTACATCCCCAAAAACTTCTAATCAAAACTCTTCGCGCCACATCCTGTATATTTATCAACATTTATTTACAATTTATTAAAAAATCAGCCAAAAATAATAAAATGCAAAAAATTAACAAAGAATAAAATTAAAAGCATTTTCTTGCTGTTCTAAACGATTACACCAACACCAATTGAAATTGAACATGGAAAATTGAGACGTAGAAATTTATCGCGAAATTAATTAAATTACAGAGCTACGATCTCGCTACATTTTGAATGAACTACGCGAACTTTGGCCTTTCGAATAAAGGTACGGACCTTCCAAACCAACGTGAAGCATTCGCAATTGCAGTGAATTTCGCTTTACCGACAATACCCACTTCAACCTGTTAGTTTTTGATTATGACAGCGCGAAAATGTATTCCTCCAACGATATTTCTTGGTTTAGAAGTTGAGAAAAACAGTTTGTGTTATAAATTTTATAACTACTGATTATTAAGAACAATTTTTAGAAACATGAAATTCATCTAGAGGTTAGAGACTTCGAAAGAGTTCCACGCATCGTACCTTCGGCAAAATAAAAACCAATTTTGCTTTTATTTTAGAACGTTTAATGAGATTTTCATACTCAATTACCGCGAAATTACGTGGGGAATTTTTTATCTCATCTGTCGAGCTATGAAAGAAACGACCTATGGCCATTTATTATTATTATATTTTGTTAAATTCCAAAGAATAGTGGATACCACAAAGCAAAAAGCAGTTTTATCGTATATTCTCCAAAGTAATTGTATAATTAAAGAAGTTGACATAATTTTCGCGTTAGTGGGACCGACAGTTTTACAAACAAAATTAATTAAATACGACACAACTACGCAAGGCACAAATGTTAAATTAAAGAAAAGAAATATATACGCATGATGGGACAACCTCGTTTGAAGCGGAAAGCATATTTTACGAAGTTTTCCGTCCTTTCCTTTCAGACAGTTAATATGAATTTGCCTTTGGTTTGAAAAGTTTTGTACCGTTACTAAGAAACAAATTTCACTTTCAAATATGAAATAACTTGGAGTGTTTTATCACATTTTGTTTGAATTGTTGTTAGGAAAAAATTCGTAAACTCTTATACAAATTTATTTACCGGATCAGATCAGATCAGACAACAGATGAAAATATTAAACATAATTTAATAAAAACTAAAATTATACAATTCAATACATTAAATATACCTACACAAACTTGGTTGGCAAAAAAGTTACTTGCCACTAAAGGCCAAGGTACAAAGGTTATCTAACAGACCATTTTAAAATCAATACTACAGGAGATGTAAAGCGAAGTGAAAGCAGCTATATAGTTAATTAATTGTTTGTGAAATTTCCATCCCGAACACTGAATACAAATTCCTGGAGAACTATGTTTGCATATTCATCAACAGCACCAAAACACAGCAATTACACTCAGAAACAAAGTGACGGAAATGTCTCCCTCCGATTTTGATCAAATTTATACACATTTAGAACATCGAAAAATAAGAGACTCCTTAAGTTTATTGTGTACTCCAACAGCTTAAGCAAATTCAATATCTATTTAGGATTCGTACTTCGGCTAGGGTGCTAAGATTAAGGGTGGGTGTTAGTATCAATAAAAAAATTGTATAAATGTATTTTAATGAGAAGATTAATTCGGAATCATCGCTTCACATTCGTTGTTTATTCTTCGATATTACTAGTAGAGCTGTCAGAAATGCGCTGCATGCCATAGGCGTAAATTAAAACGTACCAATTAACACAGCAGATAGTCCTTAATTAAGATTACGAAAAGTCTGAACCCACTGATATAATTACAGTATTCTGTTTATAGTCAAACAGAATGCTGTTGAATTTTGGAAAAGTGGAAAAAGGACAAAATTATCTTGTATCTAGCGGCGGAACAAGGCGAGAAAAGTTATATCACCTGTTCGAATATATGTTCAACCAATTGAAGACTGCCTCAACGCCGCAAATAGTTACTCATCATTAAGATTTAACGAGATTACATTGAAAAATCGAGAAGAATTGAACATTTCGAATTTTCAAACAACGCTAACGATGGGCACAGAACTTTAAACAAAATCACAATATAGTTTCACAAAAAATTACTAAATTTTGCTGTAGACGCTATAACTTTTGTCTAAATGTGGATTGGTAAATATTTAGAATATCAACCAAAGTAGATTAATCTAGTAGTAATTTAGTACGGTCAAAGGAAGTAAATGGCTGATTGTTGATTATTTGTTGTTTATGTTATGTTGTCTTATGTGTAAATCTGGGAAACTAACAAAACAATTGAATCGGTTATTTGGAAAAGGGAAGATGTCCAATTTTTGGCCATTTTGAGATTTTGCCGCCCGAATAAAGATGATACATAAATACATCAGTTGTGTCGAGAAAGAAATATATCCGTCTCTCACTATATTGCTGGCAAGGACATTTATCCTACGTTCGGTTCGAAAAGGCAACATCTCCAGGATATTTATTTATTTATTTTGTCGAACCGAATTGTTATAAAAAGACCGTTCTTTCTCAACGAAATCTTTCTAAAATTCTGCCAAAAAAAGAAAAAATAGCTAGTTATTTCCATTTCAAATACAACTTCTCAGATCCTGAAGCTCTTCTTATACAGCCATACATCAACAGCTTTGTTAGTGAAAAATTCACTCCAGCAACACCACGACAGCTTCGTCCAGAGTTGCCTACAGTAATATCTTGCAGTGTGTACGCTGATAAGCTAATTCATCGAAAAAAAACGAACAATATCAGGAGTCTTCTGCAATCCAGTGGCCAATAATAGAGGCAGAGGAACGTCCTGAAGAAGATTTTTCATTTTCATTTTGACATAAATACGCTTTTGATGTATAATAAACCCATTATAAGTAAATTTAGAGTATTTTTACTTAGTTTAGTTCGAAAAGGAAACATATCCAAAAATATTTTTTTAAACAAGAAGTTATATATGCCAATACCTAATTCTTTTTATAATCGTCAAGAAATAGGTACCAGTTATACAAAGTACACTACTAGATCAAAAAAAGTAATCTATCAAAAGTTTTACTTGGAATCGTTAAATTAGTTTTCTTTTGTCTCCTGTAAAATTAACTTTTCTGGACATGTTCCCTTTACCAAATAACCGATTCAATTGATAGTAGAAAAACTAGTCAGTCAAGTATTACGCCTAATGCTCACCAAAAGACACTTTTATTAATAGATTCACAGATACAAAAACAGTTACGATTTCGTTTTTGGAAGCAATTCTTTCATCAAAGCTTAAGACATATGCAATTTTTCTGTACAAGATGTAAAAATCCCATTGCTTGTAATGCTTGATACAAAAACGATTACCTACAAGGACGACCAGGAATCTTTGAAACACGTGTTCCGATTTAATTAAGCGTTGTGGTGTCTGGTGTTACCGATTATTATCTGTAATATGTGTTAAAAAATAATCGTCCCATAAAGTTTAAAATGGCGGCATGCAGGTGAAAAAGAAGGTTGGCAAATTCTTCTTTTTTCCCTTCATTGCGATGCATCTGCGAACGATGCAGATTCTTTGAAAATAAAGACAGACCCTTTTGGATAAAATATGTCAGTTTTTGATTCATGTTGAGATCTTACATCAATCGTGAGATGTGGCAAAAAATGTATTTTGAAAGGGTAAGTTCAGATACCACTTGCATATTTCAGTTAAAACAAAATAGAAATCTTGTGGATTTTCTTCAAGTTATCTAAACTTAAATTTCAGTAAAACGTGTTTTTTGTGTATTTGTCCAATATCTCAACAAATTAACTAAGCGTGTCATCTAATCTGAATACCTAATTAATATAAGACAAATTAACCTTATCATAGCTTTTCGGCAGTTACTTAGGTTTGATCGTCTGGGTGCACATTAACCGTAAATATTTTATTGGTTCGCTTAGCTTGTCGAGTAGGTTGAATGGTTCTACCAAAATTTTTCTTATTAGAAACGTATTCTTCGTGAATGATGGAGCTCCAACTCATGTATTGTTAGACATAATTTAAATGAAATGTTCAACACCAGAAGGATCAGTCTAGAAAGGCCAAACTATCGATTACACTCTTCAACAGGTTAAAAGGAAAGGATAAAATTACCTATCCTAATTTACCTTCTGCCACTCGTCCAGTTCCTCATTCGGAAGCTTTACCAGTACCAAGTCCTATGGATGTTTCGAACCAAGAACATGTTGAAACCGAGATAGAAGAATACATTTCAGAGTTGTCGGACACAGATGAAGAATATTTGCCATCTCAAGAAGACACGCCTCATTTAATAAATCAATTGGAATTAAATGACCTAGTTCGAGATCTCAATTTATCAAAAACTCAGGCAGAAATATTAGGATCAAGACTGCAAGGATGGAAGTTGTTAGCTCCGGGTACGCGTATTTCTGTATATCGAAATCGCCAGAAAGAACTGTCACAGTATTTTCCAACTGAAGAAGGTCTTTCATTTTGCAAAAATGTTGACGGTTTAATGCGAGAATTAGGTTACAAACACCAACCGGAAGAATGGCGTCTTTTTATAGATGCTTCTAAATTGAGTTTGAAAGCTGTCCTTCTACATATAGGAAACATCTACCCTTCCTCCATTCCTGTTGGTCATGCCGTGCACATGAAGGAAACATATGATAATATGGCACGTCTCCTTGATAAAATCAATTATAAAACCTATAAATCGTACATCAGTACTGATCTCAAAGTAGTTGCAATTCTACTTGGTCTACAACTTGGATTCACAAAGTATTGCTGTTTCCTTTGTGAATGGGATAGTTGAGCGAGAAATTTGCACTATACTGTTAAGCAATAGCCAACCAGAATACAATATACTCCTGGAGAAAAGAACGTAGTCCATAATTCCTTGGCGGAGCCTCATAAAATAATTTTACCGCCATTACATATAAAATTAGGTCTGGTGAAGAATTTCGTCAAAGCATTGGAGAAAAAGGGACCAGGATTTCGATACCTTAAACAAAAATTTCCTAATATATCTGAGGCAAAACTTAAAGAGGAGATTTTTATAGAACCCCAGATTAATCTATTACAACAGGATCGACAATTTGACGTACTCTTGAGCGATTTAGAACGGATTGCTTGGGATGCATTTAAAAGTGTGACAAAGAATTTCTTAGGAAATAAAAAATCTGAAGATTACGAGGAAATTGTTAGTGAACTTCTTAGAAGTTACCATGCATTAGGCTGTAATATGAGTCTTAAAATACATTTCTTGCATTCGCACCAGAACTTCTTTCCCCCGAATCTTGGCGATGTTAGTGACGAGCATGGGGAAAGATTTCATCAGGATATTTCCACTATTGAAAAACGCTATCAGGGTAAGTGGAATAGCGAGATGCTTGCTGACTACTGTTGGACTTTAATTTCGGAATGTTCTTCATCTCGATATAAAAGAAAAGTGAAAAGAAAGACTTCCTAAATACGTCCCAGAATAGCATATACTTAGTGTTAGTATTGTATGATCAATATGATTTTCATTTGTTTATAATACCAGACGTGATAGAAGATATTTGTTTTTATAATAATTATTAGGAATATAACACAAAATAAGTTTGTATATAATTCATAAAGAAAAATAAAAAAAAATGAAAATTTGTTGTTCTGTGTTATTAGACTCGAGTTTACTAGACTTTTTCTGATTTTTGGATTTATGGAACTTTGATTAATCATATATCGATAGGGCTTCCAATATGACATGATGGCGTTATTTGCACGATTAACGTTTTCATCTTTTGTCAAGGAAACTTGACGACAATGGACTTTATGTGGTGTTAGAAACTTATCTACATATTTAGTACTACGGTAGTGAAAATTTCAATTTCTTTTCAATACACTATTATCCATTGACGTATAGGACAAATACTTAATTTTGTATCATCAAAAAATGTGGCGTTCTTCTATTTATTACACATCATACATATTTCCGACATATTTCAGTGAAACAATGTGTTCGTCAATGATTTAGCTCTGAATAATTTGAACACGTGACAATACAGCAATTCAATTAAACTCAAAAATGTCAGTAGAAAGAAAGGAAAAAAGGTGTTAAATACAAATTATGCCGTTGCCATTTAATTCAATATCATAACCTAAAAATACCCTTATTAAAATTACAGAAGTTGGGAAGAAATTAATTGGATCACGTAATAATAAATCTCGTAAAAGTTATAACCCAATAAACGATAATAAAACAACTGTGGAAACAGCGCAGAGACGAGCGAATATAAATATAACGGATCGTATAGAGGCAAATTTAGAAGTTTCATTGAAAGTAAAATCCTATAAATCCCTTGTAGTAGGAACTTCAAAGGCGAAGTAGCTACATGTATATTGTATAACGTTTTCAAAATTTACATACCAGTTTTGACCGAGTATCCGGGAATCACCGCGCTAGAAAATGGTAAAGTGAAATATTTACGTATAGATTAGGAACGGAAACGTAGAGGAATTCTCGAACGCTATTAAGTTTTAAACGGAAAACATGAGTTGTGCCGTTTCGAACTTGTTGAATACAGTTAGAGCGAGGAACGCCTTTTCTCTTTACGGAAGGTAGTTGAATTTCTGAAATTTTATTGTTGTATATTGTTGTACAGGGTCAGATGAATGGCGCTCGTATAACATTGTAAAGTTTGAATAACAAAGTTAGGATTTCATCTACGTGTAGCGTAGCACAAGTTACAGTAAAATTAATATTATCACTAATCACTGGATTATAAGGGTGTCTAAGATTCCTGGCACCTCCTTTGTTCTATCTCGGAGAAAATTATTTATTTAACAATCTTCTGAGTGCAAGGTAACATTTCTGTTATGTTACAATGTTTATTTCGTTTAGCATCGTCACTACTGGATTAATCTAATTCTTCAAACTGCATGTTTAATGTCTACCTATTTGTTCACTGTTCAATTGTTAAATAAAAAAGTTTTTGATCAAAATCTTCGGTTCACATTTTTAAATTTATTTCTTGTCCGATCTCAAAGTTGTTTCATCAATATAAATTTTGTTGGATATATTTTGTCTTGTTGGTCCAAATACGCCAATAATTTTTAGAACATTGATTTAGTTAATTCCATATACATACATCTTCAGATCTGGCTGTAGACATATAAATCATGTCCTCAACATTGATTTTCTTTAAAATGGCTCTAATATTTTTTTGTCGCACCTTCATCTTCCCCCATTGTTTTGCTTAAGAATGCCTTTCGGTATCATTCGTTGTCAAGCCTCTATTACTCTCCAGTCCATTGACTGGACTTTTTCTCTGACAGCACTAATTTATCTTGTTTTGTACCTCTTTCTTTTAGTGCTACCAACGATCATTTTATAGAATAGTCAACTTTGTAATTTTGAGAGTTTATTCTTCGCTGGTCTTTCAATTCTCGATTTCCCAATTTTTTATCATTTTCGCTAGAAACAGTATCTCCTAATAATATTCTGTATAAATTATTTGCTTTTTCCTATTGGAAAATTGGTCCTAATACAGGAAAAGTTTAGGAATCGAAATATAAGTGGCATAAACGTCATAACATAGATATATTAATTCTTCGTTGAAAACAATTTGATTATTTTCACTAAAACAATATCTCCTAATAAATATTCTGTGATATGTAACAGTATCGATCAAAAATTTTTCCATTGCCTAAATTATGTTTTAATACATGGAAAACTATTTTAACATAAAGGCCTTCAATTTGTGACTTATTTTTATAAATTCTAAATAATCCATTCTTTACTTCTAAACGCTATTAACAACCAATTTTGATCCAATCAGATTTTCAAATCAAACCAATTCTAAATTCTAAAAGCATTATTCCATTCACAAACCTCCAAAGTAAATAAAAAAAAAACTCAGACGTGCTCAGTTATATTTAAATTTTGGGATAATAATGGCCATTGTACAACTCAGAGTGATTCATCTTCTCTTTCCTTCTTGGGGTTGGATGATGAAACTTTGATCAGGATAGTTTTGAATTTTACAATTATGAATATTTCGTCCCTTTTGATCAAATTTCTACAGAATATATTATTTACCTCTCCTTCTTTTGACATACTGCCTCTGCTACTTCCAAATAGACCATATTTTGCAGCTATCCATTATCTAATCAGTGAACTTACTGTTAGATTAGATTAGTAGTGGGTTCTGTAAGCAATGCTGTCTCTCTTCACTGCGACCTATAGGATCTATTGCGAGTACCATTAATCTTTTAGTCCCAATTGATCTCCAGACTTCTAAAGAAATCTAGGATTTTCTTGGAGGCTGTGGTTCTAATGTTAGCCGATTCTACCTGCGTCGTGGTCAGAGAGTAAAGCCATGATGGTGCTGAAGTCTCTTCTGTTGAGCTCCAACAGAAATTTAGCCTTGTTGGCTGAAAAAGTAATAAACTTTTTTAATTGTCTTAGTTTTGGCTTTTGATGAGATCACAGAATAACCATGGTCCAATATATCGGAATGCCGTGCCTTTCTTTGTAAGATGATCGGCAGTTTCATTGCTCTCACATCCCCAGTGACCTGGTACCCACATTAGTGTAACTGTTTCTTTGGACCAAAGCATTGATAGTGAGCAGACAACTTGACAACTTGATTTTGATGCGGTTTACACATTTTAGAAGTTTTTTTTAATGCGATTTGACAAATATTAGGACAGATTTGAACAAAAACGAAAGCTAATTGTCTCAAGTGGCAAACTTTGTTTCTAATTCTGTTTGAATGAAATTGCAAAAAGATTCATGAAAACCCATTCAAGTCATTTCCAATTATATGTACATTTCTTTATTCAAGTTTTTCAGTCAAGATTTTTCTGGCACTCGAAGCATGTACTACCGTTTAAAATTTATCGGAACGTTTTTTAGTTACCATTAAATCTAATTCAGGTTTTATTTGCCGTGCATTACCCGAACAGCTTGACCGTAATATCGACCAATATTGTCTTCGTCTCCGTTTTTGGCATCTCTCTTTAGCACGCGATCTTTACTGTAGGAATTGCCCAATATTACAAAACTGTTAAGTAGGTTATGAAATTTTAGCTATAGCTCAACATTAAAAGCCTGCCTCTTTAAAACAATTTAAATATATAAATGTCTTTTATATCGTTACTGTTCGAGAATGTTCATAATTCAATTCTAGGCTCTTTTCAACTTTGCATAAGCAATTATAAAATTCTATGGAACTGTAGATATTTCGCTAACAAGGACTTTATTTAACTTCATTGTGATATTAGACACAATGTAGCAATATTAAATATTCGCACTTTTAAGTTCTTTACATGTACATTTTTCTCTGATATACGAGGTGTCGCAGCAAAGTAATGAGAGTGATTTTTTTATTTACCAAAGTTTTAATTTCTTCAAACATCAATGTTATCCTCTTCAAACTAGTTCCCTTGGGCAGCTACACACCGATGGAGACGTTGTTCCCACTGTTGGTAGCAGCGCTGGAAGTCTTCAACCGGTATGGTCTTCAGTGTGTCCGTTACATTCTTTTGGATGTTGTCTAAAGTCCCGAAATGACGTCCTTTGAGGACATTTTTCAGTTTAGGAAAAAGGAAACGGTGACAGGGACTGAGATCAGATTAATAGAGGGGATGGGGAACCACAGGAATGCCTTTGGAGGTCAAAAATTCTATTAAGGAGAGGGTAGTGTGACATGGAGCATTGTTATGATGGAGCATCCATTTGTCTCGAATTGCCCTTTTTCTGAACCTTTCAAGGACGTCTTTATAAAAAACTTGGTTGGCAGTTTGTCCTGGAGGAACAAATTCTTTGTGGACGATTCCCCTTTTGTAAAAAAAAAAACAAATCAGCATTGATATTTAATCTTCGATTTACTCATTCGAGCTTTCTTTGGTCGAGGAGTTTGCAGTGTGCCACTTTTGGTCTCAGGATCGTATTCAAAAATCCATGATTCATCACTGTGATCAGACGACTAAAGAAATCTTGCTCATTAGCGATTCTGTCAAGAAGATCAAGGCACTTGTTTTTTCGAATGTCTTTCAACTCAATTGTGAGGTTTTTTCTGCACAATTTTGGCACAGACCTTTCGCATGTCCTAATGTTCAGTTAAAATTTGATGAGTGGTAAATCTGTTCAAATTTAATTGTTCACCCAACATTCTTAATGTTAAACGATGGTCTGATCTCACTAAAGTGTTGACACGTTCAATGTTTTCATCGGTTTTAGAAGTTGAATGGTGTTCATCTTCAACGTGTTCTCTGCCTTCCAAAAATGATTTGTGCCAGCGAAAAACTTGAGCTCGGGATAAAGAATGTTTCCCATAGGCATGTTTTTAATTTTTCATACGTCACACTTGCCGATTCTCCAAGCTTAACACAAAATTTAATGGCGCAAAGTTGCTCCAAATTCCGCTGTTCCATTTTGCGTAACGGACAACCAAAACACAACTTCGCTAATAGCAGTCGCTAAAATCACGTCGTTAACGGAACGAGTTGGGTACTGATACACGTGGTCTATCAAGGACAACACGACGCAGCGTTGCCAGATCACTTGCAGTGTTGCCAGTCTCATTACTTTTCTGCCACACCTCGTATGTATTTATACGTGTGGTATCTTGTTTAACGTATAGTGTAATGTATTCACAGCGGAGTATAGTTGTGAGATAGGACGTACTGAAGTTTTATTTGTAGGTATGTATATGATCCCTTTTCTGTTTACTTAGGCAGAAATTATGGGTTACATTGCACATGATAGCAACACGACTGCAGATACTGTAGTACCACAACATTTTAGAGAATGTCATTTATTTTATATGTGAAACTAACACAATTCAATGGTCGAATTATACATGATAAAAAGTTAAAACCTTGGAACAATACGCAACAAACAAAAGTAGAATCTCAAACGACCATTAAATATTAGATTTTCAAAAAATGGCGGCTTCAAGAAATTTCGTTTAGTTAGTTAGTTTCGTTAGTCAAAATTATTTTTTTTGGGAATATGCGTTCTAATAGTAGTCTCTTGAATTATGTACTAGGACTTCCATTAAGTTCTATTTGACTTTAAATAATTAATTACTTCAAAATAAATTCAACGAACTTTCGCGCAATTTGCATAAGTGGTCTGAGAGTACAATAGAAAGGCGAGTGATAACTTTCAATGTAATGCAGCTAGAATGGCCAACTAACATAAATCTTAATTAAAACATCGCCAATATTTATAAAAGGGACTTAATTAAAGGAATTAATACTATAGCAATAGAAAGAGGTTTGTATTCTATCACTGCACAACTTCGAATGCCGTACATTCCCATTTAGAGGACTAGTTAACTCTGGTTTTATACGTAACAGCAAGGCTCCAGTCATCGTCTGCAAACGATTCCAAGTGGAGCACTTACAATTCAAAGGGAAGATTTATAGTTCTAACGGTTCCAGTGGATACTTCCAGAGCGTTCTTTGGTTCTAGAAAATCGGTCAGTTCTCGTGGGTTACAATAATATAATTACGATCACTAAAGTGCTGAAATAGAATTTCTTTAGTTAGATAAAAAGTAAACCTTTTTGTTAAGCAGTAATTTTATTCGCCTTAATAACATATAATTTCATCTACCTTAACTTTATTTCACGTTAGTAAACGTTTACGAGCTTATTGCAGGGAATATAACGAGAATTAAGCACCGCAGAGACATATTAGCACAAAAATATCGATTTTCTCAAGTGCGTCGTAATTGTCCAAATTTCAGGTAGATACAAATTTTAATTTCAATCCACCGCAGAACAAATTTGGAATGAGGGATACGCAATATTAAAGATTAATTTCGCTATAAGAAGCTCCATCTCCGTGTTCTGAATTATGCACGTATAATAGGAATTCCACCGTAAACTCTTTCACGAGAGATTACGATAGGGACTTGTGGAATATTGCGAAGCAATAAAGATCTGAACTGAAATTACTTCTGATATATTAAGATAGATAGCGGTTTAGCTTTCTTTTGAAACCTTTTTCTAAATAATTAATCATTTTATATCGTGAAAGCCGAATATTTTGCCAGTAAAGGTAATTGTACATTATTCTTATGGAAATAGGACATATTAAATGTAATAAAGAACAAATTATTTTTCACAAAACCTCTCTATAGGTATAAATTTAGATTCAACTACACAAAACTTTCGTATCCCAGTTTTATAGAATTCGATAACTAACGAAGATAAAAACAAACTAAAAACTGATTGCTTAGTCAGTGGAGAAAAACAAAAATATAAAAACTGTATTCCCTTAACGAACCGCAGTGCTGACAAACCAATTTAAGATATTGTTGTTATTTTGTTTTTAATTTAATATTTTCTGGAAGTTTGTTAAAACAAAAACAGTATGAATAAAAAATGAGGTAAATTTCTTGTAAAGTATATTTAACCTGCTTTTAAAAAAATATTTCAAAAATTCTAAAATATGTATTACTCTTATAATTTTCATGATTTTTCTTTGACTTAAATCGTTATTGCCATTTGACAGCTGTCAGAAATATATAGCCATAGAAAATATCCGCTTTTTTCATCGTTTTCTGTTTCTAACGTGCCATCGAAAAAAAACATAATTAGTAAATGTTCGGGGTTAGTGTAAATGTTTTTGATCGTTGCTTTAGCCACTATCACATAATGACATTTATTACTTGACATTTTATTGTAACTTTAGTTTATATAAGTTTTATAACCTCAAATTAAATGTCAAGGAATAAATGTTATTATGTGAAAGTGGCTAAAGTAACAATCCATTCACATAGCCTACTCTAATTATGATTTTTTTTGCGTGTCTATATAATTTTGACAGTTATGTTGTCAGAAATATTTTAAGGCACTACTTTTGATAATTTGAAAGTTATTAGAACTATTTTGAAAGCGGAAATCATAGATATTGCAAGAAATCACCGGTTTGACAAAATGACACAATTTCTACTATAAAAAAAACTATAAAACCATTAAAAAAATCGTCTCTACTGTTTGTTGTAATTGTAATTGTTACAATCTTAAAAGATAAGTGGTTCCATAGTTCTGTAACACATTTCAAAGTTACTTTTACAAATCGATGATTCTTGATAAAAATAAATGTTTTTACAACTTGACAGTTGTTGAAATTGTTTTGACAGTAAAGATTGTCAACAGTGTAAAAACTAAAATGTTCTTCTAGTTAAGAGATTTCACAAATACTCGAAAGTGTTTAATTGTTAAAATCACGAAATACATATACTGACAGTTGCAAGTGTCAAAATTGTACAATAATACATGAACGTCCAAAATATTTTAATAGTTACTGCTGACACATCCGGGCAGGGTACCCACCACGATTTGACAGTTCAATATCTTAGGAAATGTTCTAATGGCAAAGATGAAATTTAACAGTTACGAACTGTGAATGCTGAAGTAATAATAATACGGACCATTCAATGGACACTGAATAGTTTGATAAAAAAAATTAACAAACATCGACATGTCTATACCTAACCCCAATAGGTTTTCAAATATTTGACATTTACTCTAATGTAATCCAGGTAATTTGGCGTGGTACTTGATCCCAAACACGAAATTTTTGGTTTGTAAATGGTTACAGAGTGTTCAGGGAAGTAACATCCATCATAAATTAATCAATTTGACACTTTCGAATTTTAATTTGTGTTATTTGTTTTCTGGCTGTTTTAATTTTAAGAACTTGTTGAAGTGATTAGGTTCTTGTAAAGTGAGTTTTAAAACGGAGAAGTCTATTACAGCTACCTTTGAAAAATCACTCTTCCATCAAACCGCCCTGATCTGAAATTTGTTATCTTCATTTTCCTTTACTAAACACTTAAAAAAATAGCTGTAGCAATTTGTAAAAGTTGTAAGTGCAAACTACCCACATTCTAAAAATTTCGTTTTTGGAGTAACTTGCAATCAGGATTGTTTTTTTGAGATAACCTGTATAAACAAATAAATTTTTATATTATCGTTCTTTAAGAATTAAACAACTTTTATTTTAAAAATGATTTTGTGCCTTCAATTCGTATCGAGATATCCGAAGATAGAAGTCTAAAGGTGTTATATCTAGAAAACATGGTGATCACAAAAACATACCATTTTGGCCTAACCATTTTCCAGAGTTTAATACTCTTTTTAATCAACTTCTAATTATTCCTAATTATTGTTCAAGATGCCGTTGAGATCTGTGGACTTACCTGAAGATAAGCCAAAAAAATGGTAACATTATTAATCGTTCGAGCAGTTTTTCGTCGGAGAACTTAATTTCTACCGCTTGAAAAAGAACCAGTTCCAATTTTTTTTTGGTCCAGATAGTAAAACGTTGTTGGAATTCACCCTGCGACTGAATGCAATAAAAATAGATCAAGCATTAAAGGCGGACCATGTGGTTTCGACCTTCTAGGTCTCGTCAGCGCAACTACGAATGCAAGATCTAATTTCATCGCCTTTCAGATCACAACTTTAACTGTATAATACCTCCGACAATGGACTAATTCCAAGCCAATGCCCTTAGTGGGCAGGGTGGGAAGTAGCACACTGCAAGGCACTACACAACACAAGTCCGTATAGCAGATACTGATTTAGCTCGCACAATTCGTGGATTGTCCGTAGATATTATTATTGTTTTAAACCATAACGAGTGTGGTATCATTGAATTTGTTTTTGAAAGATCTGCCAAAAATTATACCGATTGTCCAATTTAAAAATAATTGAAAGTGGGATTACATGACAGATTACACGAAAAAGACCAGAAGGGCATGTTATACTAACTAGAGGCGTCAATATTGGCTGTTTATGGCTGCCAAATTTCATATTTCTAACTCTAAAAGTTTTCCAGATATTAAACTGTCAAAACAACGTGGCCAGAAATGCGTTACGGGTTAGAAGTGTCAAAAAGGTAAAACTAAGTGTTTTCATAGATTAGAACCTATAATAATTGTGCTAAAACTCTTAAAATTGTGAAAATAGCTATTTTTTATCATTTGACAGCTGTCAAGACCGCGAAACATAACCACAATATTATTGTATTACAAGCAATAACGACACATTAGCATCGGTAATATTCCAACATAACACCCATGTGTATAAAACGCAAAATATTTTACCACTTGTCAGAAAACGATATTTTAACTGAAGGATATTATTTTGAGCAACATTTAAAATCTTTTTTATAATAGCTGTTATAATGTGTACATACATAATAGATATGTGAAATCAATAATTAACATTAATGTATTCATTTAAATTCTTATTGCGGATACGCTGAAATCTTCTGCCAACTTCTGTTTCTGTTTTTTTTTTTTACCACCCACCAATTTATGGCATATTTTCTACTGAAGTTGGATCAATACCAGCGAATTCTTTTGTTAGACACATAATGTAAATACCAACCTACTATGCGTTTTCTCAGTATCTGTCCATTCAATTTTAGAGGTTTTACTTTATTCGCACCTTAGGTGTCTTTTGTATTATGAAAAGAATACGAATTCTTGAAAATTGAAGTTTTGTGAAAAATAATTTATTTAGTTACAAAATTTCTCTGTTCTTTTTATTGTATAATTTTACAAAAAAAATACAAATAATAGAGCTAAGAATTAAAACAAAAAAAAACATACACACTAGAAAATTTTTACAGATATAGTTTCAAACTGGGTTAGTATACTTCAAGAATAAAAGTATAAAAAGAGGTCAATTGCTGATATCTGATATCCTTGTTTTATAATGATATCCTTGAGTAAATATTACTACTTATAAAATCAGACATGCAAAAAGATCGTTATGTTATGGTTAGTGTATTTATGAATTGTGTTAGTAGTGGAATAAGTCCAATTAAAAGAAAATCCCAACCCTCTATAATAGACTATTTTACTAATAATTTGCGTGCAAAACACCGCCCCAATTTCTATTCTAATATTGGTTATGTAAATCACCATGGAATTAATCGCTCATATACGTATCAGAAATTTATGTACATGTTTGAATATGTGTACAATTTCAATCATGCCATGCTCCACATAAACTCGATTTCCGTTAATCCCGCAATCGTTACGGCTGCGTTTTGCCAGCCAATTTTCAACGAGTTATATTTAGGTAATGTAATGCCTTACAAATTCTACCAAAGCCAACGTAAATAGTAACAAAAAATATTATGAATATTTTCTAAATCAATTTGCGAAGCAAAAAATAAAAAACTTTTCGTTAGATAAAACTAGCTTATCGTATTGCATCAGATGATATTTTCAAATCAAATTGTTTTTTTTTTACGATAAAAGAAAAATTTATTAAGTAAGATCTGGTTTGTAGGACTCTCCCTCTTTCACACATCCACCTTTTTAATTCACATCACATATAGTCTATTGGATTCAAATCCGTGGAATTTCCGGTTTCAAGGAGAGGATCCTTCCGGAATTTCTTTAACACGGTTTTTGACTTTTTCGGCAGCATATGTGTACAAACCATTGTCTTGAATGAAAAATGTAACTTCTGATTATTCCACGTTCGTAATTTGAAATAACGTAGAAACACGCTTTTTACAACGTTTACATATTGATTTTACTTCATTGTATCCTTCACAACGCGATGTAGAGGCTTGAACCTTTATGGAGTAATAATAGTAGCGTAGAGTGAAACCTGCAGGGACTATTTTACAATTAGACACAGACAAGTCGCATAATTGTGATTGTGGTATTTACGAGTACAAAACCCTTTTATGTATAAACAAACCCAACTTCATTAAAAGTTTAGATATAGTGTGAGTAATATTATATAGAGATACCTTGTTACCTTAATGATTAGAGCTGGCAAATAATGCCAACAATAACACGTTTCTAATTAGTAGAACTAATTAGTAGAAACTATAACAGAATAGTGTTCTTTTGGACTTTATTGTAGGAAATTTCATGCTCTACAAAAAAGGTCTTATAAAATTTTTGATATATTACCGTGTTAAAGATCAGTAGGCGAAAAAAGATAAATTTCGCGTTTTTTCGTGAAATTTCCTTTGTTTTTTGCCAAGCGAATTTTCATAGGGAAAAAAATTTGTAAAATATTCTGTGTAGAGCATGAAATGTTCTACAAAAAATCCTATTCTAACTGTTATAGTTTTCGAGTTCTACCAATGAGAAATCCGTTACATATTGGCGCTATTTGCCAACTCTATTAACAATTAAACTATCTATATTAATTATTTTACAGTTTCCAATTGAAATTCTCGTCTCTCGCCTCCGCCCACAGCATTATACGAGATGATTTTCTGAAAACGACCAACCTTAAATATTTCAAAAACAAAAAGGAAATTAAAAATTTCCAAAAACATGTTTACTTCTAAAAAACCAAAAAATGGCTATAATAGGCACTTATGGTATATTGTTGGAATTCACCATGCGAATAAATGCAATGAAAATATATCAAGCATTAGAAGCAGACCACGTGGTTTCGACCTTCTAGGTCTCGTCAGTGCAACTACGAATACAAGATCTAATTTCATCACCCTTCACACATCACAGCTTTAACTGTATAATAACCTCCGACAATGGACTAATTCTAACCCAATGCTCTCTAATGGGCATGGTGGGTAACACAAGTCGGTACAACAGATACTGATCTATGTGAAAGGCGATGAAATTAGATCTTGCATTCGTAGTTGCACTGACTAGACCTAGAAGGTCGAAACCACGTGGTCTGCTTCTAATGCTTGATCTATTTTCATTGCATTCATTCGCAGGGTGACTTCCAACCACACGTTTTTCATACGCCTACTTCTAGTTTAAGGGGAAAACAGATAGACGTATGAAATACATTTTTGACACAATTTTAAAAGCAACGGCCCATCGTGCGGTACTTCAAATGATAGCGTCGTACAATCAGCTGGGCGTAAAAATTGTAAAAACAAGGATACGAAGAGTAAGTCTTTGACGTGACAATAATAATTAAAAAAGAAAACAAAATAACAAAATAATAAGGGGACGCTTTCAATTTCAAAAACCAATGAAAACATTGAACATGTGAGGGCTCTTGCGAAGTGAAACCGTCATTTAACAATTAGGATGCTGAGTGACTAGTTACGATGGAACAGCTTCCCTGTTCATCATATTCTATTTTAAGATCTGCACATGCGAAAAGTCTGTGCCAAAATGGTGTCTAAAAACCTCACAATTGTGCGGTAGGGCATTCGAAAAAACGTGTGGCTCGATATTTTTGAAAGAATTTCCAAAAACTTCGATTTCATTACTCGTGTGATCACAGGTGATAGTACCCGGACTTTTGAATACACCCTTGATACAAAGCGGCAAAGCCAGACACTGGACAGCACGCAAATAATTTTCGCGGCCAAAAAAAGCGCGAATAAGCAAATCAAAGATTAAAACAATGCTGATTTGCTTCTTTGAGAGTAGAGGTATCGTTTATAAAGAATTTGTACCTCTAGGGCAAATTGTCAACCAAGGTTTTACAAGGGTATCCTTGAAAGGCTCAGAAGAAGGGTGATTCATCATCGTCATGACAATGCGCCATGTCACACGGTTACCTCCATCGCGGAGTTTTTGACATCAAAAAGCATCTATGTGCTTCTTCACCTGATCTCAATGGAGCCGTCCCGTTTTTTTAAATGTGTTAATAAATATTTTATTATGGAAAGTTACTATAATCTGATGTAGGTAATAGCAAAAATTATAATTTTAGTGTTACTGGAATTGCACAAAAAAGAAAATAAAACCGATTATTTGTAAATCGCGCGTTTAGTGACGTGATAATGGTACTTCTTTTTATTGGCTTAAACTTGTAAGAATACATCAACGACAAACGTAGTAATGTACAAGCATTAGCCTATATATAGGGTATGACAGGTGTGTTGACAGTGACAATTATTATAAAAAAGACGTTTTGACGATAAGACGTGTAGGTATATGAAATACATTTATGTTGTGGAATCAAATGTAATAGAACTTTCAGTCTTTAATGTGTGGTTTTTGTGTACTAAAATACGAAATGTAAAAACGTATAAGTAAAGCAAGAATTTGGAAAAGCCGTTAATAGTTATATTGCATATAATCATGTCAACACGTAAAAAGAAAAACGATGTGACTTTTACTAAATAATATTTGTTAACCATGAATGATATTGAAATGGTTTTGGTCACATTGCAAGCAAACAAGTACAGCATCTACACGAAATGAAGAAAATTGGGAAACATGTTTCGTTCAAGGAAATTAGAGTCCTCTTCGTGATAATATATTCTTGACTATAAATATTCATTCTATACAAGGATTCATTGGCAGCGGAAGTGATCTGAACTTGTTAAAAGCCAACAGTTAGGTGCAGATGAGAGCGCCAAAATTTGATAATACTTGTGTTTTGGTAAAAGGATTAGGATATGTGCCAATAAAAACATTCACGTCTGAAGTAAAAGTCAGTGAACACATTCTTAAAGTCGACATCGTAATACAGAAAACCATCTAGACGTAGGTAAACCAGGGCATGAGAAGAAAATTAGCGAAATTATAACTAATTATAAACCAAAACACCCTAAAGAAACGAAGATATGCACAAAAATTATATAAGTACACTCATTTTTAGCAGATGTAACTACTCTTTTTTTGGGTTTAGGCTTTAGGTTTAGATAGAATGGTTGAGTGGAAGAGCAGATGTCAACTTTTAGTGACGCATCAGAGCTCCAACGCCACTTTTCACTTCATTATTAATATTTATATAGAAATACTTTTGATTTTTTTTGTAACATACATATGTTGGAAATAAAGATGCTTTTCCGGATTGATTTTAAAATTGCAACGAGATACAAAACATTTCATGATTAATTGATATCAAATAAGATTCAAATAAAAATAAACCAGGATTCCAAAGGTGATAATGTTAAAAAATACACAAATTAAAACTGAAAACTAAGCACACCACAAAATAATAACAATACAATAGTTTATTAAACAAATATGAAAATAAATACTATGACAGAATACAGATTGACAGGAGGTGGATTTCGTTTGACGTTTACGTAGCTAACAAAAAAAAAAGAAAGATTACATTTCTGATTAAGAAAACATTGATGTGTTATTTCTATCTCTTTCCATATCATACTTTTGGCAAGCTTCTCTGTCAATTTACCATTATCACGTCATAAATGCGGTAAATTCAAAATTCAAACTTTGATATTTTTTCTTGGCATATTTATTAATAATATAAAAAAAGAAAATACGTAGACACTATAATTTAATATACACTTTAAGAAAAAAATACAAAAAAAAATCCGGGACGGCCCCATTCCTTGCGATTCTTCTCTTTCTTTCCCAAAACTAAAAAATGTCTTAGAAGAACGATATTTTGGGAGTTTGGAGAACATTCAAAAGAATGTGACAAACATGTTAAAGGCCATACCGGCTGAAGCCTTCCAGCGATGCGCTACCAGGATTGGTAAGAACGACTTCACCGGTGTATAGCTGCCCAAAGAACGTATGTACTTTGAAAAAGATAATAGGCCTTAAAATACTATTGCAAAGATGATGTATTTGGAGTTTTGACCTGTTCTGTATACACTTTAGAAAGAGACCTTAGATATTCTTGTACATATTTTATTTCGTAACACTAAAAGAACTACCATCACATTATTTCATTATGCTTTTCAAGTTTAAGAGCTACGAAAACGAAAACTTTTCTGTGCCATTAATCTTACTTGAACGAAAACTCCCAGATATATATCAATAATTCTGTTAAAGAAGCTATCTCTAAAAGTTAGCAAGAAATAGCATGTACTCTAACTAATCAGTTTCTCCTAAGAAAAGGACATCTAACGACACACGTACATACATGAAATTGAATTACAGGTGATGTTATTGCATAGAACTACCACATGGTCCTAGATAAAAATATATGTTTACTACCGCATTATTTCAGTCCCTTTTACAAGACAGAAAATATCGATTATTGCAATAAGTTATTACTACTAGATAGCAGATTCAGACATTTTAAGTTACCCAATTAATTCTCTGCGGATATTAAAATTGTAGTAAGTTGAACTTTCTCAGACTAAAATTTACATTTATTACATGAAACTTACGCAGAACTTTTTACTTAAAATACAACTTCTTTAAGTAAAACTATGCAAACTTTACTGAGATAACTACACAGGGAAAGGAAGCAAATTACACTATATCCTTCGTGTACCATATTTATGTAAATTTTCTTAGTTCTTCTTATACGTATGTATGTATACTTTGGTAGAATTTGAGGCATAATCACTGGAATATATGTACGAGTAAAATTTAATACCAAACAAACCAAATTACCCAAGATTAAATTACTACTAATTCAACTTTATTTTAGTGTTCATGCAGAAGCTATTCAAAAATATTAGCATTATTTGAATAGACCCGCTTTCTTCGTATTGTCTTTGTCCTATTTTAGTACCGCAGTTATAAAATATTTACCAGTTTTATCTAAAAAACTGAGTTAAATGTTGCAATATATCCAATCAATAATAAAATGACGCAGTGTTTTAATTAGTTGCATAAATAAACATATTGAAACGTTACATGAAACAATATAAACAATAAATCGTTAATATAAATAATGTTTAATTTTATCGCATATTGTAATAGATTCGCTCGAATGTTCGGAGATTTATATTTTATATGAAGGTAATGCAATTTTTTTCCATTATGAAACATTGCTTTTTTATAATGGTAAATGCAAAATTTTACGTTAGAGCCTAAAAAATTAATGTAAAGCCAAGTTTACACTTGAATTAATCTTCCTCATTATATAAAAAGGAAATATGTGCAGGTATTTTGCAAGGAATTTACCTTGTTTGTAACTTTTAATACGCATTTTCTCATTACACATAAATTACATAACACGCTTAACAGTGGCTTCATCAAATTGTATTATATAACAGTGGAAAAGATGCTTCAACTATTTTACGTAACCGTGCGGTTCGACTAATATAATTATCCGAAATGCGTTTAGCCCCTTTAGGGCTGTGCTAATCGTGTTAGGATACAGCCGAGATAAAGGAATAAGAAATACTTTGTAAACAATGCGAGCAAGATATGAGATTAAAACGAAATGACAAATTTTATAAACAACGCTCGGGATAAGATATGCACGAGGTATTGTCTAAAAATTTCTAAAGTTTAAATTGCTGATAAGAGGACTAAAGACGTCACTTCTGCACAAGTTATTTGGCCCTCGTCAACCTGTATATGAATTGTGAACAAGGACATGATTGAGACACAATCATGAGACATAATATTTACAATTTTAATTTGATTTTAATGCAATTTATTGTACTGAGAACCACATTTTGCAAAGGAGAGCTTTTTACAACTGAAAGCTACCAAATCTGATTCCAAAGTAAAAAAAAATAACAGTGGTGCCAACTAACTCATATGTTGGTACTATTATTGGTGTAAAATTCCGCTAGATTCTAGCACTAAATACTACATATAATGGGTTCAAATCACATCTTCTTTAAAAACCTTTTTTTTGGTATTTTATGCATTTTGAGCAAAATTCATTTATAGCCTATAGTTTTAAATAGTATTCAACCAAATTATTTTGTTGCAATCTTAGTGCTGCCAGAATAAAAAGAAACGCAAAATGGCTTTGTCCCTATTTTTCAACATATCCAAAATATATGAGTTTTACAAGCCACTACAACAGTCGGTATCAAAGACCAACTCGATTTTAAAATAAACTATTTGAAAATACATTAAATTTATTGGAAACATACAGCAAAAGCATATAGCACGAATTTAATAAAAAAATAAAAAGCAATGCGAAAGTTTTTGAAGTAGTAAAAACAACTGACGAGAAAGCACACCCAACGAAATGTAAAGGTAAACATTCGTTCAAGTTAAACCAGTCTTAGAACGTCAGTTGCATAAACAACCATCAAGCATCATTCAAGAAACAATCTGCCAGTACAACTTTTCTTTCGACAACTCATTGTAGGCTTCCTATCATTTGATCCTCGACTTTACTAAGACTTTCAGGGTATTGACGAAACTGATATTTACTTGAAACAGGTTAAATAGAACTGCAATCCTTTTCGGAGGATTCATTTTGCAAGCTATTGCTCTAATAATGTAATGTAATGTGTAAGTAATGGCAAAAGCCCGGATTGATTTTAGACACATTCTTTAAAGTCCTATTTAAATTTCCAAAAAATATTCAAAAATATATCTAAAAAACTCGCAATGGCAATAAAATCTACAGCACCACAAAGCTACAGTCGAATATTGCAAATAATATACCTCCAACCCTCCTGTAGAAGCATTTGCATTTCCTGAACATTTGATATCATTTTCTAAGCCATACGATGCAGTAGATTAGATAGAAGAGAAAATTAATAAGTTTACATTTTACGAAATTAGCAAAGAAACGATATGGGCATACCTAAAAAAATTAGATTTCTGGGTCCAGGCTATCACTTATCAGAGCACTCTACATATCCAAAATGTATGAGTTTTACAAGGGGTATGTGCAAGAAATAAAGTTTTGGTAAAAATTGTTTATTCATCATTGTTCTATCCAATTCAATTTATCGCTTTCCACACCCGCAAACCACATGTGTACTATTCGGAACTCGGGCCTTAACAACGAAGAACATATTGAATGTTTTAAGTTTGCTTTGGAGCAACAGTATTTTAATTGAGACAAGTGTAGTTTAATCAAAACTTAGTTTTGTCCAACTTCTAATCGCCCAACAAAAAATAGACCATTTACTGATTTGTTCGCAATCTTGTTGTGGACTAAACAAAAGTAACTGAAAGTGAGTCATTTCTTTTTTCACCACAAAGATCACTTTAAAAATGTGAGTGAAATTTTTAAATGTTAAACCTCTTCAAAAGAAAGAAGAATGTATTTATTAAAAAAGTTATTTGGAGAGATAACATAAAGTGGACCCAAACACCGCTGCCTTAAAATTGGTATAAAGATAAGAAATGTGGACATATAAATTTCAAGGTCGGAAAAATTGCTACCACCAACAGCTACTACCATGTGTAGCTGACACTTCGTAATTTTTATACAGGATTACAAATCCACTGAGTAATCGCCATTTTGTGAGAGCCAATTTCGTCTCTATCTGCTTGCCAATCGTAAATTACAGATTTCTCGGTGGATTTGTAATTTTATTCGTTGAAATAGTTACACGTAGGTAAATATAAATAATAGGTACTGCCGCTAGTAATTTTTATTAAAAAAAAATATCGAAATATCTCTGATAAAAATAAAAACTGCATAATGAAAAAATTCTTCCGTAAAAACAAATGACCCGTACAAGCTTCAGTTCCGCTACATATATGATGGATTTTCCTTCCGAGGTCGCTTTATCACTCTAGCATTTAAATTCCGCTGTCTACAGCAGAATTGCGATCAGATTGATAATCAAGTGGTTATCTTGCTCGCATTTAATAAATTAAAAAAAATTTTTAACATCGTTCGATTTCATTTAATAAATTCTTGAAAATCTTTTCTGTTTTTTGCTCCCATCCCTGCTCTCTGCCAGTCCGCTCCACAATCTGACAAATTCTTCGCAATCACGTCGATTCATGTTTTTGGAGGTCATCCACAACCTTTTTTTGTTCGCTTCCTATTATCAAGTGACCAAACCATGCAAATAAGTGTTTTTTTTATCTTTTTTGTTACAGCTTCTGTTTTCAATTCTTCTCGTACTAGTTTATTCCTTGCTCTGTCCCCAGCCCGTAATTCCTTTTACTTTTCGAAAATATCTCGTTTCCATCGCTTATAGTTTGCTTTTCTGTGCATTATTAAATAGTTAACCAGCACTACCTTATATAAAAATTAGTGAGAATATTTTATGATGGCAAACAGTGATAGATAATTTTCTTCCCCCAAGGAATTTTTTATTTATCGTAATATGGTTCATTCAATTTTTTTATTTTTTTAGATTGTCAATAGCCTTTTCAAAGCCTTTGAATGTCATAGAAAACACTTGCTTTTATTGAAATCCCTTTTCTATAAGCTGTTTAATTGTAATTACATAATGAAGGTATGTACGACCAGCCCTAGTTCGCAGTCTGATGATATTCTTTCTTCGTCCGATATCTTTCAGAATAATTAGACCTTTTTGGCTGAGATTTATTAACATTTAATAATTTGGTAAGTAATTTGGTCTTCTCTCGGTGATTTTCGCTTTTTAACATTCTGACAAATTATCATCTGATGTTTGCTCCTCTATAAAGCAGTTTTGCTGTTGCTTGTTGTTGATAACCTGCTCATTTCCATTTCGTATATTGATTCGTTTTGTTTCAATAATAAGAACATATTTCGGTCAAGTACACTCTCTCATAATTACGACACTTGGAGAATGCATCCCGTTTATTATTAAATACATTAATTTACTATTAGAGAAAATGGTCCAGCATGGGCTTGGCTTAGATTCTTTAATAAACTACGAGCAAACTTAAAATAAATTAATATTCTATTAAGGCTTCGTCAACCCTTGTATAATTTTTTGTTGAATTTACAACCAGAGAGCATACGAGGGTGACCTGTAATGATTTCGAAATCGGCATGAGATGGTGCAGGAAGGTTGAAACCATTAAGATAGAATATGTAGGGAGACGGCTAAAACGGCGCAGGTCGGCCATATTGGTACTCCACTTTACGTCAAACACGTAGATTATAGTGTATGTGTCATGTATAGGGTTACCATATTTCAGCCTGGCTAAAAGAGGACAAAACCAGACAACAATAGAAACAGCGTTGACAAGAAGAATTCGTCTAAAATAACATTTCAGTGTATGACACAAAAACAATGTACAGGGTCGTAACTGGAAAATTTCAATTGGTGCCCCTGTATGTAGGTATATCAATAAACTATTACATAATGAGTGTTTATATTGTCAAATTATGATATTTATGAACCTTGGGCTTAACAGGTGTGGGATGACGCAATTAATTTTAAATAAAGTCATCTGTTAAGCTGGGAAAAAACGGTCATGGAAATTCGAAATATTTTGCTAGACGTTCATGGCGGATATACTCCATCATTTTCTGGGTAAGCAAGTTCAAACGTGGCCGCACAAGCACAAGTGACGAACCACGCAGTGGATGCCCAAAAATCGCTGCCAACCATGAAATGCTCGACAAGATGATGTCGTATTAGCCAATCGCCAATTGAAGCTGAAAGAGATAGCAGAAACAACAGGCATCTCAGAGGAACGCGTTAGCCATATCTTACACGAAATTTTGGGCATGAAAAAGCTGTCGGCGCGCTGGTTACCGCGTTTGCTCACACCGGAGAAAAAACGAAATCGGGTAAGCGTTTCGGAGGAGTGCCTGGCCAGGATTTAACGCAATCCAAGGGATTTCTTCATGCGTTTCGTAATCGTGGATAAGACTTAGATCCACCGCCACTACATGCCGGAGACTAAGGAACAGTCGAAACAGTGGACTTTTCCGAGCGAATTAGCTCCGAAGAAAGCAAAGACTGTTCCATCAGACGGAAAGGTTATGGCGACCATTTTTTGGGATTCCTAAGGTGTGATCTTCATCGACTATCTGCAGAAGGGAAGGACGATCACGGAGCAATACTACAACGATTTATTGATCCAATTCGATGCAGGATTGAAGGAGAAACGGCCTAGTTTGCAGCGGAAAAAAAAGTACTTGTTCTCTTGTTCACCACGACAATGCACCGGCTCATTCATCCCATATCATCGTGTCCAAATTGAATGAGTTGCGCTGCGAATTAGTCTCTCATTCTCCATATTCACCAGACCTAGCACCCAGCGATTTTTTCCTATTCCCAAACCTGAAAAAATCGCTGGTCACCGCCTCTACAGGTGATTATTTTGCAGACCTCAAAACATTCTACTTTTCCAGACGGCTTGAAGAGACTAGAGCACCGTTTAAAAAATTGTATTGATCTCTCCTTTACATTCATTGTACGATATTCAAGAATTACAAGGGTATAAATTTTACCAATAAAAATTTATTTTTATTTCTATACATAATGGATTTATTAATCCCAAGCCAGCATTCTATATATTTTTTTCAATATATATTCAAATTTACAGAATAACAAAATTGCTCAAGCTAATATTATCACAATAACACTGAAAAACAGTTTACTGAAATATTGATATATATAGAAAATTTTATAAGCAAAATACATTATAAGGAGAAAGCATTTCCCTGTTTCCAATATTGATTTTCCACTAACGTTTGACGTCTATACAGGTACACTAATACTGCACATCCTGGCGATGCAAATTTACCTAATACAGATCAACATCGAACATGTAAAATTGCTAAAGCTCAACCGTGCGAAAAGTTGAACATGTCGATTCCTGTGATCGGAAATAGAAACCCTACGTGTATGTATTACAGGGCAACGTATATAGCTCGGACCTTCTCCTAAGATATTTTTATATCGGAATCGCGTAGCTAGGGAATTAAATCTCAACTTTACCTGGTTTATTTTATGGTTGTACCGTCGCAATTTGCCGCAATATGAACTTTATTACTAGCTATAAAATATGAAACACGGGTCTTTTTGGTTGTTATGAAGCTATAACGCAACTTGATCAAACATTTGTACCGAGATTGCATTTACTCAGAGTAAATAATAATGTAATGCGAATGTAATAACTCATTAGAACATACAGTCACATAGATATTAATGCTATAAATGTAGGTATATGATTAATATTTACATTGAAATTAAACATTGCAAATTGTATCAAGATTTAATTATAAATTGCGATACTTAACAGACTTCTATACCGCAAGCAATCTCTGTAGCAAATGACAAATTGCTACTGCCTAAAGTGAACAGTTAATTTTACTGCGAAGATATAAGAGCTCCATGAAGACAAATGAGCTTAACGCTATAAAAGTCCCACGAGGGATTTGGTAGATAGTAAATTAGGAAGTAGCATAAATGGTGTCATCAGTAGGTATAAAATATGTAGATGAAACATTATTTTTCATTTATGAAAATTCATATTCAAGTGTATATCTGATAGTGTAATTTAGCAAAACTGCTAACTGGATTTGCACATATGCTGAAATCTAACCCTTCACTCCAACTTCTTAGAAAGTATTAATGTTGTTTCAAGTTATTCTAGACATTGTGAACATTATTCTAAAATTTTAGCTTTAAAAAACTAAATGTTGCCTCCGTTAAGTTATTATAGAGCTGGTTTAATAAATAAACAACCATTAGAATTGTTAAAATGGGCGCACAAGTAAAAGTAATTTTCCAATTTTTTTTTTTGATTAGTTTTTAATATTATTTTGCAAAACTCTGGAATAATATACAGGGTGCCCATCTAGTGCGCATAAGTCCAATATCTTGGTTGATAAGGGAGATACATATTTGAATTTTTTCGCATGAAAAAACTAACGAAAAAGAAATTGAAAAATCTCCGTTAATTCAAATGGAACACTCTGTATATAATTGATCAGTAAAACTCAGAATTAAACATTCTACAACTTTGCTATAGCATTTCCTATATCTAACCCCAACACTTTAGGTAAAAAAATATTCAATTATTTCTCTTATCAACCAAGATATTGGACTTCCCTCCACCAGGTGGGCGCCTTGTAGAAAGAAACTAAAACAACCTGGAACAACTGTCAAAACTTCGGATTTCAAAAAAGTGGAAAGGCTGCTTTCACACAGATACAGTTCATGAGTTGTTATAATTTAGACAGGTATTGATTCTTCCATAAATATACAGGGTGGGCCTTAACTACGTCGAAAAATTTTAGGAGGCGATTCCTCGGAAAATTTCGAGAGAAAAAGTTCCTATGAACATATGTCCTCAAGTTTGAGAGATACTATTTGACAGTATTTCGGACACTGTGACGTCAATTCGAATAAATGCTTTGAAATCATAATAACGACTACAACAGTCGGTATCAAAGACAAACTCGATTTTAAAATAAATTTAATTTATCGGAAACGCATCATAGCAAAAAATCAGAGCACGTTAGGACATACATATGTTCATAGTAACTTTTCTCTCGATTATTATCAGACGAATCGGTTGTTATTCGTGAAAGTACAAGCAGATAAATGCCTAAAGCAGATATGATATTTGATGTTCTACAAATATTTCTGGTAAATATGAAGAATAAACGCCACAACACAAAAGAGTACATAAATATACTTTAAAAAATGTGGAAAACGCCAAGCAGAGAGTAAGATACTAAATTATATGTTTCTGTCAAATATAAATACCTCGAAAAAAAAAGGAACTGAGGCTTTTCAAGGGAAAATTGCATTTAGCATAACAAAAAGTACACATATGTGAAGAGGTTTCAAAAAGAATTTAATGAAAAAATAAAAAGCAATGCGAAAGTTTCTGAAATAGTAAAAAAAACTAACGAGAAGGCACACCCAACGAAATGTAAATGTAACCATTCGTTTAACTTAACCGTTTCGGTCATAGTGTCGTCAATTGACGACACCGTATTTTAGCTTTCGGAACTGAATGGCTGCAAATTCCATTTGGTCATGGTGTATTCAGTTGAACACATTATTGGCAATCTCGACAATGCACTGTGGTGCCACCTGGTGCGACTTGTTACACTACATTTTGAATGTTGCTGCAATTGCCGTTATATTCTGTTTTTGGATTTTTTGTTTTTGCATCGTGTGTACAGAAAGTGAGTAGTTTTGTGTGTGACAAGTACAGCAGGAGAAAAAAGTATCCTGCCAGTGCATGTAAGAAAGACGCCCTTCACTCAAAATGCACGGGTACTTTATTGACTTAGTATACCTACATGGACTGTCTGTGGCACAGACATTATTTGTATGCACTCTAGGACAATAAAGTTCCCGTAGGGTTTGAGTAAGAAGCCTCCTTCTTTCGCGCACTGTCCGGATACTTTTTTCTCCTGCTCTACAATTAGTGCTTATAAGCTTATATTTGGACAATATTTTTGGAAAATTGGACATCGTCAAATATTAAGTGACAGTTCGTATATTTATTCATTACCATATAGATAATCTCAAAAAATGTCGTTTAAACGACGATTGACATAATATGAGGAGATGGTCTACTTGGCCGAGCATCTATCGGAAATTGCAAATTTGAGCAAAGACGATGAACATCCACCCCTCAGTGAAAGTTTTGGATGAGTCTTTGCCTGCGAGTAACGAAAATTTTGAAGAAGAACATGAACAAGTCGAGAAACATGTACCAGCTGAAGAAGTGCGTACTAAACCTCAGCCTGGCCCACGCACTCCACGTTCAGCTTCAACGCGCAAAAAAGACGTAATGAAGGAGTTCATGACGCAAAATGAACTACCTAACTCCCAAAGAAAAGATTAGTTGGAGGAAAGGGCTCCAATTTCTAACTCCAAACATCAAATGGTCTGAGAAAACAGTTGAAGATGTAGTTGAGCTAGAAAGTCTAATGTTTTTTTTTCTCAATACTTTTGCCACGAACTGTTGGAAATTGGTGAGTTCACAAATTTTTATACAATGAAACCTTTAATCATGATGTTGTCAATTGACGACATGTGCCAACCCCTCAACGGGGGTTAGTACCACAGTTTCAGATTTTTCTCTGAACCAAGATAAATAGTGACCGTGAGGGTTAAACCACTACCAGTTAGAAATCTTTAAATTACAACGTCAATTATATAAACAATCATCAAACATAATTCAAGAAATAATCTACCAGTTTGCAATTTTTCGTTCGACAACTCATTGTAGGCTTCCCTATCGTTTGATCCTCTACTTTACTAAGACCTTCGGGATATTGAGGAAACTGATATTTACTTGAAACAGGTGAAATAAAAGAAATTTGCGAGCTATTGCTCTATGTAATGGCAAAAGCCTGGATTGTTTTTAGACACATTCCTTAAAGTCCTATTTAAATTTCCAAAAAAATATTCAAAAATATATTTAAAAAATTAGCAATGGCAATAAACAGCTACAGCCGACTATTGCAAATAATACCTCCAACTCTCCTTCAGAAACATTTGCATTTCCTGAACATTTGATATCAGTTTCTAAGCCATACGATGCAGTAGATTCTTCCCAAAAGTAGAACAGATAGAAGAGAAAATCAATAAGCTTACATTTTACGAAATTAGCAAAGAAACGATATGGGCATAACTAGAAAAAAATTAAGAAAAATTAAAAAGACTTGAACCTATCAGTTTATATTTTGACGTCAGCCTGGACCAATCAAGCAATTTAATCGAAAAAAATTATAACATACTTTAGAGCGGAACATTTTGACGTTAGAGCCGGTCACGCCAGTGTTATCAGCTATTTTTCTGGTCCAACGTCTATTTATCCTATAAAATCTGGAGTTCCACAAAGTAAATTTCTGGGCCCAGACTATCACTTATTATAGTATTCTGCAGGCCAAGAAGGACATTTTGTAACTATGGTGTTAACCAGGTTAGAAGGAAGACCTTTTGGTAACCAAATTTATAAACCATAGCCACTTTTTCTCCTGAAGAAGTCACTTACATTACTGGCGAAACGTCGAATTAGTATACTTTGTATTTTTTGGATTTATTTTATTTTGTTTTTGGTTAATTTTTGTTCTGTATACAGAACGTAACCATGACACGGTCAAAACCCGGCAGCCCTCTAATAGAGACTATACAGGGTGCCCCAAAAATACACCGACAAACTTTAAGAGGTGGTAGAGGACATCAAAACAAACATTTTTTGTTTCGTAAACATATGTCCGCAAATGAGTCGTTTGGGTTGTAGAGCAATAAATTATTTTAAATCATATCTAAATAACTAAACTAATTCTTGATTTAATTGGACGCAACTATCTTTTGTTAAAAATTTGTCGATGCACCTACGGTTTTTCTTGGCCAAGAGAAACATTTCTTTATCATAGTAAACATTCGATAGATGTGAATTATTTGTGATATTTAGTTGTCATCATTACATTTACTTTACTGATTGTTAATATAAAATTTATATTGAAAATGAATGATAATTACTCATTTGAAGAACTTGTCGATATGCATCTTGCTTATGGTGCAGCACAGTGTAATGGAAAAGAAGCAGCACGCTTGTATGAACAAAGGTATCCGGCACGTCGGCAACCTCATCATACAACCTTTGCTTCCATCCATCGTCGCCTTAGAGAAAATGGGAACCTAAAACGTCCTGGTGGTAGTGGTCGTCCGAGAACAGCTTGTACGGTTCAATTTGAAGAAGAGGTTCTACACCGCGTTGAAGAAAACCAATTTACAAGTGTTCGCGCAATTGCACACCATATGGGATCATCGAAGTCGCTGGTACACCGTGTTATTCATGAACAACTTCTCTACCCTTTCCATTTACATCGCGTACAAGCTTTAAATCCTGAAGATTATCCACATCGATTGGGTTTTTGCCAATGGTTTTTGGGTCACAACGACCCTGATTTCGGGAGAGTAGTGTTGTTTTCTGATGAGGCATGTTTCACGCGCGATGGTTTTTTTAATAGTAGAAACAGTCACATTTGGCATGATGAAAATCCTCACGCTGTGGTCTCTAGAAGACACCAACAACAATTTAGTGTTAACATGTGCCTGCTCGTTTGAACGCAGACATTTATCTGAATTTTCTGCATAATATTTTGCCTCTATTATTGAAAAATGTTCCTTAAAACATTAGAAATAACATTTGGTTCCAACATGATGGGGCACCTCCGCATTTTGGTTTAAACGTGCGCCCACATCTAGACCAGCAATTTTCCCGCCGATGGATCGGAAGAGGAGGTCCCGTGGCCTGGCCAGCGCGTTCTCCCGATCTCAACGCCCTCGATTTTTTCCTTTGGGGTTAGCTCAAATATTTAGTTTACGAAACGCCTATCCGTAATGAGGAAGATCTCTTAGCAAGAATAATGGCGAGTTGTACACATGTAGAAACTATTCCCGGAATATTCCATAGAGTCCGCGAGTCAATGAACCGACAGTGCAATCTTTGTATTCAATCAAATGGTTAACAGTTTCAACAGTTTATGTAAAACATCATTTATTTGTCCATAAAACGAATGTTATCCTACACATTTTTTGTAATATAATACCAAAACCATTTTTCCTTTTTTATTCTACAACGGCTCATTTGCGGACATATGTTTACTAAACAAAAAATGTTTGTTTTGATGTCCTCTACCACCCCTTAAAGTTTGTCGGTGTATTTTTGGGACACCCTGTATAGTGCCGTAATTTTAAGGGATTTAGGGTCAATTCTGTAACAAAACTGTTAAAATTAAAGGATATGTTATTTTTTAACAGATGGCTAATCGTATTTCGCTATTCTGTAAAGAAAAAGCTCGTTAAATATTAACAGATATGCTGTTAATTTTACTTAAAACCTTTAAATTTTAAACCCTACCTAAGTAGTAGCATTTAAAAAATAACTGCAATGGCGAACATATATGACGGCCTGTTTCATATTATGATCGGTGAAGAAATAAATAACGCTAGACGAAGGTAAGATTAAATATCAATAAATATAACTAAATAAATGATAAAAAACCTGTTTTAGGAACCGACATCGTATAATCCAGCGAAATATTAGAGATATGTCAAATCCTTATGAATTGCCAGAAAAAAATTTCTCAAGTTATTTCGATTAGACAAACATGCTTCTAGAGAATTAGTCAATGAACTGAGTAATTTTATGGAAGCAGAAAGTAGAGCAACACATATACCTAAACACATAAGGGTGCTGACAACTTTACATTTCCTGGGCCATGGAAGTTATCAGTGTGGTGTGGGTTGTTCTTATTCATTTGCTTTATCTCAACCAGCGGTAAGCCGTTGTATTAGAGAAGTGACGGACGTAATGGTAACAAATTTATTAAATCAGTGGATAAAATTTCCAAACACAAGGAATGAGTTTAATGCACTCAAACAGGATTTTACAGAAGAATTTCCATTATTCAGAAACTTAGTAGGTGTAATAGATGGTACACAAATTCAAATCATTGCCCCTCCACAGCATCATGAAATTTATCCTGCTGCACCTTATTACTGTCGCAAAGGGTATTATAGTATTAATACACAGATTGTATGTGATGCACAAAAAAAAATTTTGAATATGAATGCTAGATTTCCAGGATCTGTACATGACAGTGCTATTTGGACAAGTTCTACTGTTAGGAATATATTAAATAATCAGTTTGCAGCAGGTCAAGAAAACTACTTATTTGGGGATAGTGGATATCCATTGGAACCATGGTTACTCACACCATTCAATAATCCACAAGAAGGAGAACCAGAAGCTCGCTTCAACAATCATCTTTCCATGGCCAGAATAAAAGTTGAGCATACCATAGGTATTCTGAAGTCACGGTTTCGTTGCTTGCTAGGACATAGAGCACTGCATTACAATCCAATAAGGACTGCAAAAATCATTTATTCATGCGGAATACTCCATAATATAGCTAGTCACTTTAATGTTGAATTGCCTGAGGACGTAAATATCATGCCAGAGCAACAAGAAGCCAATGTAGCAGAGAACAATAACTGGTTTGCATTGGGTACTGAAGTCAGGAACAATATATTGCAAGAAAACTTTTTAAATTAATGTTTTTATATTTCATTAACACAATAAAATATTAGGTAATTTCTGCTTCTTTATTACTGAACATTAAAACACAAAACATATTCTACAGATTTTAAAATAATTAGTATAATAAGTAACAACTTTGGTATAAAAACAAAATATATATAGGTACATTATTAAATAAATAAAAATAAATCACAAAATTTTCTCTGCTTGTTTAAATAAATAAAAAATAAATATATATTTTCTGTGTTCAACTCCAACTTAAAAAACAAAAGTATAATATTTTCTACATGTTAAAGTTATACAAGGATACAATAACATATTACATATTCTCTTCATTTTAAAAAATTAAAAAAAAAAAAAAAAATTAGTTCTCACAGGTAAAACAATCAGAATGTAAAAGATAGTACAGAAGACTGGCGTCTCTTCTGTTTTTGCATGGCTTTTGCTAGCTGCGATAAACTGCCAGCTATATTGTTGTTCGACTCTGCCAATATTTCCATACAATTTTCATGTACTTTGGTTAAATCATCCAACCCCATTGGTTTTCCTTTTCTTCTTTTTGGAGGATGCTGTACTTTTGTAACATTTTCCCTATTTTCTACATTCTAAAAATATTGTACTATAATAGTTGCTATAGCTATTAAACGGAAGTAATTAGTTTCGCTTCACTGTTTAAATATTTACAGTCTGTAATTCTGGTTCTTCTTCTTAGTCATTCGACTTTTGCGTGACATTTTCGTATATAATATGAATAAATTAATAAATAACACCGGCAAGAAATAACAATTTTGTTTGGTTAGGAAACGTATGGAGAAGAATGGAGTGAAGTTAGGCGAACTTACAAAACTGCTGCATTATACCTAATTCCCGTGTTTGTTATACCTACATTAGGAATAGTAAGCATCTATTTTAACAGCACGTTAAAATGAGGTATTTTAAAGGAGTACTAAAAATCGGGGTTACAGAATACCGCGTGCTGTTAAAAACTTTAGCAGCCCGTTAATCTTTCACATTTTAAAGGGACGTCAAATTTAACAGTTGCTTTACAGAATTGACCCTATATTAATGGATTATAATTTAATGACCGGTTTATTACTATCATATAATATCAATTAAGTTGGATATCTATAAACAGATCCAATTTCAATTGTATACATAAACTTTAATAGTGATCAGATTATACTTATTAATTAAATAAATAATAAACAAAAAAAATCAATACAGTCACAAACCTAATTGAAGCATCTTAAAATGAGAAGTAAACGTTTCAGATAATGTGCTTACTTATATACTTAGATATGTAAATACACGTGTAATGCCGCATTTCCGATTAAATCAAGCAGCATTATAAATACAATAGTTCTATTTCACCATCTGTGAATACACCACTTAATATAAGAAAATCAATATCTTAACAAAACAGAACCATTCAACTTCTAACTTACAACGTTGTACGTTAAACGCAACATATTAAAACACCATCTCAAATGGGCTAAATGAACGTTAATCTGCTCGTAAATCAAGCAAATTACTGATTAAATTATAAGACAAAGACAATACAAACAGCCGTCGATGTAATAGCATCAAGTTCCTATTACAGTGTACAAATAACGTTATTGGATACCACTCTGTTCTCACTCAGTTATTAACTGTGCAGTAACTTAAGATAGTCTCCGAATCTAAATTTAGCTTATAATTAATTACTTTTGCACAATAATTTGTGTTTAATTATGAAAAAAATTGATTTATCATTTTTACATTCGCATAATTCGGTTACTGTCCTATTTTACTACACTTGTATTAGCCAGGCGAAGGCATACCCCGTTTTTGTTCAAGCCAGTCTTCCGGTAGAGGGCAATACGATCCCGTGGGATCGACATCTCCCAGCGTCGGCAACTTACTGGGTCTTCCGAACCTACTTCTCCATCTGGACGCTGCCAGTTGACCTTAAAGTTTTACCCTCTTTACAGGGATCAAACACTATGCAATATAAACATCGAGAAAAGTGGGTGATTTACGTTCCTGACAGGTTCCCATTGTCGAAGGAGCGTTTTGTTTCGGACAGAAATTGAAAATATATATTTCGGTATTGTTTGCTGAAGGGACGTTTTATATAGCATATCAAAAAAAAAATCTGTGTACGTAAGCTATTTCCGTGTATACGGCTAGCCGAACATGGCCAGAAAATATAAATAACAAAAAATTATATCTATCGTTTGTTATTTCATAACATGTAACATCTGCTTGTGCCTTAAAACTGACTAAAAAGAAACCTAATTGGTTTTTATTCAATCCTTAAATATTTTATTCATAAATTTTAGCTTGTGTAAGACAAAGCCCAACGGGTTTAAACTTGGTGAACTTGGTCAATCTAAAGATTGCAATGTCTCAATCTAATCTACCGAGAAAATGTATTCTCTTAAATAATTACTTATCTAGTAATTATGTTGAGTGTTCTTGACTACAATTTGTTGCAATAACAAAACTTTTAATAATGGATTTATTCCCTATAGAACGTTATAAATTATTTAGAATTCATTCCAAATACAGTAACATTCGTTTATAAAGGCTCGTATCTGAGAATCAGGCAAAATTATTATAACTAGATACCTAGCGGATAAGTAAGGGAGTTGTCAGAATCGGACTCCCCGCTGTAAACAACATTAATAAAAACTATAATTTGAAACTTTTATGTAAAGGATAACCCATAGCTTTCTTTTGCTCTAAAACATGTTCGATTTTTTTTCGATTTCGCTTCCGGTAGCACCGGAACTAGCTATCAAGTTTATTATTTAATTTGGACAAGTTATACAGGGTAGGGCATTAGTGCGAAGAAGTCCAATTACTCCTACATTATAAGACAAATGAGAAAATGTTATTAAGATAAAAGTTGAAGCGCATGTGGAGCTATAACCTAAAAATATTTTTAACTATACAGGGTGTCAAATAAAGACAGCGTAAACTAAACTTACTTTATTTTAAATGGGACATCCTGTATATTTTTACTGTTTACGATTCTTCTAGGTCTTATCTTTATTATAATATAGGGCTTTCCTATATTATTCAGTTTACTTTAGAAGATATGGGAAGTTTTGCATGAATTTAATAACAAAGTTAGCCCCTCCTACCATACTACGGCTTCCACATAAAATAATTCATTTGCGCTAGAAACATTTCTAAAGTGATCCCCTTTCATCAGAAATTATTTATTTAGCGGAGTATTCAATATTTATATACAGGGTGAGTCATAACTCGGAATGTCTATTTTCTCACTTATTTCAAATGGAACACCCTGTATTTTATTATTGGAGTAAACTCCTCTCTTCATTAACTTTATTATTTGTTAAACATTCCCTATAGCTAAATGGGCTAGTTTTTGAGTTATTTGCGTTTCTATAACGAAAACATGATTTGAAACAAAAACGGGTTTAATTTTAATTGGTTTACCGTGATGCTGAGCTAAGAAATAATAAAGTACCTATAGTACTACGATTGCAGTTTGTCTACAATGGAAATAGTAGCAAAACAATTAGTAATTAAGATTCTTAAGATTTATCTGAGCCAGAATTGAATGAGAATATTGATATTGATGATATTAACGAGCTTGAAGTTTTGATATAACAGAATAATTTTATTGGTGTTTAGGAGTATGGTTTTTGTGTTGGGAGGAAGTAATAAGAATATTTTGCTCGCAAGAACACTTTATCATCAGCAATTCTCTAGTAGTCGACAATCAAAAACAGAAGCTTTTGAAATTTTCTTGCAACGGTTTTGCCGGATTGAAACTATGAATTACGAAAAATCTAAATGTACCAATACCGTTTAAACAGAAGAATAAATGCATCTATAATATGCGCAACGGCATCAAGTGTTGACTGATGACGACAATAAAGAGACCATAAAAATAAATACACAAAAATAAATAATTCTGCAATTAATCGATGGTTTTAGCCGTTACTTTGTGGCACATTTTGTAATATAAAATAAATAATACTTTACTTTGTTAAACCACTTTATTTAGGTAATATTGTTTACTGCAGTTCTTGCACTTCTTGGGTCATTCTCAAAACTAAAGACTTTAGTTTTGAGGATGGTTGAACTGCAGTAAACAATATCAAATAAAGTGGTTTAACAAAGTAAAGTATTATTTATATTAAATTCTGTAATTCGTTCCTACTTTACTTTTTTTTTGTTTTTTTAAAGTTTCATAATTAAATGTTATCTTATTAATACTTTGTGTTTACTATTTTATGTCATTTTCCTATTTAAGCAACTTGTAATTCTAAAATAAATTTCACACAGGCCAATCATAGTCATACAGGTCTATCATAGCTAATACTGTTTTTTCACTCAACTTTGCGTCAGATAATGATAATTTTAGCGATTTAGATATAGAATTGTATTTTGCCAGCTAAGCGGCAGTTTTCGTCTAATATTGCTATTCAACTAATCAAAATCAACCCCGTTTTTACTTAAAATCATGTTTTCGACTTATAGAAACGCAAATTACTCAAAAACTAGCACATTTAGCTATACAGAATGTTTAATAAATAATAAAGTTCGTGAAGAGAGGAGTTTACACCAATAATAAAATACAGGGTGTTCCATTTGAAATAGGCGAGAAAATAAACATTCCGAGTTATGACTCGCCCTGTATATAAATATTTAAGACGCCGATAAATACATAATTTCTGATCAAAGAAGATCACATTAGAAATGTTTCTAGCGCAAATGAATTATTTTATGTGAAAGCCGTAGTACGGTAGGAGGCGCCAACTTTGTTATTAAATTCATGCAAAACTTCCCATATCTTCTAAAGTAAACTGAATAACATAGCAAAACCCTATATTATAATAAAGGTAAGACCTAGAAGAATCGTAAACAGTAAAAATATACAGGGTGTTCCATTTAAAATAAAGTAAGTTTAGTTTACCCTGCCTTTATTTGACACCCTGTATAGTTAAAATATTTTTAGGTTTTAGCCTCACATGAGCTTCAACTTTTATCTTCATTTTGCATTTTCTAATTTCTCTTATAATATAGGAGTAATTGGACTTCCTCGCACTAATGCCCCACCCTGTATATTCTTGCATTTTTAGATCCTGCAATGGATTTTACGATGTACCTATTGTAAGAGGGATGTTTTTTAAGTTTTGCGTATAGTACTGTTAACTACTGTTTGGAATAAAACAGTAGATAGCTTTTAAAGACTTTATTGTTTTTTCGAACAATTCTCCACGAAGATTAGAGCACTCACTTTTCTTTGCGTTTGAACGAACTCTTGAAACAGTTATTCCGCTCGTTTGTTGGCATAGCCAAAATTGTGTTTTTGAAGGCATCAATTGGTCAATCTGACAACTAGTACCTTTGACCACGCAGTCTATTGTTGATTTTTGGAATGGTAAAGAAATCGTTAGAATTTAGGACTAACAATTCGGCGTTTTGTTCCGTAAAATATTCAATTGTTTTGCGAACAGTGATTTGTCGTTTGAGGTTGGTTTTTCGAAACTTAGCGATGACTTCTGGTAAACATATGGTTGTATACCAATCGGCAGTAACAGTTCTTTAAACTTATAGAGGAATTGTTGCTGCTTTCGAGACAAATGTTGCGACCACCTTTTTGGAGACACATCCAGAGCCGACTACTTTTACCAGCTCTTCTTCACATTGGAATACTCAAACATAGGGCCGGCGTTTATTTTCTGGCTCGTATGAGTTAATCCAAGATTCATCACCATTCATGATCGTGTAAGTATCTACACATTTTTCGATTTTCCTGCGTTAAAGCGATTTAGAGTTTTTTTGGCACCAATTGAGATGTGATATCCAAAGGGAAACTAATTTTTTGCACATAATTCTTCGTGCAAAATTGTTTAGAATCGAGATTTTGAAATCCCTAATGAGGCCTCGATTTTGCAATATATCACTAGTCGATCGTCGTTGATGAGCGTCGTTTTACTGAGCGACTGCGTCGTTTTTGGTACACCTGCTCTTGAATCGTTGCTAAGACTAATCCCTCCGCGTTTGGATTCTCTATATCAACGAGAAATTGTTAACTGATGTGGTGTTTCATTTCCAAACACATAAACCAACTCGAAGAGGCAAATTTTTACGTTTAAATTCCAATTTTCGACTAACTTGTCAACTTTGATAGATTGTTGTAGCTTACAACACTACATGTATCACATTAAAAGTAGTGATATTTAAGTAGTGGTGCCCTCTATGTCCCGGTATCCAAAATATAAAGGCATCCTCGTATTGTGTTTCCCCATACAGAGTCTTTAAAATTTTATAGCAAGGCCGGTGAACTTTAAACTAGAAGACATTTGTTTTAAATAAAACGCCCAGTAGAGGCTTTATAAATTTTTACTTTGGTTTTCCTCGTAGTTGTCCTTTTTATTTTGTTTCAGTTTAATTGCTGAAAGGCTATTATCACTCAATTTAAAAGGTCTTGCCTGTTATCAGCAGGTGTACTATGAACTCAAGTGGCGATAATTCTAGAAATTCAGTAGGCCATCTCCAAGATCCATTGAAACCAAACCATCGATCTTCGAACATTTCTGAAAACTATCGATAACCGATCCAGCTGATATCACAGTCTTGCCTCTGGTTCTCTTGAAGATCTTAAATATTTCTGTTCATTGTAGGTGCCATCGTACATTTCGAACTATTGAATCATTTGAAATGAATAGGTAAGGGGCCACCTTGGGCACCCCCACCAGTATTCCATCGATGTCACACGTGACGCGATCGTAGGTAGTTCCAAAACAGCCTACCTGGTTTTGATCTGGTTTTGAAAACAGCCTACGTGGTTTTGACCTGGTTTGCGTTGGTTTTGAGCTGGTTTAGAAAATAGCCTGCCTGGTTTTGACTTGGTTTCCGTTGATTTTGAGTTGGTTTTGATTTTATTTTGAAAACAGCCTACCCAGCTCTAAATAAACGAAAACCAGCTCAAAACCAGCTAAGCTGTTTTGGAACTACCTACGACCGTGTCACGTGTGTACTAAAATGCAACAGAATACATTAAAACTGTAAGGTTCTTGAAAATGTGCATTTGTGACAAATGTGAAGATTTTCCTTTGCCCAAAAATGATTATTTCATAGATTAGAAATCCGTTCTTGATTGTGTAGTTTTTAGTTGTATTAATATGTTGTACATTGACATGAGTGAATTATTCTAAATTTACTTCTTTAACTTCACTATTGAAATATTGTTCCACCAGTTCTATTTTATAAAACTAACTTTTACTTCAATAATGGGAATGACAACCAGATAAATATTTTGTCACAACTACAGCCTACTTTCAAGTGTACATGGTATGACCTATTGTGAATCTGTTGTAAAATCTACGAACACAATAATTTACAGAATGTTCTATAATATTTAAATTAAGAAAGCCTATGACTACTTGCGGTTCTGTCGGAAGTTGTACGACATTAAATTTTAGAACAAAAGAAAGCTATGGATTATCTTTTACCTGAACAATTTCAAACTCAGAAATAAGGAACAGGCCAACTTGATTAGGTGTTTGTAAAATTCTTTATGATTTATAAAAAAAGGTTTTGGTGAAACAATGACATGCCCTAATAATCCGCTTTCAAATTACATACATACACACAAGCAAATGTTCAACTTCATTAAAATTAACGTCTAGTAACTACATTCAAGTTTTTAAGTTGAGTGGTGCTAGTTAAAGTGAGGTATAGAGGTTATTCATGGTACTGAGATAGAACAAAATGAAATGTAAATTGCGCCTCGTTGGTAGAATGTAAACACTGTTTTACAGGAGTGGTATTTCACGTGAGCATTTTCATGTATATTTTATTTTACGTAGACATTGTACGGTAATACGGTTAGAATGCCTTAATATGAAACTTTTAACTGAAATAATAGCGGGAATGTAATTTTAAAGGAAACGAAATAATATAAGCAAAAAACGATTAAAAAATATAACGTTGCTACTTTACTTTTATAGGAGAAATGTGAATATTGCAAGGTAAAAATGTTCTCTTGCCCTGCTACACCATTTCAGGAGATGTGGAGGCTGTTTGAAATATAAGTGACTCTACATCAACCAAATGTAACAGACACAGTAACTCATCAACAATTTGTTTCGATAATTTGAAATCAATATGCCTCTGTGTCTACTCTTTCTTCGTCTTTTTTCCCGACTGAATCATTTATTTCTACATTGAGACAAATTCACTTTTATAGAGGTAATAAAGTAGTATTTATATTGTAGCTTTCATTTGGACATAATGTAAGCTTCATTTGAATTTATAGGCTGCAATATTTGTGTTTGAACATGATTTATTAAATAATTTTGACATTTAAACAGTAATAAAAGAGGTTCTTTGTAATATATCACTTTCAACGTTTAAAAGCCAATAACATGCACGTAAAATAATCATAAGTTTCTATTTCTTAAAGCAATTCCCAAATTGATCAATAAAATACTATTGCTTCTTTGTGCCAAAAAATTTTGCATTTTATTCTGTCGTAATCGCCGAACTGGAAAAATCTAACTCTATCTGAATAAATCTCGATATTATTCTTATTCATTCAGTAATATTTTATTATCAACACGTCATAATATATCAGCAATTGCGTAAAGCACGTATAGTACATTCGATTTTACCTTGACACAACTTTACAATAGCGTAACGCAAACAAACTAACAAAATCTTATTTTTAAATCGAATTACGGCAACATCTCCTTGAAATCGTTATTCCCCAACTACCAGCTGTGTGACTGTACCTACGTCACAGGTGCTCATTACAATGGTTAAGGATTACTATCGACCCAAGAGGAACGGTTCTCAACAGTGACGCACGTGGCTAAGCGAAATATTTCACCGCAGACTATGTACCATTTTGCTAACATCGCTAACAGGTAATAACAGGTGTTGCTTGCTCCTGTCTATCTACCTTTCGATAGATCTTTGCAGCTTCTCGCATCCGACAGACAGGTAGACTCCGGTCAGCCGTTTGGATAGTCGCCCAGTTTGTCATAATATATAAATATCTACGCGTACGAAATGGCAATTCGCAATGCGTTTCGAATTCCGGAAATTTCTTGAATTATTTATTCGGTTGACGCGTCCATTTCGGAAATGGAAGTCGATTAGAGCTGTTTTTTTTAATGTTTTATTGAGATATGAGTGTTTATTATGCTCTTCTTGTATCATATTATCTATCGATTTTCTTTCAAAAAAAAAACAAATGTGGATATTTTATAATGTTCTAAAACGAAACTTTTCCTCGATATATCATTTGATGATAATGTAATGTGACAGAAGCAGTATTTTGTTCTTTTGAATTCCACTTTCATCGCGTATTTTCACATGTAGACGTAACCGAATAAAAAGTATAATGTCGACAATATCTAATATTATTTCTTCTATAAAAATAGATAATAAAATGATGATAAACGGTTGTAATAATTGGATCTATACAAAAGGTGCATTATTGAACGGATAGTTTGGTATTAGAAACTGCTACAGATAATTCACGAAGCTTATCGACTACAGAGATATGGTATGATTAAACATGAGATCCGCGAAGTTGACAAAAATTCACAAAAATTACCGATTTCGATTGACCGCTTTTCGTTTAGATTATTGCCACTACAGACATATTTAAAGACGCAGAGACAAAAATATCAAAAATTAAAATACAACAATTTGGTTCATCGAAGACAATTGACCACCATTTGTCTTTATTTGACCAACCCTTACATTTTCAAGACCGAAATTCATGTTGCGGCATAGGATTCATCACCGCTTAACCATGCTTGACAAGCCAAATGACTTTTTTGAAATAATAATAGAGGATTTCAGAGATTTTGAAGAGGGGTCAAACATTAAAACACGTAAAACTTATTGTCTCATGTCTCCAACCCACAAAAAATCGAAAATCTTTTGACCACCCACCGGTTAATTTTGATCCAATCTTCAAGTTACATATAATAATGTTTCCAAGGTTTATTTGTATTTCACCAAAACTTTCAACGATGATCAAATACTCAAAATGTTAGAATTTGTTGTATCATGTCTTTAGGTCACATCAAATCGAAGATCGTCGTTTGACCACTGACAAGTTAACTTTTATCCGGACTTGAAATTACATACCACAGACATTTCAAAGTTCATCGTACTTTTCAGAAACTTTGAGAACTGCTAAAACGCTGAAAATGTTACAATTTGCTCTTTCGTACCTCTAAACAAGCACAACAGCTAAGCGGCCACGTTATCAGCATCTGAACATTTCCCAAAGTCTATGGAAAAGGTAACAAATTTTGGAAACTTTGTTATATATTAAGCTCAGATAAAAATTAACCAGTTGGTGGTTAAATAATAATTTTTAATTTTTTGAGGTCTAGAGACATAAGATAATAAATCATACTACAGGATTAGGCGATTGAAGTGTTAACAACTTCACGTTGGCAATACTAGTAAACCAATAATGCCGGCTATGTCAAATTCATACCTATGACAGCTGTTTATATTGCTTACAAGCAAAGTTAAGCTAGCTGCATCTAAGTTTTATAGAAAAAAAGTTAGAGGTTTAGTAATACAGTGATTGCGTTATACTTGGCCGGAAAATCAAAGTGAATAAAATATTTGTCACACCACAAATCGTTATAATGATACAGGCAGCATTACCAAACGCTAATGGTGGTGGACGCAAAAAAACCGCAACATCACATGAAATGGTTCGGAAAGTGAAGGCCCGACTTCAACGAAATCCACGTCGTAGTGGTAATCAAATGGCCAAAAAACTGAAAATATTCCAGCGACGCATCCGACGCATATTCCAGTTCCAGCAGTTCATAAATTTTCAATTTAAGCCTGCGAATGGTCATCCGAAGTAATTTTCCATCTCAAGTAATGGTATGGGCAGCCGTGACCGCCGATAGACGCTGTCCAATCGTTTTCATCGAGTCCGCTGTCAAAGTCAATGAGATTTATTATCGGGAAATGTTTTGGAAGCTGCTTTAGAGCCGTGGGCACGCAAACATTTCGGTCGTCGAACTTGGATGTTCCAACAACACTCAGCACCGTCTTATAAAGCTCATGTGAACCAAGAATGGTTAAAAAACCATTTTGGAGAGCAAGGTTAGCACTAAAAATATGCCAGTGTGGATGCGCTGAAGAAAGCCATTGTACGGGAATGGGCCAAAGTACTGCAAAAGCATATTCGTGCAGCATGCAACTCATTTTTTAACCGGTTGAAAATCATAGTCAATGCAGAAGGTGGCCACATCGAGCTAAAGTTAATGGAGTCTGAAATTTTGATTATATCCACACATTTTGTCATTTGAATCAATAAAAAATAATTTCACACAAAAAACATATGGTCGTTTGAATCCAATCACCTAATTCTGTATTTCCAAAGTTTGATCACCTATCGAAGTTGCTGAAAAGTGCAATGAATTTTGAAAACTTCGTTATGTATAACTTCAAATTCGAATAAAAATTAACCGGTAGGTGGTCAAACGATCATTTTCAATTACCTGTAAGTTAGAGGCTTGGCAATGAAACTGCAGACCAGCTAGCGAAGGAGTGTTCCCAAATAAAATTTACCGGACCGGAGCCAGGTTTAGGTATCACAAAGAGTGCAGTACTTGCTGCAATTAATGAGCGGATTATAAAACAACACCAACTAAATTGGAACCATGTAGCTGGACAAAGGCACAACAAACGGATGATGGAAGACCGTCACAACGATTAACTGCTAACTTACTTGCATTAAACAGGACTCAGCTTAGGGCAGTAACATGTCTATTAACAGGACATGGCTGTATACAGGGTTTCCACGGCCAAGTGGGACATAGGGAGAATACATGTAAAATCGGTTTTCGGTGATTATTATCTCCTAATACTACTTCATTCAAAATTAAGGGCCGCATATTATAACTGGGTTAACAATGAACATCTCCACAATCATAGTACAAAGAAAGTCATTTTAATACAGCCAAAAAATTATTATTTTTGAATCTATTGTTCGTGAATTCCTAATAAGGCTTTTAATACGTGACTTAGTGCAAGCGTCCATCGCGCAATGGTTCGCGCGATGGCTTAATAACGCAAATGCACGGATTGTTTAGGGTTCGAATCGCGGCAGATTAGTTTTATTTTTTATCTCCAACAATAATGCTATAAATTCAATAACAATACAAAAATCAGAGATTTTGAAGCCTATAAAATGAATAATTTTTACAATAACAAAAATGATCACGTGCTATTATATTATTCGATTTTTAATTGTTACTAACGACGAATCATTTGTCAAAATAAACAACAAAACTTAATCAGGATTTTAAAAAAATAAAAAATAAAATTAATTTCTCGGATTCGAACCCCAAACAATCTGTGCCTTACGTTATTACGGCGTCACATGAACGACTGCGCCACGGCCACTTGCACTGACTTACGTGTTAAAAGCCTTATTAGGAATTCATGTGCAATAGGTTTAAAAATAATAATTTTTTTAGCTTTATTAAAATGACTTTCCTTGTACTATGATTGTGGAAATGTTCATTGTTAACCCATATTCGACACTTAAATTTGGATGAAGTAGTATTAGGGAGATAATATTCACCGAAAACCGATTTTACATGTATTTTCCCTATGTCCCATTCGGTCGTGGAAACCCTGTATATAAGAGGTCACCTAAGGATACAAACTTTGTAATGAGGAGGAGGCAACAACTTCTCGTATCATCTTCGAATGCGTAGCACTAAGTCAATGTAATGGTTGCTATGCAAAGCGTGTTTGATTTAGCAGTGGAAAAAGATTTACCAAATAGGCTACTAAACCTGTTTGAGTAAAATGAAATCAAGGTAGGAATAACACAATAGACCCAGTGGGCCGCAGTGTTAGAGATAACTAAAGACTGCCTCAAGCAAATCTAGAGGCTTAATACAACAAGCTGTAACATATTCAATATTTGACTATCTACATATGAAAGTCAACGACAGAAGTTGGAGAAGTTAGTGGCAAGTTAGTGGATAGTTAATGTTTCGGACAAACATTAACTATTCAAGATTAATTAGATTAACTCGCAGAGATATCAAGTAGTGTAGTAGTCGTTGTGCTGTAGTTCTAAAGCCCAATTTATTTTAAAGAATTTATTCCATATTGACGTTGGCTTATCAGTATCTACTTTCGTTGCCTATTTCTCAGGTACATACATTGTTCACTTAGTCATTTATGTTGACGCATATTGAGAAGAACGTGCTAAACATGACAAACAATGACGAAATAATTAATCATTTACGTCATACAAACAGGATGATGACAAACACATTATATTAATTCTATTTTGTGTTTTAATAAAAAATTTTGTCACAAACTGGTCCATATATTAATATTTTCTATCGCGCTTTTCTTCCTGTCAGTTTATTTGACCCTCGTGGTATGTACGGAACTGTTAAATGTGGGACCACCATTTGTCTAACCTTGGCCTTTGCATTCTATTTGCTCTAAGAAAAGGAAAAACTAGAAGATTGCAGTGCTGGCTCTAAAGCGAATTCACTTGACCGTAAAAAGAAGAGATGAGACAACTGGTACTAACAGATATCAGTAAAAGAGAAAAAATCATAATTATTATTAAAAATAAATATTAAATTATCCTTGTAGAGTTGGCAATTATTTTCTTGTAGTATTATTTTTCAAGTAATTTTATTTGTATAAAACAAAGTTGCAAATGATTGATTATATGTAGGTAGGTACTTATACGAGTATGGAAACATTGACCTCTACGAAACTTGACATTCACGATGATCTATAACATCCGAATATCTTCCGTAAATACTCATCACACAAAGTGAACTTGGAGCACATTTATCAATGAGATTTCGTACACAGAAGATATTATGTATAAAAATAACATAATGTTCATAAAAATAAACGTCTGACTGTTGTGCTTTATCACTTCAACTAAGACAAGAAACTCTGTTTGTAACTGATGGATCTCCCAAAACATTTACATAAATGTATGAAATCATTCGGTACTTTTGCACATACATATATTTATATTTATTACATACCTCTTTTTGTTTTGACTGTTCAAACTATGATAGTATATTATTGACATGCTTTATCCGCATAAAAATACGTAAAAATATTATTCCTTTTATCAACGCTACAAAATACGGATAGAAATATATATTCTCTTAGATTTATTGTTTGGTCTCTTGGGGTTACTATATATCAAACTGAAAGCTAATACTGAAAATGGTGTCGAGAAATATAAGATGTTCCTATAAGGGATACGTGATTCTTCAGAAAAAAGTTTCGAGAAGGAAATACTTGTTATAGCACAAATTAATCGTATAAAGTTTCAGCGTTTTCATGAAATTTTATAACTTTGTCGTCGCTAGTGGAATTAATTCTGTACACTTTGAATAAAATTTTCTTAATTTCATATTTTTGCAGAAAATGTATATAACGTGTGTAAAAATTGTCCCAATAGCTATACGCAACGACATTCTTCGTTCGTTTCTAAATCGAAAATCTCAATGGAAAAGTATTGTGCCATGATTTTCATACGTCCTCACGAGGTTCACGAAGTTCGGTTTTTTAGTCTCTTAATAAGCGCTTGTGTTCGATATTTGTCAGTACAGACAACTGCAATTTTGAATTTAGACAACTTCTTATTCCTAATTTATCGAAAACAGTTTCTTTTTGATGGTAGAGTCTGTTTTCAACATTTCTTCATTAGCATCCTCTCTTGAAAAACACAATTGGCAACGTTGTACGACAATCTGTATGTTTTCTTATTTGGTTTCAATCAAAATCATTAGTGTCAAATTTTGACATTTGCCCGAATTAATTTTTCTCAAGTATTTTGTTTTGTGCAAGCTCTGCTCTATTTCGTGTTTTCTCATATTCTCTTGATTAGTTTTTCTGGTTCTGTGTTTTATCGTTGTTGTTTTATTGTTTTGTTCTTTTACGATGGATTTTACATTTAATGAATATGCCGATATGTATATGATGTATGTTTTTTGTAATGGAAATGCGAAGATGGCAGAACAGAAATATCGCGTACGGTTTCCAAACCGGAGACATCCTACTGGAAACGTATTTCGACGACTGGACCAACGTCTACGTGAAACTGGTTCGTTTTATAAAAGGAATCCCAACGCAGTTCGACCTAGACAACGGCGTAGATTACAACTCGAAGAGGAAATTCTAGACACAGTACACGAAGATCCCTCCGTCAGTACTCGACAGTTGACGTCCACATTCAATATCCCCAGTAATAAGACCGTTCATTCGGTTCTATGTGAAAACCTTTATCCTTACCACATAACTAAGGTACAACCGCTCTATGAAAACGATAACGTACATCGTTTAAACTTTTGTCATAGTATCTTAAATAGAATTCATGAAGATGGTAATTTTTTAAGAAGTGTTCTTTGGACCGACGAGTCTATGTTTACCAGAGATGGTGTACTCAATATCCATAATTTTCACCATTGGGCAGATGAAAATCCGCATGTTATTCGGAAATACGGTGACCAAAGAAAGTTTTCAGTTAATGTTTGGCTTGGCATAATAAATCACCAAGTCGTTGGACCAATCTATCTGCCAAATCGTCTTGATGCCAACGGGTACTTAAATGTATTGGAACAAGTTATTGACGAGATGCCATTGAACATACGCCGTAATATGTTTTACATGCATGATGGGGCTCGTGCACATTTTGCTCGTAATATGAGAGAGTGGTTGGATGAACACTTCCCTAACAGGTCGATTGGTCGCGGTGGTCCTATCTTATGGCCCGCAAGATCTCCCGACCTTAATCCTTTAGACTTTTTTGTTTGGTGTTTCATTAAGGATAAAGTTTACGCTACACCTCTACAGGACGCTGACGAAGTTAGAGGAAGAATTAACGCGGCAGTATTAGAAATTACACCGGAAAGGCTAGAACGAGTAATACAGACAATACCTCGTAGATTGCAACTGTGTTTACAAACGGGCGGACATCAATTTGAACAGATGCTTAGGTAATAGTGATGGTAAGTTGTTACAAGAGATGCGTTCGAAACTACTAACTTTGTTTTAATAAAGTGTTTTTTATTGCTTTGCCCTATGTATCAATTATTGTGTAATCCAATTTGTCGTTTGTATTTCCCGTTTGTCAATTTTGACAAGTATTCTATGTATTATTACGGTAGTATAAAGCTACAGTGTTGCCAAATGAATGTTAGTTTCATGTGGTCCCCGAGGACGCATAAAGCATGATACGACATTTTACCATAAGAATTTTGTATCAAATTCGAACAAACGTGTAGCTTTTGCGACAATTTATAAACACCTTGTATATTCTGCTATACTGTAATATTTTTATTGTAACTTATAATGTTTACACTTAATATTTTCTCAGGATTTGCTTTCCAAATGATCTTAAATTTCCATTAAAAAATCGAAACCGCGTTGACATTTTTGTTTTTGCGCCGGGCAACACAAAACGTCGCATGAGCCATAATGTGAAATAGCCAATCCCAGAATGCCTGGACTCATTATAATAACCAACCAGGAAGGCATTGGTGGTCTTTACAAACAGTTCCACCATGCCAAACTATGCTGTTCAACAAGTGCTGTCATTGAGGATAATATTCATGCAAAAATTTATCAAGAAATAGTACTAGAAGCAAAACTATTGCCTATAATCCAAGACCTATTTAAAGTAGAGCCTGATCTGAGAGCTGATTGAGAACATTATGTAGGTTTAGTACCACATCATTACATCTGAAGATCTGCGACGCCTGATGCTGATGCTTAGACTAATCGAAGCTGTTCTAAAAACAAAAGTATCCAAAGAAATATTCATTTTTTGCATCTCTTTGAAGTGGTCAAATTGTAATTATATTCTATATACAGAGTGTTCCCTGAGGTAAACGGCAAAATTATGTCATGTGTTCCAGAGATAAATCTGATCAAAAAAGTTCATATAAATACACCATAGGTCAATTCCCGGTCACTTGACAAATTCTGCTTATACTTATGGATGGGTTATTCTCAACTTCATTTAGGAGAACGTTAACTTGCTCAGCACTATCAAATTCTCTTTCGACCCTTGAATTGGGAGAAGATCCCGTCTCTCTGCAATGCTGAAAGACATTAGAAACACTACACTATTACATTTTTATTTTTGTCGATATCATGAACTTTTTTGATCAGAATCATCTATGAAGCACATGATATAATTTTGCTGGTTACCTCAGGGAACACCCTGTATATTAAAAGTATGGCTGAAAATGATCTTTTCATGATTTTATCTTATAAATATGTAAATATAGTAGATAGATAGTATAGCTAGATAATTAATTGCACTAGTTTCCAACTCGACAGTTTTCTCCTGATTAATGAAGAGAGATATTCTTGACGATTTTAATGATACCAAACATCTTTAATTCTACAGTGATGACAGCGTTTTAGATTCAAAAACAAAAATTCATTTTGGTAACTATATACAAACTAAATTGACCAAAATAAGAGTAAGTGTAGTTAGATTATTTGCCGAAATGAATTACATTTGCAAAAGTGTTCATAGTTTCTGCTGAAGTAATAAACATAACTTCCATTCCTGCCACGTCTCTATTGAAAGAACTGACTGTGTGTAGGAAAAATTGGTGTCCGTTCCGGAATATTCAAATTTAGAAGAGAATCAAAAAGCTGAAAGACTAACTAGAAATGCATTAAATATACTTTTGTTGGGCCAAATTCAGCCTGTGGATTGCTCTAAAAAGTTATTAAACAGAAGATATGTACAATTTTAAAGAAATAAAAAAGGTAAGTAGTGGTGAAGGATCACTAGATAAGTGACAACTAAAGTTTTCCTTGTACGATCATTTAATAGCAAAACAAGAAATCTACTTACTTAAACATTAACAGGAAGCATATAACTAGAAGAATAACTGATCATTCCTAGGTGAAAAACAACTTATAAAATTTGAGAATTATATCCAGCCTCATATCCAGAAGGATGAATAATGATGATATTGATAATGTAAACTGCACCAAGCATTTCAAAATTGTTCTCTTCATTGTAGTGAAATTATATACATTCGTTGTCTACAACTAGCATCCTTTAGATTCCTATTTAGAATATACAAGTGCAGATCCTGCAGGTAAATACATTATTATTTGTCCTTTCCGATCAATCAATAAAAACTCTATACCGCAAGATCCTTATAACTATAACCTTGATAATCATTTACACTGATTCATTCATTACTCGTATACTATTTTTAACATTGCGTAGTTCGCAGCAGTAAACAAACATTGCAGATATAGATAAATTTGTAAAAATAGAATATGAATATACTACCTATATGTACTATTGAAAAATTATGGAATGTATTAGAAAAGAAATGGCAAAAAATTTTGATTGAATTTGTTAGTGAGTGTTGTTCTCGTTCTAGATAAAATTGTATTCGTATTTAAGGATATATAGCACAGAATATAGCATGTTTTAGCATATCATATTTTTCTTCATTGCTAAATCGCTCCCTCTCCATGTTTAAAAGTAAATTATATCGTATGAACAATTCGGTAAAACAGCGTGCAGCAAACAACAATTAACAATAAATAACAGCGAACAACAAAAATAATAAAGAACAATAAAAACAACAATAACGACACAGAAAAAAATACACTATCGAACATATGCTACTTGTCATACTGCGTTATTATTACCAGGCCTACTATAAAAGAATCTAAAAATAAATAAATTTACAAAATATGTATAAAGTGTGATACATCGTTGAATTCGTAACGAAAAATGCCATCAGATACAGGCTGTACTTTTTCTCCGTCCATATTTATAAAAAAAGAAGTTGATGATGATTTCTCAAAAACGAAACGTCGGACAAAAAATATAAAAATACAGATTTGTAGAGCTATGAAAGTGCCAATGAAGAACTTTTATTTATTTTTCGATAACTTGTAAAATAAAGTCAGACAAAAATAAAAACGAACAAAACGCGTTTTCCTAAATATCTCAAAAACGAAACAACTTAATTGAATTAAATAAACGCCATATAAAAGGTTACTAAAATGCGCAACCTACCGTTCCCGAGATCCCCATGCAGTTCATTCTTATGTTGGACACAGTGTATTTGCAAGGTTTTGGAAAACAAACGAACGTAATGTTTGTATTTTTTTCGGCATTACTTATTCACTTAAAATAATTATAGGATGATTACAACACCCGCAAACAAAAAAAAATAAATCTTTTTAATTTTGATAACCATAGAAGCAAACTTTGATTGAGTGCATGTTTTCGCTCGTAATAAATCGCAGCGAATCCAAAAATGCAAACGTGTACAGGATGTTCCACATAAAATAACAAATTAGATTGAATTTTCAGCAAAACTGAAAATCTGAGGAAGTTTCAAAATACAGTATGCATGAAAATAGATAATTTTGGGTGATCGTTGATTTTCAATCATCTGGGCCCCTGACAAGAATCAATAGAATGGTAAGAAAGATCCCTAGATCTTATACCTACCGCCTGATTTCTTCGTATTGAATTATTTCAAATCTATATGGTGTAATGCGCAGAATTAGTACGTTTCTAACATTTAGTTGTGATTTCTCGAAAATTTATTAATGTTAAGGTTACCACCATGTTATACCATCGATTCGAGAGTAAAAGGATATCTCAAAATCAAGGACAAAATTGGTAGATAGTCGCCATTAAAAAAAAACAAAAGATGACGCCAATACTAAAAAACAAAAGATTGAAAATCAAATATCATTTGCATGAATTAAAATCGATGTAGTCAAGGATTTTCTAAAAAAATGTTTATTTCGCTTTTACTGAATTTAATCGAGAATTTGGGTTCACACTGTATATGAAAAGATGTATTCAAATAGTGCCATAAATAAAAAATAATAATAAAAGTCTATATCGATGGCTTGAGATTCCCGTCATATAATATGATAGTTATTATATTGTTATGCAACTGTTCAACTTCAAGTGCCTAGTCATAACTTCATCTTTTTAATGGTACCCTATATTTTTATGTACCACTGGATTATTGCAACTCACGCTAACAAATTTGTGCAGCCAATTATTTTTAGAGGGATTCAAAAGAGGCACCATTCAATGTTACACAATAATATTTTGCAAACATCTATTTACAATCGCTTTATCAAGCACCACTCAATTAAAAGTAATATTATCATTTATCATAATATAAACTGATAGACAAATTCTATTATAAGGGTACACAGCATTTATAAAACGTCCACTTCAAACAGCAACAATAACGTATTTTGTAATAACTCCACATACTGTAAGTTATCGCTTTTTATTGTTTCTCATGACATAAAATCACCCTTAAATTGTTATAAATAATTAAACTGTACAATACAAAATGAGCAAACATTCAATTTTAAATAAGATTTAAATTGCGCGACACTGAATACCCTGTAGCACACCAATGAGTATATTTGGCGCCAAAAAGCTATACGAAACTCTATATTTTATAATTATGATGTCCCAAATAGTGTTATAGTTATGTTATATTGTTTGAATTTAGTTATATGTGTATGAAATTATGAATTAAAACGAAATGAAGGTAAGGGTATAAATTTATAAGATTAAAGTGGCTACGGTATAAAGTTTGAAAGTAAAATTTTTATCGCTACCTTCATACTCTTCCTTTACCATCTTCGAATGGTACTCTTGAAGAGCGCTAATTAAAACATTTCTTTCTTCATCGGTAAGTCGCAATATTAACTCTTGCGCTTGCAGTTTCGATAGGCCGTGTGTTGTGCTCGTAGTTTCCGCTCTGGCTGCACTTCCTTCCCTAGCCGTATCTACACTGAACTTCCTATTCGTATGAACGTCCTTTTTGGCGATGCGAAAATTACAATTAAACGCACAGAAATTCTTTTCATAATTGACTTCGTTCTTCGCCAAAGACTCACAAACTAATTTGTGAAGTAATCCGAACGTTCGTCTTCGGAAGACGACAACCAACGCGTTTGACATTGCCGACCGTTTGTACGACTATGATCGCACAAAACACATTTTAAATTGTACTTTTTGAACTCGGACAGATATCGTGCTCCGGCGCTCTTCTTCGACGCCGAATTTGACACTGAATTTCTTGACGTTAAGAAACATAATGCGCTTGCGTGCGCTACAACAACTATACAAGCCAGCAAATTCCAAAATCAGCTGTTATTTATTCAAATTCTAATGACATCTAATGGTATAATTACGAACTACTCAAGCAGGCGGTAATCTCATTTGCCCTTGACAACTATAGGAAATTACTCTAGCAATTTCTTCTATAATATATGTACAGTGAAAATTGCGACCAGTTGCGCCATCTCGTAGCTAATTGATCTCATAACGGAAAGTTTGATACCATCTAAGGAAATTTCTTTATTCTAACGGCTGCTTTTCATCAATTTAAAGATTTGAATGCAAGGGTGATCTTGTAATCTCCTTTCTGGTTTGATGTTGTTTATCCAACAAATGCAAATCTCGATGAAAACGTAGGAAAACCTAGATGTTGCGCTTAGTTGTGACCACACCTACGCCACTCTGTAAATTTGGATTTTATGGGTCAGTGCTGCCCTCTAACAATTAGGCGACGCTAACATTTGTAATATATTGGTTTATAGCTCGACTAAGAGGCGGGAATATTAAATCAATTTTAAAATAAAATGTTTCCCCTATCGAATGTAGTACATTTTCAAATGAGAAATATTTCATTAAAATATATAAAAAAATCATTCCAAATATGTATACTGTAAATGCGGTTACATATTTGAACAGATTTTTAATATATTCCAGCGATATATTTCCTACCATTTTTGAAATGTATAAAATGCAGTACTGTAAACTCACAAGACAAATCTTCTTACAAAATCACATGTTAGATAATTGTTAAGATTGATTCATTTCTTAACATTCTTATAAGTATACAATTTTTGATATTTTAGTCCATGAACACATACATCGAAGGCTATAATATACATACATTTAAATATTTTAAAATGCTGTATACCGTTTTATTAGCTACTGTTATAAAATTGTTTGACAACCACTTTCACACCCTATACACTTACGTTAAACTATAACTATTGAATTATTCGTAATTAAAAATAATCAATATAGTACAAAAATAATAATAACATAACCAAAATGACAAACTATACCGAATAAAATTCCAATTTTATTTGTTGAAGGTTGCATATACCGTGATAAATATTCTGACGCCCTAATTCCATTCAAAATTTTAGCGGTCAGTGCTAATGGTATAGCTGTGACCTTGAACGTTAAACAATACCGGTAAGGGTGGAATCTACTATTGAACGACATCTAAATCGTGCTTCCTGTATAAAACGACCACCCTCCGTTCCAAACAAACACGATCGCATAGTATTCTTCGAAATTAGAATAATTTTAAATTTCGCGTTTATTTTATATTTCACAAGTTTACGTTCAAGGTCACGGTCGAGGGCAACATAGCCACTTCCTAACACAACCAGCTAGTGACGGCTGTTATTCATTAACTCAAAGATAGATGGCAGCACTAAATTAGAGAAAACGCAGCCAATAGACGATTTTGGCGCTTAATTCTAAATTAATGCTCCAATAATTCTAATAGATAAATAACATTATAGGTCGTTTTTGCATGCAGCAGTTTTAATGATGTAAGAAGTAGTTTGCGATAGGATCAAATAGAATAATGACCCTTGTAGAATTAGTTTCAATCACAGAAATTAACTAATATGTTACAGGATGTTTCTATTACCATTGCAAATTGACTTTGTGTCAATCAACCCACCTACGTTTATTTGCTCGTTTCTAAACTATTAGATATATTAAATCATTAACCAGACTTTACCAAACTCTAAAGAATGCTAAAGAGATACATTATGCATGTATAAAATTTATTTAAACTTTTAACAAATATATAATTATTATATATACAGGTAATTTAAAATATTTAAATAAACGGAATGTATAGCAAATTTTATTGGTCAAGGTCTCTTATTTTGGCACTGTATTATTCAATTTTTCCAACATCTTGAAAACCAAGCTTACATCTTCAATGAATATGTAGCTTAGGAGGATAAACGAAGGTAAGGAATAATTGTGTGGCACACAATAATGTGCCAATAACATTTTGCACCTGAAAATATTATAAAAATCAACATAATGATCATTGTATTAATTTCCATAAACATACTATCATAAATTCATTCATCAAAATGATTCCATACAAAAGCCATAGCATTGATACAAAAAATCCTGCAAATACTATTGGAAAAGGTATATTCGAAGCATCTTTTTTTTGCAAAATCTCTTTCTAAAAACAATTTAATTATTTTCAATAAATAATAATATAACTGACATACCACTTCCATTAACGGAGCTCCCATTAAAAGTAACATTAAGATAGTAACGATTAAACCGTATCGATACTCAACTTTAGTAGGATCTTCCCATGCCATATATGTAAATAATGCAGCAATTAGGCCAACTCCTCGCAAGGACGGTCTATATACTTCTTCCCATTTATTTTTGCTATACATTAAGTAACACACTAAATATATACTATTGAGTATGATAGCTGCTAGATTAACTTGAAACATTGCTTTATCTTGCAGCATTAAAGCATACTTCAGCACTAGAATACCGCTGCGGAAATAACATTTTAAAGTAGTAAAGGTTCATATTACAATTTTACATACATAACCGTGCCTCCGATAAATGGCATTGCTGATATGCCATCAGTGCGCTTCTTCTTGTAAATGTCCCGACAGATAAAGGCTCCCGAAAAAAATTGGCCAATTGTCACAATGCTAGCTATAGAACCTACAGTTTCTTTATATGGCTGTAAAGACTCTGATAGGGACTCCATTTTCTACACAGAATAATTTTTGCTTTAATATTTTAGATTATTATACTATATATTTATTAACAATGGCATTTACATAATAATTTAAATGATTAATGAATGACATACAGTAAAATTTATTTTCAAGTTTTGGTAGGGAAGTGGCGGCGTAGCTATAATATTGCATACCTTCTTTTTTATAGTTTACAAACGTTCTGATAAACACTGTACCCAAGCAAAATTTAAACTGGTATTAGTTTTAACGTTGTCATATTCTTTAACTAGTTAATTTGTCTTTGTCACGTCATTGCCAAATACTTCTCATTCCATTTGTCGAACGTTTAATTAAAAATCATCACTACAACATCCAATCATAACATTAAAATTTGACCTTCTCTGTGGTTTGAGGTTACCGTTTACCGCTCACGTGCTTCAAAATTAGGTTATGTAGTTATGTCAAGCATGGATGTATTATTATATGGATAGCGCATTCTGTTCACCGATTGACTCTAACATTAAAGTGAGAGGTTGCACAAGTGAGATAGAGCTAGAATAGGCAAAGGATTCATATACGCCCATAAGATTTACATTGTTATTTTGGTTTCGTTTAGGTATTTATCCGTTTATCTCGTTTAATATTGATCGGATACCGACTTAAATATATGAAATGCGTAGCGGAATAAATAGAGAATAACTTGTAGTTAGGTTTTTATTATAGATACCTAAGTAAATACTATTAAATATATTAAGAAAGCCCATCAATGCGTTTCCCCATATAGGTATGAAATATATGTTAAATCCTCCGCACAAATAATATATAATACTTACCTTTTAGCGTTATATTATTTTAAAAACTTGCAGAATCACTTTTATGAACAACAATCATTAAATTCGCACCATTACCAATTAATTAAACTAATTTTACACAATTATTTCATTTTGCGATTGCATCACTACAATAACACCATTAATGCAGGAGGCGTAAGAATTAGGCCAATGCATACAAAGATGGTAATATTTAAACACCAATAAATAATTTTGTATTAGTTTAAGTTTTAATAAATTAATATTTTAATGTTTGTTTAAATTTGAGCAATACATTTTTGTTCTTTGTTAATAAGAATTAATTTTTAATTTAGTTTATTTCATGCTCATTATACGAATTTTATGTATTCCTTTAGTTTATGGTAATTGTATATTTCACGCGCCAATACCTGAGACAAAGATATTGAAAACGGTTTTGTGATTTTTGGCACAAAGATTATGAATATCCCATAAATCACTTTAAAAATCAATTTCATTTAATATATTGGGAAAATCTTGCTTACGAATATTTTTTTATGCACCACCTTACCCATATAACGCTAAAAGGTAAGTGTTATATATTATTTGTGCCGAAGATTTAACATATATTTCATACCTATATGGGGAAACGCACTGATGGGCTTTCTTAATATATTTAATAGTATTTACTTAGGTATCTATAATAAAAACCAAACTACAAGTTATTCTCTATTTATTCCGCTACGCATTTCATATATTTAAGTCGGTATCCGATCAATATTAAACGAGATAAACGGATAAATACCTAAACGAAACCAAAATAACAATGTAAATCTTATGGGCGTATATGAATCCTTTTCCTATTCTAGCTCTATCTCACTTGTGCAACCTCTCACTCTAATGTTGGAGTCAATGCGCTGCGCTTGTTTAGTATATTAGGCGCTATCCATATATAATACATCCATGATGTCAAGGGATATCTTATCAGAAAATTGTTTGGCGCAAAGAACAGGTAGAAGAAAGGAAAGAAAGTAAAGAAATCATCGAACTTATGTTTTGCGCCATCTCTTAGTTGAGAACACCATTAACTGGGTCGATTTAGCAGCTGTTAAACTTTTCGGTAAATCTTATTATATGTATACATATAAATATAAGGTTTAATAGGCCTGTTAAATGACATACTGAAACTTCGACTGTATTCTCCAATTTTCAATAACGTTCCACTGAATAATTTTACAAATTAGTAGGCATTTTAAAATGATACTCTGCACATAACAGCAAAATGGTTGGGTGCATAGATAAATAGTATAGATTGTAAAGTCCATCCCATACCTATGCCACTCTATAAATTTGAATTTTATGGGTCACTGCTGCCCTCTAACAATGGGGCGAGTTTAGGATTGAAAATTTGTAGTATATTGGTTTCTAGCTCGACTAAAAGGCGGGAATATTAAATCAACTTTAAAATAAAACGTTTCCTCTACCGAATTTTGTACATTTTCAAATGAGAAATATTTCATTAAAATATATAAAAAAATCATTCCAAATATGTATACTGTAAATGCGGTTACATATTTGAACAGATTTTTAATATATTCCAGCGATATATTTCCTACCATTTTTGAAATGTATAAAATGCAGTACTGTAAACTCACAAGACAAATCTTCTTACAAAATCACATGTTAGATAAGTAAAGCTATGGTTTCATTTCTGTAAGATTTATTGTATATTACACAGCTTTAAAAATTCTTTGTTTGTTTCACTGTGGACAGGACACATCACGTTAAGATTAATTCATTTCTTTACATTCTTATGTACAATTTTTGATATTTTAGTCCATGAACACATATCGAAATATTTTAAAATGCTGTATACCGTTTTATTAGCCACTGTTATAAAACTGTTTGTCAACTGCTTTCACACCCTATACACTTATATTAAACTATCTATTGAATTGTTCGCAATTAAAAATAATCAAAATAGTACGAAAATAATAATAACATAACCTAAATAGCAAACTATTCCAATTCCAATTTTATTCTGCTAGGGTTCCATCTACCGTGATAAATATCAACTATTCTGCCTCCCTAAAATATAGAGGGCTGCACTAGTTCCATTTTAAATCTTGGCGGTTAGTGCCAATGGTATGGTCCATCCCTAAAAACTAGGTGGTTCCTTGTAAATAGCCCCATCTCGCGGGGATCAAGAACTCAAGGCGGTAAAATTCAAATTCAGGGGTAAAATTTAAATTTTGTATTATAAGTATGTATGTACGATTAGTTCCTTCACTGTTTTTTGATAATCTGCTAATCTGCACAATATTCAATTTCATAAAAAAATTGCTGATTTTTGTATTAAATAATTATCGGGAGAATATCAAAAACTAGTGAAAGAACTACAACTACTTTTTCCAATCAAAATTATCACTTTGAAGTCCGAAATAGTTTGAGTTTTCACAGCCATACATCAAACTACTTTTTTTTAGGTATGTGTACTGCAGTATCCACCAATAAGGCAATAAAAACAAATTCAATACAAATTTATTTTTACACCATATATACTATACTGTATATCAAACTTGTCTTATTTTCTTATATATTTTTCAAGGAAATGTAAGTACAAACACCGCAGAGTTTACGCTCCTATCTCTTCTAATAGCCGAGATATAGCGAAAAAACCATGATTTTGTACCTCATTTTTCATCAAAATCCAAAATTTGCTAGCCGGGCATTTGTTGAATTTTTTTATCTCCGAAGGGTGGAACAGATTGTACTCAACGTCCTGAACGTTGTACCGAAGAGTTTACGCTCCTATCTCTTCTGATAGCCGAGATATAGCGAAAAAACCTTGATTTTGTACGTAATTTTTCATAAAAATCCAAAATTTGCTAGTTGTTTTATTTGTATTTTGTAGTTTGCTTAGTTTGGGCGGAAAACATTTATTTTTGCAATGTTTTTATTTTATGGCATATTTTCTGGTTTTTTAAGAAAAACACGTAAATGACACCTTATTTTTATACAACTGTTTGTGGGTGTACATTAATGTTACACTGTCGTAATAACAAAGGTATACATTAATGTTACATTGGCGGCGAGAGTGTTTGTACATATGTTCTAAAACTATTTTCTGTAGAATAAACATACATTTTGAAAATGTTCCGATCTTTAGCGAACATCTTGCCGAATAAACAGCTGTTAACGATTGTCCAACGTGACTATCGTGACTATTTAGCCCAATTTACGCAAACTGGCATCGCTGGTAATCTCTGCTTTGTTGTGATTTGATTATTATTGACATCGGCAAAATTTTGTCCATTTTTCATATACTTCGAGAATAAAATTGCAAAACATTTGGAGTGCTAATTATAGTAATTATTTTTACCATTTTTACAACTAACAAGAACATATTCAATATAGTTTAATGTAAAATATTACATTGAATTCCAATCGTACTAATTTATTTTAACCTATTCTTTCTGATTTGACAGAAGCATGTCACAACCAAGTGGATCTTCAGATTCTCAATCTCAATCAGCAATAGCGTTAAAAACATGGGAAATGGCAAATAAAATCGAAACTATTAATACAATAGACGAAATCTATCGTTACGATAAACAGCAACAACAAGATATTTTAACAGCAAAACCATGGGAAAAAGAGTACGTTTATCTAATTTATTTACGATGAAATATACTGTATGTTGTGATGTTATAGCCCGCATTTCTTCAAGGACATAAAGATATCAGCTTTGGCATTATTAAAAATGGTGATGCATGCACGATCGGGAGGGAATTTAGAAGTTATGGGATTAATACTCGGTAAAATTGATGGGAATACGATGTTTGTAATGGATTCCTTTGCATTGCCTGTAGAAGGTACTGAAACTAGAGTTAACGCTCAAGCTCAAGCTTATGAATATATGAGTTCATACATGGATGCTGCAAAAATGGTATATTTATAATATATTTGTAGAATTATATAAAAATGAGTTAATTTTAGGTTGGCCGGGAAGAGAATGCTATCGGCTGGTATCATAGCCATCCTGGTTATGGTTGTTGGTTATCAGGAATTGATGTTACCACCCAGATGACAAATCAAAGCTATCAAGAACCTTTTGTTGCTATTGTTATAGATCCTGTAAGAACTATTAGTTCAGGCAAAGTGTGTCTTGGAGCGTTTAGGACTTATCCCAAGGTATTAGAAGTGTGTACCATCTTAGACATGTTGTAATTGTAATGAGGTATTGTAGGGATATAAACCAGCTAACGAAGAGCCTTCAGAATATCAAACAATTCCATTAAATAAAATTGAAGATTTTGGAGTTCATTGTAAGCAATACTATTCCTTAGAGGTTTCCTATTTTAAATCCACATTGGATAGAAGATTATTAGATTCTTTATGGAATAAATACTGGGTGAATACTCTTAGTTCATCTAGTCTCCTCACCAATGCAGATTACACCACTGGACAGATGGTAGATTTATCAGAGAAGTTGGAACAGTCTGAAGCAGCTTTAGGTGAATTTTAAAAGACATGTGATTTGATGAAAGATTTTTGTGTTTGTTTTACAGGCCGTGGAGGATTTATGGTAGGAGGCACTGATCCACATGAGAAGAGAACAGAAGATAAGCTTATGAAAGCAACAAAAGATAGTTGCAAGACAACTATAGAAATAATCCATGGATTAATGGCGCAAATGATTAAAGATAGATTGTTTAATGGTATTAGTCCAAAGCCTATTTCTTAATAATTAATTTTTGTGTCCTTATTCACAAATAAATTATAACATGATATGTGTGAAATATAAATAATACGTTTTGATATATTTTTTGTGCTTATGATTATTGAAGAAATTAAACATATACACTGTTGAAAAAAAGTGACGATGAAATCTTATACAGGGTTGCCCACTTGGCCTTCTTTCTTAAATAGTACTTTTAATATTGATTTTATCAGAAAATGTTAAGTACATATTTTATTTGGACGTTTCTCGTTTACAATTTAAAAATATTTTGAGTTCCCAAAGGACCTCGGTTTCATCTGTACAGGACCGTACTTAGTTTTTTTTTTAATGGAACACCCTATATATTTTTATATTTTTCATATCTACATCGAATTTTAAGTCAACATTGTTAAGACTTTTATACGCATATGTTATAAGTTAGGAGAAAAAACGTTTTTTCTAAATTTCTACCGAAATTACTGTTCATTTAAAAAATCGTATCTATTTAATCTTTGACTGGAGAGACTAAATTCGAGATTATCATCAACTAGAATGTGTTTTAATTTTTTGTAGGTTGAGTTTTAACGAAATTTATTGTAGAGGGACTTTATTGATATTTCTTTGACAACCGCAGAAAAATTGGAAAAAAATATTTTTCTTTAATGTAACATCCTGTATATTTTATCACGCATGAACTCCTTTACAGGTTTCCTATGATTTTTGTTAAACGTGTCCTATACCCAAAGGCAATAGTTGGTGAGATAATCACCATTAATATCATGTTATTCAGAAAGTTTGTCGTTCTTCTAAATCATAGTTAGACAGCCATGAAAAGTATAGTTGAAATGCGTAAACGACATAAATATGAACATACATAGTATCTCAGTTTAGTTACAATCTATATTGACAAATTATTGTATTCAATCTACCCAGAAAGCCCAAAGTCTAACAGAAAATGTCACATTTTCCAAATAATTAGTGGATATAGTTTTCATTCTTGGTGAATGTTTAAGGAATCCGTTGTCGGTTTCGCGTGTCTACAAAGAAAAGTATCCCGATTGACGCCATCTAGACGTATCAGCATTTGAGAATCTTCTTGAAAGATTCGTTGCATCCGGCGGGAATGTAGCATATTCTAAACCTAGCCGTGACAAATCAGTCCTAAAGGAGAATAATAAAGCAATAATAATGACAGCCTTTGGCGTACCATTAACAGCGAAAAATGTCACCCATATCGGTTTTAAAAGCACTAGAAACTGATTGGAGAGGATCTTTTAGGTCGTTTAGGTTTTTGTCGTTGGGGAAGGGGGAGGGGACTTGAATTTTGTTTTATTACGGCCGAATCAACGTTCCATAATGACGGGTTTATGAACAGCCACAATTACCGCCATTATTCTGATATAAACCCACATCCGACAAGAGAAGTTGACTGCCAGCATAGATGGTCGTTAAATACGTGGGGTGGAATTCTTGGTAAATACGTTGTGGGACCCTTTTTCTTTGATGGACACTTAAACTGCCAAACTTATTTATACTTTTTGCTTCAAGAATTGCCAATTTTGCTTGAAGATATCCCTTTGATAGTGCGGATATAACCAAAATTGACTTCTTTCTGTGAGGATATGTCAAAGAACGCGTATACAAAGAACCACCTACAACTTCCGACAACATGAAAGACAGAATACGTGAAGTTTTCCGGTCAATCACGCCCGAAATGTTACAAAAAATAACGAAAGTTTTACAACTCGTCTAAGGCAGTGTATGCTACTACTAGATAACACAATTTGAATAATAAGTGAGTGAGCAAGGACGTACGCGCCTTCAGCCACGAGCACAACGGCCTTGTGTGATTACAGCGCCCTTGTGTTCAACGCTATAGCGTCGCGTATGTCCTGCTCAGCGCTGGCATTTGACCCATGTTGGATCTTTTAGTGCCTGATTTTCTGTGTACAAGTACGTAGTATAAGGAGGGATTGAAGAGGACCGTTAGAGAACGTAAGCGAGGTCTTTCGTTCATAGCTCAGGAAAAACTTTCATTAGTTGAATTTACAAACAATACGCTTTCTGTTTCTGCTCCTCTTAAGGGTTTTATTTGTTTGATATGCGGCATACTTTAAATAAATGTTATTTAAACGTTTCTGTGTGTTTTTCTAATTACAATATGATATTTGGACTATTTATCAAATAAGTACAAAATAATTAAACAAAAAGTGTAATTAATAGTTGATCAAGGTAGTAAATTAGCATGTGATGATTTTAGAACCGAAAATCTAAGCAAAGTTAGATCATTAGAGGAAAATGTTATCCAAAACAGTTTTATGATCAATTAAAACAGGAACTGTAAGTTTTCGGTTGAAAATGACAGAAAAATCTATTTTTAATATCAATCGTCTGAGACAGCAGAGAGAAACTGAGGGAAGAGACGGATGAAAGAACCAAGATAGCCGGCGGCACACGATGGTACAATTCAACAAATTGTTTCCGGGATTTTCTTCCGCAGAGGGCTTTTAGTGGGTATGCGAAGCTTTCGAGAGTCCCACACGCCAAGTTGCGTTGACCCTAGCGCTTGGTGTGCGTAAATGCATTTCCCCCGGCTTAAAAAAAATATCAATCGTCTAAAAAATAAATAATTACTGCATATCGTTACAATTAAAAATCTTTTATAACAGGAATGAGCAGGAGCTTTTGGAATTTGTGACACTTGACATTCAGAACAGCCTACGTGCGCTGATTTTCGTACTTAAGTAGTGTTCTATTCCGTGAGTAGCCTTCTAGTGTTTGTATTTAACGTATTTCTAGTAACATTCATAAATTTATAAGACAGTTACCGGATATGAGTAAAAATAAAATATTTTCATAAAAGGGAAACCTCACACTACAGCAAGTTATAAACACAGTTTTATACATCCCTTGATTATATTTTTTAAAAGACAAATTAACCTACATTAAGGTAATTATAGGTACTTTTTGGTCACTTATATATTTTGTTAGTGATTATAACAGTTCCTAATGGGGCCGTCCCGTTTTTTTAAATGTGTTAATAAATATTTTATTATGAAAGATTACTACAATCTGATGTAGGTAATAGCAAAAATTATAATTTTAGTGTTACTGGAATTGCACAAAAAAAAGAAAATAAAACCGATTATTTGTAAATCGCGCGTTTAGTGACGTGATAATGGTACTTCTTTTTATTGGCTTAAAACTTGTAAGAATACATCAACGACAAACGTAGTAATGTACAAGCATTAGCTATAGGGCATGACAAGTGTGTTGACAGTGACAATTATTATAAAAAAGACGTTTTGATGATAAGACGTGTAGGTATATGAAATACATTTATGTTGTGGAATCAAATGTAATAGAACTTTCACTCTTTAATGTGTCGTTTTTGCGTACTAAAATACGAAATGTAAAAACGTATAAGTAAAGCAAGAATTTGGAAAAGTCGTTAATAGTTATATCAAAGAGTAGAGTTACAAAGAGGGTGCACTAGAGCTATTATGAATGAATGCGTAAAATAATTCTTATGGCCTCGATAGAGCGATCTGATTGGGAACACCGAAAGTTGAACACCAAATTTTGATTGGCTAGTATTTATTAATGAAAATTTTGCAGAGTTAGTTTAGCCAACACGCGATTTGCAAAGTCACTAAACCGAGAATCTTTGGAAATATTAAAATTTAATGCAATTAAAACTTTAAAATATGTGAAAGTATTGACATAGTGAATGTTAGAAGTAAAAAAAAAGAAATACTTTGTTGTTTCTACGTAAAACGTAACATATAGTAGTAAATTATGAACTACCAACTTTAAAAAAATGCAACCAAGACGATGATTTTAAAGTTACTCCAATTTTAAATATATTCGATATGTGCATAGATATGTGCGTCGGTCGTTTAAAATCATATATATACATATAAATGTCACTTTATAAAATCTTACAAAGCTAAAATAAATCAAAAAACCGCGTAAAACTTTGATAAATTCGTGTGTTCAATCGAAGTATTGACAGTATCGGTTCATTGAACTGGGGGGTTATTCTCGAAACAGTGGAAAAATAGCACTCCCAGGGGGGTTATTCTCGAAACAGTGGAAAAATAGCACTCCCAGGGAGTAACTTTCACCGCTCACTCCTCGATACTACTCGTTACGAAAAAGTGAGAAAGTCAACTCCAGGGGTTATTCTCGAATCTGAGGGAATGGAAATTTCAAGAGAATTGTCAAAAAATTCCTACAATTTCAATAATTCCTATTCTGGAGCTGACTTTCTCACTTTTTCGTAACGAGTAGTATCGAGGAGTGAGCGGTGAAAGTTACTCCCCTGGGAGTGCTATTTTTCCACTGTTTCGAGAATAACCCCCAGGGGTAATACAGAAAACCATCTAGACTTAGCTAAACCAGGGCATGAGAAGAAAATTAGCGAAACTATAACTAATTATAAACCAAAACACCCTAAAGAAACGAAGATATGCACAAAAATTATATAAGTACACTCATTTTTAGCAGATGTAACTACTCTCTTTTTGGATTTAAGCTTTAGGTTTACATAGAATGGTTGAGTGGAAGAGCAACTGTCAACTTTTAGTAACGCATCTGAACTCCGCTACTTTTCACTTCATTATTAATATTAATATAGAAATACTTTTGATTTTTTTGTAACATACATACGTTGGAAATAAAGACGCTTTTCCGGATTGATTTTAAAATTATTCTTGCAACGAGATACAAAACATTTCATGATTAATTGATATCAAATAAGATTCAAATAAAAACACACCACCAAATAATAACAACACAATAGTTTATCAAACAAATATGAAAATAAATACTATGACAGAATACAGATAGACAGGAGGTGGATTTCGTTTGACGTTTGCGTAGCTAACAAAAAAAAGAAAGATTACATTTCTGATTAAGAAAACATTGATGTTATTTCTATCTCTTTCCATATCATACTTTTGGCAAGCTTCTCTGTCAATTTACCATTATCACGTCATAAATGCGGGAAATTCAAAATTCAAACTTTGATATTTTTTCTCGACATATTTATTAATAATATAAAAAAAAGAAAATACGTAGACACTATAATTTAATGTACACTTTAAGAAAAAAATATAAAAAAAAAATCCGGGACGGCCCCATTGAAAAGGTTTGTATAAATTATGCATATTTCAGAAATAAGATATTTAACCAATACAGTTTAAATGCAGTTGGTGGTAAAGTAATTTAATTTGTTTGCAGACAAAATAGTGAGTTTGAGAATTCTTGATTTCAGATCAACAGATTTAGCATTTTAAAATATTTTCTAGTATAAATATACCGAAGGAAAAATTTTATTCCGGAAAGTAAATTTGAACAACAGTGTATTTACATTATTTTATTAATCTAATGATGGACGCAAATAACATGATAAATATATCAACATAACAAGCAAATATATTAAATTAATAATGATTAGACTCAAAAAAATAATAATACAGTTCTAAAAAATAGAAGCACTGTATTGTAGAAGAATAAGTCTCGTGTTGGGGGGTGAAAACAATACTTCAATAAAAAGAATATATATATGAGTAATACTTGCAATGTGAAGAGAAAAATAAAGGTAAAATTAAATTAAGATAAAATTACATTACAAAAGGCCTCATATAATAATAAGTATCATTGTATATGTACAATATATTACTAAAAAAAAACTAAATCTAAAAATAGAAAAAATTATATATATATATATATAGTAATATATATATACTCTTTTACGTTCGTCCAAGACTAAATACAGAAATGGACACTTTATTTTAGGTATTCCCGGTTCTGTACAAGCTTTGCCTAGCCAGACTCTCGTCAATCCCAAATTGCATTCGGAAAATTATTTACTTCCGTTTGTTCCTGTACGGTGGTACCATCGATTGTGTATGATATTCTGACTCTCATCTTTAACACACTCTAGAATGTGACATGTAATTAAAACATGGCAAATAACATTATAAAATAAAGTGATTTTACCTTGTTTGGGTTCATCACTCGCAAAACTTGTGTTATTTCACCGTTTGGAACAATTACTGTTCCTGATGGTGACAACATTTGTATTTGGAATGTCTGTAATTAATGGAGCAATCAAATAATATTTATTTGTCATGATAATAGTGTTACCTTAGGTATAGCTGCTTGGAATAAGAAATCAGTCATATTTGATAATGTAGTGTTGGTTGCAGTAACGTTTATAGATAACGTATTGCTTGTGTCAGGTAATTTCTCCAGTGCAAATATGATTTTCAATCCATTCTTTTCAAATGCTGTTAATATAGGCACATCTTTTTCTGAAACGAAATAATTATAATGATAATTATAATAAATAATAATAATAACCAGTTCGTATTAGCACAGAAATTATTCAATTTAATTCAATGCATATTATACCACAACAAAACTGAAGCACTTTGGAATAAAAATAAATAATGTTACATAATGTAAATTTACGCACGTTTCATGACATATCTAAATAAATACAAAAATTATTTGGATAATGACAGAACTCACTAAAAAAAAGACGAACAGAAGTTGTACTGTAAACATATAAACAATAATTAGATTGATTCACGTTCACAAAATATTACCATATTATGTCCAATATCAACTTATCGCTAAATTGGAGGAAATGTGGCAGTTTGAGAAAATATTTTATATCATGGAATATCCCAGGTATATGACAATATAGATGGACGAATGTACAGCTAAAATCATACTAAATTAAAATTTCAATGCCAAAATAGTTAACAACGGACTGTAACTGATACTGGGGGCTAGTTAGATGTTTGAGTCCGTTAGGGAGACATTTTGGAGCCTTGCTCTTGAAGTCCATGCTCAGAAGACAGCATATTTACTATAACTAGACTCATACCTAATCGGAGATCTACCACTGTTCAAGATTGGCTGATATACTGTCGGTTAAAAACATATTCACATCGGTTTTCGTGAATATGGAGGCAGTAGCAAGTATTTGTTGAACGCACATATCGATAATATTTAAGATTAGGAGATTTAGCTCTGGTTAAGAAGCATAATGTATTGAATGAATGATGATGAACAAAACAATAATAAAAAGTTTGAATCACTAAATATAAGCCAAAGAAAATCCTTTCTAATAAGACCAAATTTGCCAAATTCCGTTCAGAAGAAGTGGAATAATTTAAGTTTATACATAGAACAAAGCAAAATTTCCGAAAAAAATTTAACAGTGCCCTCTAGCATGCGCGTCATTTATTAGGCTAGTTCCAATTTGTAAGCATAGATTGGAGGAGTAAAGCTGTTTTCAACGAGACTACGTTTGCAAAATTTGGATTAACAGAACCGGAGCAAAATTTTACGAGGGAGCGTTTTTATATTCGTGGAATGAGCGGGTTGTAGGGGGTGATTAGGCGCATTGGGGGCGTGGCCTGTGCAGTGACTCATAATTAGTATAAATACGAAGTTTCATTGTTATTAGACAGTTAGTCTTTGAGCTATCGTCAACCAAGTAACATAATGAGGAGTGAAAAGTGAAATATGGAAAAAATCGAATATCGTGCCGTTATAAAGTTCCTTACCAGGCAAGGAAAATCAGTCGCGACCATAATAAATGAGATGTCATTGGTTTACGGCGACTCTTGTCCAAGAAAAACCATGGTGTACAAGTGGCATAGTTTATTCAAACAAGGAAGGGAATCCCTTGAAGACGACCCGAGGCCGGGCAGGAGCATTGAGGTGACCACCAGCACTTACCCAAAAAGTTGAAAAAATTGTACTCGAAGATGCTCAACTAAAGAAGAAACAACTCGCAGAAATGGTTGGAGTATCCGATACAACAATTTTTAAAATCCTACACGATCATCTCGGCATGTGTAAGGTCAGCGCAAGATGGGTGCCGAGAATGCTCACGCCGCCGCAAAAACAACAGCGCGTAGAGTGTTCGCGTGCATTTTTGGACCTCTGTAATGAAGACAAGGATGGTGTATTGAGTCGAATTGTTACTGGAGACGAAACTTGGGTTCATCTTTATGAACCTGAGTCCAAACAAGACTCCATGCAGTGGCATAAAAAGGGCACAGCACCTCCCAAGAAATCTAAAATGTCACAATCAGCTGGGAAACTCATGGCAACGGTATTTTGGGACTCGGAAGGAATATTGTTGATTGATTATAAAGATAAGGGTGTTTCTATAACCGGAGAATATTACGCTTCAATATTAGAGCGACTAAAAGAACTCATTAAAGAGAAAAGACGGGGAAAATTGACGAAAGGTGTGCTGTTTTTGCACGACAACACGCCCGTCCACAAGAGCCGCGTTGCGTTAGCTGCCCTGCATAAGGTGGGCTTCGAAATTGTGAATCACCCACCCTACAGTTCAGACCTGGCCTCGAGTGATTATTACCTGTTTCCGAAAATGAAAAGAGAGCTGCGGGGTAAAGAATTTACTGCCGATGATGGTCAAGGAGGCAGTTTCGGCGTATTTTGCAGATAAAGAGAAATCATTTTTTTATGAGGGTATAAATAAATTAATTGAAAGATGTGAAAAATGTATCCGTCTTGCAGGTGAATCTATTGAAAAAGAAAAATAATTTGGTTTTTTTATTTCCACCCCTTATCCCCCATTCCGCGAATATAAAAACGCTCCCTCGTAGAATTCAACTAGATATCTATCTAGTTGAAATCATAATAACCGATTGAAACTTTTTAAGTCCATTTAAGTAAAAGTAAGCCTCATCTGAGGATTGAAACTCGTTGAACATTAATTAGTAGATTGCAGCCTCTGAATCTGGTCACAGTTGGCCTTAATTCCTGTGCCATTTGAATTTTGTATGGATATCTATGTAAATCCTTGTGTATAATGTGAATTAAGAGCTGTTTTGGGCACATTTAAGAGGACAGTTTATCCTTTAATAGACACTAGTACGCCCTCTATTCTCGCTGACGTTGTGGCCATTTCAAATGTTAACACATTTTTAAATCTTAATTCCACCCTATATAAACTTGTAACTTACGTTTTGTTAAACTAACGTATTATCTTACCTTTTATAGTATTCGTACTGAAAAAATCGCCCGTTAAGAAATTAGAATTGGTATTATTGAATGGGATAGTAGGATTATTATTTTCAGATATGAAATTCAACCCTGTATCGGTTGTTGGTATAGAAGGCGATACATCTAATCCTCCGAGCAAATCTAGCAAGTCTTGATTATTACTATTTGTAATAGGTTGACTCGTCATATTGGTAGTTTTCACTATGTCCAACTCCGAACTGTCAGATCCTAATAAATCCAGAAGGGCGTTCTTAAATTTAAAAAAAATCGGTAAAAACAAATATTGATTAAAAAAAAAAAAACATCAAGCTCTTACTGATTCATTATTAATGTGCTTGGGACTAACGTCTGATTTAATTTCCAATTGGTCTACATCACCATTAGGCTGAGCGTCGTTTTCCTGCCTCACTAATTCCATAGGAGGCATACGTTCTAATAATGCCGCTCTTAAGTTGCTATGTTTACCAAATAACTGCGTAAATTCTACGCCTCTCTGTTGTAATTCAATGTGTAAACTCGAACAGAACGAACTTACAATCTGTTGTATTTTGCTAAAAATAAACAAGGTACATCACGACTAAATTGAGAACCGATTTTTAACTTGAAAAATATGACTTACGGATTACTATTATTAAATCGCGTACTAAGCTTAGTCAAAGATAATAAAGTGTATTGCTTAGTTGTAGATGAATTTTGCGGCGACCACAATAACCGTTGATAAACTTCTATAACTTCATCTTCCGTGGGTCTAGTAATGTCTATATCTTCAATGCTCGCTGTTAATAGTAAATCACCGTATTCGCCAATCGCCCATGTAGCAACTTGGGTCAACGGTTGCTTATCCATCACATCGTCTTTTAGAGCTTTCCACAACTGCAGAGTGATGTAACCTTGCTGAGATGTTGATTCTGATATCAATTGTATCATACACGTGATCACATCATCCCTGACATAATTACCGGCCTAAAAAATAACAATATTTTTGAAAACGAAACGATTTATTGTTTGTGTGTTAAATAAATCGCTCTTACCGCTATTATAACTTTGAGCAAAGTATCTAGATGCCATTTTTTATTGGGTGCAAATCTCTCAGCCGCGTGCACTATACTAGCCGAACATTGTGCTTTGAATTCGGCATCGGATTTTTCCAAAAACGTCAACATTTCCTTCATCATCGTTCTAATATTCTGCGAATTGACTAAAGCGAAGGATAGCTCCATTGCTCTTCTTCGTATAGAAACGTCCGGATCTTTTAGACATTCTAGAATTGTTGATCTATGTCGTTGAACAGCCGATGTATCAACATGTACAGTCTTTAATAAAGTATTTAATGCCACGTATCGTATATTTTTATCGTTATTTAATAAGAATCTACCGAGAATGTTGACTGCTAATACCTAAAAAAAAAAAACAAATGATTACGTCTGTCGTATCGTTTACAATATTTGTTATTTACTCACCCTTAATCCACCCTCTGATTTTATATCCATTATAGATAAAACAGTTTCGTATAAGATGGTATTGCCAACATTTTTACTGGTTTCTGTATTTGTGGCAACTTGTGCCAAGATATCGTTCATGGCTTCGGATGCATCTGCATCATTCCGCCCCAATACTCTTAAAAGCTTCAATATTTTCACCTGAAAGTTATGGTGTAAAAGATTAATTTCCATGTTGCAAAAATATTCTTGGTTGGTATAGTCCTCCTCATATTTAGATTTTGGTATTCAGATTGATTGAAGTATAATCCTCTGATTTATTTGAACTATGAACTAAATTTTTGCTAAATTGTTTGGCAATTGCTTGTGTCCCCTCAAATATTTCTATGAGAAGTTACTAAGTGTTATTGTAAATTGCTTATTCTTCTCGGTTATTTTTTTTAACAAGAGTAATTGCCCGGCGCATAGGGTATAGTCATGATACTGTGCTTAAATTTTTAAGAAATGCGAGCCTACCAAACGCTTGGATAGATCTCCAGGTACTGCAGGAAAATGCAATAAAAAAAAACAATAGAACGACAGGATCGACAATTAAAAGGCTTCAACTTCAAAAGAATTTGTCTATGAGATAGAAATAATGTCTGGAATAGAAATCACTTCGAGAACGGTGAGTCGAAGACTTCAATCTGTCGGATTACAAGCAAGCAAATCAATTCTTAGCAGTAAAATGCGTGTAGCTCACCTAATTTTTGCAATAGAGCATCAAAATTGGTCTCAATATGAATGGAAAAGAGTTATATTTACAAACAAATAAAAAATTAACCTAAACCAGTGCGATGGTTTTTCATACTTTCACCGAAGAGTTAACGAAGATTTGCAACTATATCGTACTTCGGTTGCAAGTAAGTTGACCTTCATCAACTGCAACTTAAACACTATTAGATATATTGACATCATTAATTAGTCATTGATACTCTGTTTCTTTTATATTGATATAGCGGGCAATACGATTCATAAAGACGCCTTGTTGAACATGATGAAAAGCTTTGGGTTATTACAAAGGATCAATGATTTTACAAGGATCACAAAAGATTCTAGTTCTATTATCGATGATTTTGTGAAAATTAAATTGTCTTCTTTATTGTGTGACAAATTTAATTTGACTCAAGAAAATGAAACATTACGAGCATATTATAGACAGGTTTAAAGGTAATCCTGTATAGATGTGGAAAGGAATTAAACTTCTAGTAGGAGATAAACGTAGTGGAGGTACATTGGATGTTATTGAATATGATAACGAATGGATTAATGATATCTCAGATATAGTAGAAATATTTAATAACTATTTTGTAAACAGTATGTTGAAGAAATAATTGCAAATTCTAATGTAGATGATATTAATATGCAAATATTACAGGCAGGAGGCTCAACTATACGACAGTTATTAGCAAATATTATTAATAAGTCGTTCTAAGAATGTTCAGTTCCTGGTAGATGGAAAGTGTCAACTGTTACACCTGTACCTGAGGTAATCAATACGAATAAAGTGGAAGAATATCATCCCATAAACATGTTGCCGTTATGCGAAAAAATTATGAAAATTCACCTGAGACAACAATTATCGGAACACCTTCATTCAAACAAGATCTTAGTGGAAAACTCAATCTGGCTTTAGAGAAAAACATTCGTGTGAATCAGCCTTGCAGTTGGTTTTACCACAATGGAAGGAATCCGTGGATGTCGGTGATGCAGTGGTGGTAGTCTTTTTCGATTTCAAGAGAGCTTTTGAAACTATAGATATTTTAATAAAAAGTTGGAGCAGTACGGTGTTAGTGGCGAAGTGAATAAATGGTTCAGAAGGTACTTAAGTAACAGATATCAGCGTACTAAAATTGACAGTACGACATCCAATAGGAAATGTGTTAACAATGGTGTGCCACAGGGCTCAGTTTTGGGACCGCTATTGTTTTTACTGTATATTAATGGCATTAAAGAGTCCATTGCAGATGGGATTTAAATTTATTTGCAGATGATACATTGCTATCTGTATGTGGTAAAAATTTGGATGAAACAATTTGAAAAATGCAAATTGAGTTAAGTAAATTAGAAAAATGGCTATAAGAAATAAATAAACTATTTGTAAATATTATGCCGATCGTTACACACCTGTAATTGCGATTCTTGTCTGCTAATCAAAGATTAGTCATACTATATTATATTAGATCTGTAGCAGTGTTAGGAGAATTTAGACGATTGTTGGTTAGTTTTGTAAGAGATAACTTTTAATGTATGTACATAGGATACATTTAATAATGATTTTTATAATATTTATGGTTGTATTGGATTTTGGATAGCAGAATGTTGCTAATAAAGATTTCTTGCCAAATGTTGCTAATAAACGAGTATTATTATTATTATTATTAGCTGTTAACTCCGTTTTCCAAGATGATTCGGCACCATGCCACAGAGCAAAAATTGCAAGAAACTTTTTATTTTGTAAATTGCAACACTGTCCAAAGAAGTATGTAACATTTTCTCTTTTCCATCTTGAATAAGCAAGACAATGCTTAGATAAAAAAGGCATTAAATCTTTGAAGTGACCTGGCAAGAGTCTAGATTTGAACCCAATAGAGAGCTGTTAGGCTAGTGTTAAGGGTACGTTCATAGTGACGCGACGAAGCGAGCGACTAGAGCAGTGACAAAAACAAGAATCTACAGTCAAAGCTGCGATTTCAACATCTTGTTTAAGTCGCTATTTTAGTCTCATCGCTGGTCGCTCGTTGTATAACGTCACTATGAACGTACTTTAAGAAGTATGTGAGCAAAAAACGTCTAAGGAACAAAACTAAATTGAAAATAGTTATCTTAGAAGTATGAAAGAATGAAATAACTGTGAATTATTGCCCAACACTCATTGATTAAATGCCGGCAAGAATTGCAGATGATATGCAGATGTTCTTTTTTTTTAATGATTTAATCAACTTATAAGCAAATATGAAAATGCATTAAGTTTCTTTTGGACTACAGTTGGTGATTATAAACAAATTATTTTGTTAATGTAAAAGCTTCTGATTTATTCTTAAAAAATTGTAGTTTATCTGACCACTACTGTAAGTAGGTCTATCAAATTTTACAATATGCTGCAGAGAGACTAGAGCGTGCAGAACAACAGATTGTCTTCTACGATTAAAAGATCTCTGAAAGAAAATCTCATCTAGAGCGTCCAAGAGTTTATAGAAATTACGATGAGTTACAAGCAATATTCTTAGAATTGTTTTAGATGTATGAAAGCTGTACCTGTACTTTTACATTATTGCATATAGATTGACACAAGCATACAGGCTCGCTTGTCTGGCTCAAAATATATTATAATCCAAAAAACACAGAGATCTAACTGCATAGTGCACCACTAACAGACGTTTAATAACTACTGACTCAGATCTTGCCGAGAAGGAGAAATCCAAGATTAAAATCTAAACGTAATACAAGATATACAATATACATGTTAAAATATAGTGCAAGGTATTTACTGCTGTTCTAATTTGCTTACCTGTAAGAATGGGTCACTAACACCTGAAACGTCATGTTCTGGTGAATATCCGGCTAGTATAAGATTCTTTAAGATTCGAACCAAATTGGGAACAATCTGAAAAATATATTCCTACTGTAACTCATCAATATAACGCAGTACACAAAATTATTTACCTTTTTGAAATGCTCCAATGTATCCGGACTATTCTGACACATTTCCGTTATTAAAGTAACACCCGTAATCAATACTCCTAAAGTACACAATATTAATACTTTAAGCAAACTATATAAAAAATTAAAATTTTCGACAAAATTACCATGATTCTTCTCAGATAGCAAACTTCTAGTGGCAGGTAAGAATATCTCCAAAAGTTCAGGCACTCTCTTGATAATTCTATACGCACACAGTGCTGCTTTCTTCCTAATATATGCATTTGGCGATTTCATTAATCGTTCGACTTCGGATGCCAAATCGCGCGCCATTTCCGGGAGGCTATCGCTCCTAACGTGCATAACGCGAGGCCGACGGCAAACTGGGTCGTTGAATTTAGATCGCTAAAACGAATTTGAAATTTTACCTTTTTTCTCGTTTGGTATCGAACGTATAATTTACTTTTTCAGACAGTTAGTTATTAGAAGATGAACGTCCTGTCGTTCATCTAATAACAGCATAGCTCCTAGATAACCGATTCTTTTATCGGTGAATCTTTGACTGGCGATTAGTTTCAAACATTCCAATTGACCAAAATGCGCTGGATAACCGAGCATGTGGATGTACAATAGTTTTGCTATATTACGGCATCTAAAATAAAAACAATATCTTTGTATAACAGAAAATCAAAAAATTGTCCATTTTCTTTAAGCTTTGATAATAGATCTTTAACTATCAATCATATTGAGCAACATGATTGATGCTAAATTGGCTCTTTAAGACGATTTTTGCTTCGAGACGCATGAGTCTCAATATATCCAAGAAATGCAGTGAGGATTCATCATCTTGTTTTGTCAAAAAAACGAACGATTAATGTTTAACGCAAATAGTATAAAAAAGGGCCTCAAGATCCAAGGTGCCAACGCCTTATATTCGTTCTTGCTTGAATATTCTCTGCTAGTATTGTAAAATTTATGGAACTCTAACTATTACGCTTCCACTTGATCTATTGCAATTATTTTTGGTTAGAGACGTGTGAATTCTAAGTATGTTGCCGAAGTATACGTTTTGAAAAGAAATGTCAATCCAATATTCGTGTAGTGCGAGTCACACTTAGATTGTGCTGTAGCATTTTCTAGAAAAGTTTTTAATCTTTACAAGAAGCTGTGAAAGATTTGGTTTAGTACAGCATTCTAAAGGGTTTTCCAATAAGGATGATATGATTTTGTAACGATGTAGGTAATAAAGTTATACCTGTCACTAGTTCTCGTTCCAAGAACGTTTCGTTATTGTCCAAAAACGTTATTCTTATGTGAACACTTTTCGCGCACTTCGCGAAAATTTTGGTCTAAATAATCGCGCTTCTGTGCTTTTGTCATTCGTCGCATCGTTAAGAAATTTAAAAGTAATTTTACTCTTCACGATGTAAAACGCCGAAATGGCAGAACTGCCGAGATTATTGCTGCTGTAAGAGCTAGTGTTGCAGAAGATCCAAATTTATCAATTTCTCGTCGTGCTCAAGAGTTAGGACTTGGTAAATTTTGCAAAAAGATTTAAATTTACACCCGTATAAGATTGTTTTGACCAAAGAACTTTAGCCACTGGACTATCGTTGGAATTTGCTGCTTGGAGTTTAGAACGACTTGAAACGGATCGCAATTTCAGATGAAGCTCATTTTTGATTAAGTGGTTACGTAAATAAGTATAATTGTCGTTTTTTGGTGTGAAAACAATCCACAACAGATTCACGAGAACCCTTTGCATCCCCTGAAGGTAACTGTATGGTATGGTTTATGATATGGTGGTATCGTTGGACCATTTTTTTTTTCAAAATGAGGTTGGAGATTCAGTTACAGTGAATGGTGAACGATACCCACAGATGTTGACAAATTTTTTATGGCCAAATTTGAAAGAAGATATGAAACTATTGCCATATACTGCAAGAAAAGTTTGGAGAAAGGATAATTTCAAGAAATTCAACTGTTCCCTGGCCTCCAAGAAGCTGTGATTTGTCTCCTTCAGATTACTTTTTGTGGGGTTATTTAAAATCTAAGGTTTATGCAAACAGGCCACAAACACTTGATGCTTTGAGATTAAACATTGAACGCTGCATTCGTGAGATTACGCCCGATTTATGGCACAAAGTCGTTGAAAATTGGATTCGTCGAATTCACTCGTGTACACGAAGCCGAGGTGGACATTTAAACAAAGTGCTATTCAAATCAAACGTTATCGATTATCCTATAAGATAATATAAAAAGTGTAGTTATATCTGAAATGATTTGTATTTTATTTCATTTTTAAATCATATCGTTCTTATTGGAAAACCCTGTATTTGGTCATTAGATTTCTTTCTTTACAGATTCTTAAAACAAAAGACAATATGTGAGCTTATTGGAACAGTAGAAAAAATGGTTTGGGTAATGAGAACGTTGGTGCAGATTATGTCGGACACGCTTCTTTTGAATAATTTAGAAATTTCACATTTTCGAACTCCCTGTATATCAAATATAATATTCGAGTATAGGTTTTTGGATTTCTTACACCGCAAAATTTTAGATCTAGACCTCTAAGCAGTTGCATTCAGTTTGATATAATCATTCTTTATAAATAAAAGTGTATCTTACTGTCCATAAATAATAAATTCCAAAAGCAAAGGCTACGCCCTCTTAATTAAGCTACCGACGACGCCGCAATATGCCAGGACGTAGAATTCCTACATATTCCTGAACCAGTCCATCTTTTAAGAGAATGCTCGTTTTTCCATTTATTAAGGGCTTTAAATACCGTCTTGCGATTAATATTTTACAATTCTATTAATTTTTTATTAGTCCAACTATGCAATTGGACAATTTGCTTTCAATAAAAGATTTATTGTAGTTGCGTTATTTCGAATATAGTAATTTACCTACTTATGTCAAAGTGACAGAAAAAAGAAAATAAAAAGCAAAGTCGGGTCCAAGCCGCTATATTTTAGTCAAAATGCGTTCTAAGAGTTGTCCTACTTTTATTTTCGTCAACTGTACCACACAGTGCTCGTAAGTGAATAACGTAAAAGTCCTTGAACCCGCGGCGACGTCAAGATTAACTTAAAACCGATCATAAATTAATATAATAAATTTAAAGGCCGACGCAATTGAAAAATCCGAGTTACACATCATTTACTTCGTTTATATCGTTTCTAGATGCGCATTAGAAAATGCGAATTAATAAGTACGGATCGAAAACTTAATCTGTTTATGCTTTCCATGTAATCCGAAATATAAATAATACGCATTGAAATATTTTGAATTTGCCGCAGTTTACAAGGGTTATTGCCAATTTTGAGTTTGAAATAAAAATTCTGGGATGTAAAACATAACCTATATGTCACACGTAATATGTTGTTTGTTTTTACTCTGTTGGTAACCTGCTTTAATACACTTTCAATTCGGATCAAACGTTTATACAACCAAACGGTTATTCTAAAACCATTATTGAATTAATACTCATAATGCATATTCGTTCGTTGCGTTCGGCAAAGCATAAACGCAGTAATTGAGTCATATTTAAAAATATTTATGTTGCTTATGACCAACGTTATGAGTTCTTAAATTTTTGAACAACGCTATACATAACAATTTTGTTTCGACTAAATTTGTTACTTTTGTTTTATACAACAGTGTATATATATTTTCCGCTGTTAATACCTAATGATTAAAGCTAAGTTCTCATGTACGGATTTTCCTAAAATAATTATTTTAACTAATCACATTTGCTCATTTCTTTATATATAAAAAAAAAAACTGCTTCAATTTTATAGATATATGCAACCAATACTGCATGTAATAGGACATACAGTAGTGGACAAAATAAATAGCATCGTGAAACTATGAACACTGTTAACTAAAGTTTTAACAATTTTTTGGAATTGACAGTCGTGCCAGCTATACATGAGGTTGAACTTAATAACACTACACAAGAACATAAAAAAGACACTCTCTCTCTGAAACTATCAGGAAAGTCCACGACACTTACACCTTATTTCTTGTTATACTTTATTCTACGTTCATTAGTATTCGATAATGTATTGTATCGAAGAGAGTTAATCAAACAATCAATTTATTCGAGATTTATTAAACTGTTCGGCGAAAATGATTAGAAATGCGATACGATATCGAGAAACAAAAGAAACTCGTGGTCGCAAAAGAAAAACTACATTTCGTGAAGATAATCTGATAGTATGACATGCCAAACCACATCCTTTTATTACACCCAGTGCACTTAAACAAGAATATAATGTAAATGTGTCTGTCAGAACAATCCGGAGACAACTGAAAGAGAATGATTTGTTAGCTAGAAGTCCAAGAAAGATGCTACTTTTGAAAAAACATCTTAGACGCCGACTCAGGTTTGCACAGGACCATGTCTCTGGACAGACGAGAGCAAAATTGTCTTATTTGGCTTAAAAGGACGTAAAACATATGTTAGAAGACCCACCAACACCGCTTATCATTCGCAGCATACTTTAAAGACTGTTAAACAGGGAGGTGTGATGATTTGGAGGTGTTTCTCTTATTGGGGTACAGAGCCCATATACTGGATAAACGACATTTTATATGTTATTTTTATTGATCATATGTCATTAAAGTGGGTTTTAATGCACGACAACGACTCTAAACATACCAGCCAAAGAGTGAAGGACTGGTTACTTCATAACAGAATTGAGGTCCTGGAATGGCTAACACAATCTCCAGACCTCAATCCCATTGAGAATTTGTGGACGGATGTTAAGGAAGCAGTTTCTCAGAACGGTGTCAAAGATTGGTGGATAGTATGCTGCGACGATGTGAAGCAATATTAAAAAATAGGGGCTACTCAATAAAATATTAATTGTCTGTTTATTTTATACAGGGTCCGGCAACGAAGCGGAGACGGAAGATTACATGCTTATTTGAAAGTTTGTCAAATATTTAGTCATCGGATATTCTTCCGCACCATCAAGTGCACGTTTTAAAAATATTTTGTTTTATACAGTGTGTTCCAGATGGAAATGCCAGACTAAAGTTGCATTTTTTTAAACGGAACACCCTGCATATTAATAGAGAAAATGATCCGCGCTTGAAAGCTGGTTACAACGATATAATGTTGTATAGGTCTAAAGTTGATAGTTTCTGTATAAACAATTATTTTACTTGATAAATTGATACATTTCAGTAGGCTATTCTGCATAGGGAAAAACAAAAGATTCGAAACCAACAGAGTAGGATATTTTTTACTAGTATGGACTGTCGTTACTATGTGAAATAAATTCTGCAAATGCTCGCTTTATACAGGGTGTTCACAATTTTGCAAAATCGAAAAAATCTCGAAATTTTTAAATGGTACACCCTGTATATTTTTTGCTCATTGGAAAGCCCTTTTACTACGCTTTCTATTGATACCTCATTTGATGCACCTAGGATGGATTATTTTCTAATTATTTCTTCTTAAATAATCCATAAATGGTCTGTAACAAGAAGAAACTCCATTTAGTATGAGAAACAATTGATTTTCACTCAGCGGTGAAAGGTAACATTAATTTAATATAAAGTAAAGGTGTCAGTTTTAAGTTTGTATACTAATAACCAAGTTGTACAAAATTTCGTTTTGTGTTATACAGTATTTCGTTCAATCTTTAAAAAGAAATTGTTATAATGACTAATTTTAGTAGATACTCAACAAACGCAAGCTCCTACCTTCAATAGCTGTTACCTTTGAAATACCATCTATACTTACCATACATCTCTCCACATACAGAACATTTAGAGCGACTAAGGCCAGCTAGGAAAGAGATAGATCTAGAGTGGAGCGGTTGTAAAACATATACGGAATAGCACGCTCGCCAATGCGTTCATTCCGTATATGTTTTACAACCGCCCCACTCTAGATCTATCTCTTTTCTAGCTGGCCTTACTCGCTCTAAATGTTCTGTATGTGGATTTTCCTGTATTGTCAATAATACGGCCAGTTGGCTTTGTTTATTTATTACCGGTTTATTTGTTTCTCCTTCTTGTAGGTTACACCATCAGTTTCTATAAATTTCTCTAATAATCTTTCAAATACTTCCGGTCTTCTTTCAAGGTTTGGAAATCTCTCTTCATATACTCTACTTCCTAGGAGACAATTTCTTGTACACTCCTCAAGAATACATATCATATTTACCATTTCTTGAGTAGCTACCTACTAAAATTAGTCAATATAACAATTGCTTTTAAAGATTGAACGAAATACTGTATAACACAAAACTAAATTTTTTACAACTTGGTTATTAAGTATACAAGCTTAAAACACTAGATAACTTGATCAGCAGTGAATCTATTGGAAATCCTATATTACTTTATATTAATTTAATGTTTGTTTTCACCGCTGAGTGAAAATCAATTGTTTCTCATACTAAATCGACTTTCTTCTTGTTATAGACCATTTATGGATTATTTGTTGAATATCCAATCTTACAATCTTTGAAGTCCAAATTAGCTATTAAAAGTACAAGCATTTCTCATCAATTCAACTTTAAAAAGAAATAATTAGAAAATGATCTATCCTAGGTGCATCAAATGAGGTATCAATAGAAAGCGTAGTAACAGGGCTTTCCAATGAGCTGAAAATATACAGGGTGTTCCATTTAAAAATTTCGAGATTTCTTCGATTTTGCAAAATTGTGAACACCCTGTATAAAGCGAGCAGTTGCAGAATTTATTTCACATAGTAACGACAGTCCATACTAGTAAAAAATATTCTACTCTGTTGGTTTCAAATTTTTTGTTTTCCCTTTGCAGAATAGCCTACTGAAATGTATCAATTTATCAAGTAAAATAATTGTTTATACAGAAACTATCAACTTTAGACCTATACAACATTATATCGTTGTAACCAGCTTTCAAGCGCGGATCATTTTCTCTATTAATATACAGGGTGTTCCCTTTAAAAAAATGCAACTTTAGTCTGGCATTTCCATCTGGAACACACTGTATAAAACAAGATATTTTTAAAACGTGCACTTGATGGTGCGGAAGAATATCCGATGACTAAATATTTGACAAACTTTCAAATAAGCGTGTAATCTTCCGTCCCCGCTTCGTTGCCGGACCCTGTATTATTTAATAAATATTTTGACAATATTTTTTGCGTTTTCTTTGCAATTACGAATGTTACTGCTATTATTTTGTCCCCATTACTTACAACTATTATGAAGATTTGCGCCATTGCTTAACAATATTAACCAGATAGAGGAGTCAGAGCACTTTTAATAGCATTTTTTTTTGTAAAGACAGTGTCATATTCAAAAACTTTGCAATTGTTTTTGGTCTGCATGTATTAATACATAAATTCTGTAATACTGCTATTATTTTGTCCACTACTGTAAGTACTTATATGAAGTACCATCAAAATGAATCCATTTAGATCTCTCTTTAGTTTAAATACATTATTTACATAACAGAAAACAGTAATTTTGGAACAGGTTCTTCTATTACATTTATAAACTTTCCAAACATTGTATCTCAACAAATATGTACATTAGTAGTTTGTATAAGCAATAAATATGAATATGATGCAATTGTTGTGTAAATAAAAAAAAATTACTATGATTTTTAGATACTGTAAACGATATTATGATATTAAACCAAACCATGGCATATGTTAAAGCATTTAGTAAATATCTTACCTCCACACGAATCTTCTTCCCGGAATGTAGATCGGATATAAGCACATTCCTTATTTACAACACTCCGTTCTTCAGCAGCTGTACGAGCGGCCCTAATTTGTCGTATTAAATCTCTTAATCTCATCGGCGTCGGCATACGCACTAACACAACAACAACTTTAATATAAATACTACACAAATACTGAAATGCTTACCTCTTTCCACCGCTTCAGTAATAGCTTGCTTGATGGTGGACATGTTAAATGCGGATTAAACCTTAAAATTAAGAGGTATACAAGTAACACAAAGTTTCACCTCTGTATTGGTTAGAAATTATTTACCCATGCTCTGAAGCATTCATGATGGAATTATAAGACAGGGAACGACACCAAAATGTACAGGTTAATAACTGTTAGGACAATCACACACAGATTTTTCGTTATACGTAATCAGTCACTTCATATGTACTAGAAAAATATCATCACTTGCTTATTACTTCTTAAATTAGGTTACTGATCAATTTAATCAATTATTTACTGATAATAGTCACCTGTGTACATGTAACACCTTTTCTGACAGGTGCACGAATTACCGAATTATATGTAATAACATGACTTCGAATGATGTTTTTACACTTACTAAATAAGAAACTAAACGCCACACTACAAAAAACTTAAAAAATATCACGAAACGAAGGTATTTTAAACGTGTTTTTTATACCATCTCACTGACTTCTTTGACAACCAACCATCGTCAATATGGCCGGTGAGTGACGTCACATTTGTCGACGTCTTGAAAAAATTTGAATCTGCGTGTTCAACTCGCAGCAAAGGTATAATTTTTTCATTATTTAGATTAATTTAAATTGAAATTATATTCGATATAATTCAGTAATAAATAATTAAATCGATAATATTTTGTTACTCCGATCGTCGATGACACACACCACAGGTATAAATTGCGAAAGCAAAACAATTGCCTAAAGTACGTTTAAAAATTCAAAGAAATAAATTGGGTGGTTCGTATTTACCTTCTATTTAATTCTGGTGGTAGGATGCTCCAATCTGTCTCGTAATATGGATACATTTTTTTATAACCAGTAACAATCACAAAATTTAAATAAAAAAATATTTATGGATGTAGTATTAAGGGATATGGCGTTTGTCACGATCTGGATTTTATCAATCTTTATCGCGTACCTCTAAACAAAAAAGTGTTGATAAGGATACTGATGCGGTTATAATCTTTTAACGATTTACTTTAATGATATGTGTTATACAAATATTAGGCATGAAAACGAGGTGTGGGCGCAAAATATTGTCTTACTTCATGTACTTTTAACATGTAATTTATAATAATTATAAATAATTATTATCAAAGATTGGAATATGATAACACTTTTTGTGTAGAATTTTTTTTATGGGTTATGCAAATAAATTTGTTATTAAAAAAGGAAGAGTAAAAAGCCTAGTTTTTCTGACAAATAAATAAAAATTATAAATATGTATAATTCAGTTTCAACCCCTTTACTTTTTAAAATAATCTGGCAACCCTGTTTGTCAATACATTTTTGATAACACTCTCTGTATATATATTCTAAATTTTAAATATGCAAATGACAATACTACACATACAACATATTCAAGGAATATAGAATATTCTTATAATAAATAAAATATTTTATTAAAAAATTAATCTATTTACAGTATACTTCATATAAATATATATATATATTTACGAAGAAAGGATTTATTACTAATTGTCGTTACTTTTTGGAGGTCTCATTAAGCTATTCCGTTTTTACACAATCCACTAACCAATGTATACCTTCATCTACACCTTCACTAAAATTAAAAACGGCATGTGAAATATCAATAAAACAGTTGTTTCTTTTCCATATTTACCCCGTTAAAGCTGAAACTGGCATAACCATACAATCTCTCTTCCCAATCATGTGAGCATTTTTATTAAAAATTGGTTTAACCTCACGTACACCCATACATTCAGGAATATCCTGTTTATTCGCTAGTACAAGTAATGGAATGCCTTGTAAATTTTCATTTGCTATCATTTTATCTATAAAGGAAGCAACATGTAAATTTTACTCGTAATAATAAGATAATAACTTACGAATGTTTCTTTTGATTCATCTATTCGTTCGCGATCATTTGAATCTACAATATATATAATCGCATGCGATTCAGCATAATATTTAACAATAATTATAATTAATTCAAATCATTACATATTTAAACAAATTAATTACCTTATCCCATAAGGACTGAAGTTCCGTTGGCCACCTAAATCCCAAAACGTTAATCTAACACAGTTATCTCTATTTTTTCCTATATTTAAACCTACTGTCGTTTGTAATCTTACTAGGATGAATACCTTTATAATTTTTTGTTAATTTTGTTTTTTTTGCTGCTTCTAAATACGTCTGCGTATAATCAAATAAGATTGTTGAGATTGTCACTGCTTAATTTAGCTGCAATTTCTTTTATATTACTTACTGTTTTCCTGCATTGTCTAATCCAAAATAAGTACACACAGTATTCATCTTTTTGTACCATGTATTTATAGAAACCATGGAGTAGAGTATACATTTTAAACGTTTATCTATAAACGAACACATTGGTAAACAAAATATTTTTTATTTATCCATTATTTTAATTTAATAAACGTTGGTTATAATGGGTTAAATTATTGCATGGTTGCATGCTATTTGCAGGCATGCAAAGAAATTGTCAAAAACGTCATTCTGTGCAATCGTGTGCGTCAATGTTATGCCATCTATTAATAATTTTGTTTAGTTTTGTTAGTTATTTATTTAAAGTGTTCAAAAATAAATGTCATGTCTCATTGCTTGTTTAAGGGCATTCAAATCGTATCAAATATTTACAACAATAAACGTTTATTATTACGCAAATTAATTAATTCTGATTACAGAACATATCGATAGATGTCACTCGTGAGAGTTGGGTAAAGTTGGGAATAACTTTAAAATGAATAATAAATATTTTAATATGAGTAATGAAATTATTTTATATATTTCAATTTGTAACTTACCTTATAAATTTTTATAATTGTTAAACGTAACTATTTTTGGTTATATACCAAGTTGACAGAAATAAGGGTGTGAAGTTGAATAGGGTATTTCTTAATTGTTTCCGATTTACCGGTTAAATCAAAGCGGCGACGAAATTGTGAAGATTAGATCTTTCTCATAAAAAATCAAGCACAATTAATTGAAGAAACTATACACCAGATTTATAGAAATTTTCTTTATTTACAATTTATTGTTTAATTTTATACATGAAAATAAAGGAATACATATTCTATTTATATGTTTTCTGTTCAAAACATAGTAAATTGACTAAGTGATA
>CM043019.1:31704112-32033650 GCA_023690525.1 Holotrichia oblita | reverse complement strand
GGAAGTTACTATACTAACTTTGCTGCTAAGTTCTAGAATTTTATTCTAACTTTTAGTCCTCTATAATTTTTTAGCATTTCTTTTGTCAAGCTTCTAGAATTTTAATTAGTCTACTACCAAGTTTATGTGCACGTTAAGGCATATTTTGTACTTGCTATACCACTATTTTCCCCAAAAGAACTTTATTTCAATATAAAGCATATATTCGTCAACTTCATCCATCGTACGAGGGCAGTTCGGATATTATTATCGCTGATATAGAATGAATCAACTTGAAAAAGTGGAATCTTTTATTTTTCTTGTGATAGCTCCCAAAGACGTTGATACACTTGGTATAACTGCATATGGAAGAGCTATCGCCTCCCAGAAAAGATGTTTTGTCTTGGGCTGCAAAAACCACTCGTCTACCCCTATCGTCAGAGTCTTCATCGTCCCGAAAGGTCCACAAGATGTCCTTGAGTTTAAGGAATACGACAGAAGTCATCTATTAAAAGTATGCCAGTACAGTGACCTTCAAAGGTATCCGAACACGACTAGATAGAGATGATACCTTACGTTCAATACTTTATTTCGAAGAGCCGTAGGGACAGCTTACTACCTGCTGAGTGTAACCGTAGTTTGTCACTCTCACAGTAACATTGCATTATATAAACGCATACAGGATAACAACTTGAACTGCGAAAGCCTATTGATAGGAGAAGGTAGTGGGAGGTATTAAATGTTTCAATTTTAGTATTGTCAACTGTTTATATGACAGGAATGTCAGTGGTTATGTCAAATATTTTACCGAACCATCAAACTTTATCCTAATGCAATACACAATTAATAAAAACTGCAAATTATAAAATGGTTTTATAATTTGTCATAGTGTTTGACATAACCACTGACATTCCTGTCATACAAACAGTTGACAATACTAACTCCCACTACCTTCTCCTATCAATAGGATAACTTTCGTAGTTCAAGTTGTTATCCTGTATACATAGACATAGCATAAATTAAAATATTAGAACCATGAATTCGATCTTCTGTAAGGTTAAGGGAGTGAAATAGTTGTTCTATATCACAAACTGAAACTTGTTGTTCCGCATTCATTTTGCGTTAGTTATTTGACATTTGTACAAATAACAAAATACCGTCAACAAACCCAGCTGCTAATCATTACCTTACGATCTGTCAGATAGTAACCATTTTAATTATTTATTGCATAAAATAGGGCAGTCAAACATAAAACGAACTATATAAATAATGACCAGTATGAATAATGACCAGTATAAATAATGACCAATATGAATAATGCCCATTGTAAATAATGACCAGTATGAATAATAACCAGTATGAATAATGCCCATTATAAATAATGACCAGTATGAATAATATCCTGTATAAATAATAACCTGTAATGTTACTCCATTTTGACTTTTGATGACGTCACTCATTTATTTTACACTCTCTCTGCCATGATACATCCGCAGGTAATGATGCTCTCCTGAATGCTTAATTGAATATATTTAGGATGGAAAAGAAAGGAAACTCTCTGGAATACCCACATATTCTGATATGAATTTTAGAACATAATTTTGAGAGTGTTTTCTACTGATTCTAATGACAGACCAAACAGTATTTGTCTACTCTTCTTGAATCCAATGGTGGTATAGTTAAGCACCTAATCTAACTTCTGCTCTAATTTTAAAGAAGTTTATCAAAGAAGTAAGTAGGGGTAATGTTTGTTAATAAAACCCATCTCAACCACTCCTTGAATTTCTGCTTATTTTTTGTTTTCTTTATTATGTACTTACACATGTATTTTTCTGTCTCTCTTTTTTGATGGGTTACGAAAATAAAGACATATTATTATTATTATTAAGTACTCTTTTTTTAGAGAAAATTGCACATTAGTTACAGTATATAATTTCTTAAAATATGTGCGACTTGCTAAGATAGATTAAGTGCTTTGAAAATGTCTCCAATCAACAATATGATGTTTGTGCACTGAGAGAGGACATTTCCAAAAATCTAGTTGTACACATATCTATAAGCATTTTTAACCCATCTCGCTTGTTTGACTACTGCTAAAACTCTAGTTGTGTAATTTTTGTGTGTGTAAATGTGTTCAATGGTCTTGTTACAGCAATATCTCACCGTTTATAATACTACAGCACTGTTAATTACTTTGTACCGAACAGCCCAACAAACAGAAAGACGTCCGGTACGTCTTGAGGACGTCGTATATTAGTCATATTCGTAAAAATATTACGTTTTCGGACGTCTTATATTGTTAATTTTTGACGAAATAAGTCATCGTCAAAATATGATGTCTTGAAGACGTACTGTGCTGGTCATTTTTGACTAATTTTATAATAGTCTAAGTATAACGTCTTTCAGACGTTGTGTATTAATAATACTTATTAAATTATCGAATAAATCACCTAAAACGTTGACCGGAAAGACTTTTTGTCATTAATAAATCCATGTGATATAAAATAAAATTTTTCATATTAAAAAACTTGAATTACTTATATGAAATACAACTTGTTACATTTGATATTACTAACAAGGTAAATGTAAGGTTCGATAATGACAAACAATGTTTGAAACATCGATCCTAGCTCCAAACTTGCCATACACGGATATTGAACCAATTATTATTTCTTGTCATAAAATATTGAAAAAAATATTTTTAAATACTCTCTGTTTTTTGCTATAAATAGGTGGAATTGAATAAAAATATTAAGGAAGTGTCTAAAACACAAACATATATCAATTAACCGCCGTTCAACACTGCTGCTGCCTGCTAGGGTATCCGGTACTTTACCGAATTTCCTAGTATTGCTGTGAACCACGGTGTACGTTAGGCTTGGTTAGGCGTTAGCGTATTGTTTCAGTTGGTGTCAGTTTTTTTATCACGCTACGACGCCATTGAACAGCTGGGTGCTGCATGTATGTAAGTACTATCTGTACTATCGGTACTATCTGTCCAGAGAAAAGTAATACGTATATTATATTCATTGGAAGACGTGTATATTATGTCTACTTATCTTTTGTTTCGTCAGATATAAAGTATCTTTAAGACAATAAATCGACTATGAATGAATTTTATTTTAAAATACATCAAAATTGATTTATAATATTTGTTGTTTTATTGACCTAAATTGGATTTATATCTGCAGAAATAAAAGTTAAGTAAATGTAATACAGCCGTCTTCGAAGACGTGCATAGACGTCCTTGGAGACGTATACAGACGTCTTTGGAGACATGTATAGACGTCCTCAAAGACGTGTACAGACGTCCTCGCAGACATGTATAGACGTCTTACAATGACGTCGTGAGGATGTGACATAAGTACGTCATACATTCTTCTTGAAGACGTCTGTCATTTCCCTATCGGAGAATTGGACACCGCACCAATAAATCTCTCACATTACTCAGTAGGAGCCTAACTACAGCGACTACTAACCCGTTTAATACAACATACTAATACGCACATACAGGGTATAAATGAAATACGAATAAATAATGGTAGGGTAGTAACGGCATGACATATAAAGCACAAATCCAGCGAAAGCAAAATTTTTATTAAGAAATAAAAAAATATAAAAAATAAGGGCCGAGAGTTTTTAGTACGGGTCTGATGCAAATTAATATGGTGTCTGTCAATGGGGCCGTCCCGTTTTTTTAAATGTGTTAATAAATATTTTATTATGAAAAGTTACTATAATCTGATGTAGGTAATAGCAAAAATTATAATTTTAGTGTTACTGGAATTGCACAAAAAAGAAAATAAAACCGATTATTTGTAAATCGCGCGTTTAGTGACGTGATAATGGTACTTCTTTTTATTGGCTTAAACTTGTAAGAATACATCAACGACAAACGTAGTAATGTGTAGCATTAGCATTAGCCTATAGCATTAGCTATAGGGTATGACAGGTGTGTTGACAGTGACAATTATTATAAAAAAGACGTTTTGACGATAAGACGTGTAGGTATATGAAATACATTTATGTTGTGGAATCAAATGTAATAGAACTTTCAGTCTTTAATGTGTGGTTTTTGTGTACTAAAATACGAAATGTAAAAACGTATAAGTAAAGCAAGAATTTGGAAAAGCCGTTAATAGTTATATTGCATATAATCATGTCAACACGTAAAAAGAAAAACGATGTGACTTTTACTAAATAATATTTGTTAACCATGAAAGATATTGAAATGATTTTGGTCACATTGCAAGCAAACAAGTACAGCATCTACAAGAAATGAAGAAAATTGGCAAACATGTTTCGTTCAAGGAAATTATAGTCCTCTTCGTGATAATATATTCTTGACTATAAATGGTCATTCTATACAAGGATTCATTGGTAGCGAAAGTGATCTGAACTTGTTAAAAGCCAACAGTTAGGTGCAGATGGGAGCGCCAAAATTTGATAATACTTGCGTTTTGGTAAAAGGATTAGGAAATGTGCCAATAAAAACATTCCCGTCTGAAGTAAAAGTCAGTGAACACATTCTTAAAGCCGACATCGTAATACAGAAAACCATCTAGACGTAGCTAAACCAGGGCATGAGAAGAAAATTAGCGAAATTATAACTAATTATAAACCAAAACACCCTAAAGAAACGAAGATATGCACAAAAATTATATAAGTACACTCATTTTTAGCAGATGTAACTACTCTCTTTTTGGGTTTAGGCTTTAGGTTTAGATAGAATGGTAGAGTGGAAGAGCAGATGTCAACTTTTAGTGACGCATCTGAACTCCAACGCCACTTTTCACTTCATTATTAATATTAATATAGAAATACTTTTTATTTTTTTTTTGTAACATACATATGTTGGAAATAAAGATGCTTTTCCGGATTGATTTTAAAATTAGTCTTGCAACGAGATACAAAACATTTCATGATTAATTGATATCAAATAAGATTCAAATAAAAATAAACCAGGATTCCGATAGTGATAATGTTAAAAAATACACAAATTAAAACTGAAAACTAAGCACACCACAAAATAATAACAATACAATAGTTTATCAAACAAATATGAAAATAAATACTAGCTATGACAGAATACAGATTGACAGGAGGTGGATTTCGTTTGACGTTTACGTAGCTAACAAAAAAAATAAAGATTACATTTCTGATTAAGAAAACATTGATGTGTTATTTCTATCTCTTTCCATATCAATTTTGCGGTCAATTTATTATCACGTCATAAATGCGGTAAATTCAAACTTTGATATTTTTTCTTGGCATATTTATTAATAATATAAAAAAAATAAAATGGGTAGACACTATAATTTAATGTACACTTTAAGAAAAAAATATTTAAAAAAAAATCCGGGACGGCCCCATTCTTGCGATGTATAACGCTGCATTGTCATAGACACACAATCTGTCCAACGACCCACGTATAACTGAATAACTAACAGCTGAATGCAAGAGATATACGCGGGCGTCCGAGATAGCATTTACAGAACGTACAGAGCCGGCGCTAGCTCACGACATGCATTAGACTTTTTCGATCGTAAATTATTACAGCTATTACATATTATTTTATTTACTCGTATTTCGTTTACAGCCTGTATAGTCGAATTTTTGGATCTTGTCCGTTACGTCATGAGTAATGTCAGTATGAATCGACTCATTCTTTCTAATGTATACCTACGTTAAATGTCGGTGATGAATATTTTATGTATATCTTTGTTTCATTACGCTGTTAATGATGCATGCTTTGGTTAAGTTTTCAATTCAACTGCAGCCATTCTACAAATTCAGAAAACAAATCAGTGGTGCTACTGTAGAATATTATGTATATACATATATATACTTATGTACCAAATAACATATCGATAACATCAGGAAGAATTTAAAAAATATTGCACAGTTCCTTGAGCGCGTTATATATGCAATTACGTAATCAGATTTGATAAACATTTTCTATATTGTTATAATTATTCACTCTGCGCCGTGTTTGATATAGATACACGATCTAACCATAGTGACATATGGGAGTACCTAATCTAAAAGTGTTTACAGAGACATAAAGCTAATGGTAACAACGCAATTAATAAAATTTATATATTTGGTGTTTTTTTAGTGAATAATTGTGTTATGTACTGGAAGAATATCCTAATAGACGAAATTAAATAAAGTTCCCAACAAATATATAAAAGAAATTTATTAAAATACTTCTTAATATATAAAACATAAAAATAATGTAAAATGTTAATTTAAAATAAAAACGCAAGACACTAAAATATATATCAGTTTTATATACCTAACAAATTCAATTTAACTAACTTATTTCTATCACATATCAAATGATAAAAACACCTTTGATTGCAATTGAAAGCACGAAGAAATGTTATAGTATGATATAATATAAATTGATATGTAAAACTGACAAAGATTCGTAATCACATTGTTTTTATCATATCACAAACATTCTCACTCCAAATCTGAAGTACTAAATTTATTGCAGAATCCTGTACGTTGTCAAAATTTAAGTAGCATTATTTTAAATCAAAACAACATAATATACATATATAATAAGGTGCAAAAATTCTATTAAAAAATGTTTGAATACTATTTGGTGCGGATCTAATTAATTATAACTTTAATTACATCAAAAAGTAAACCAACGTGGGTAGATTGTGAGATGTGCACTATAAAAGAAATAGCACTATAGTTACTTAGTATTGATTTGAATTTCTCCTACTTTTAATAGAGATCGTTTCAAAGGAGAATTGTACATTACATAATCCGCGCAATGAACTTACAAGAAAAAAAAATGTTTTGGTGCCTGGAATTTTATAACTGATTTTAGTTATATTTGAGGTGCTGAATCTAAATATGAAATTCGTTTTTCAAACATATATGACAATGGACTACCGGGAAAAAAAGGACAACCATTTCGATGTCCTAAATGACCTCACCAGACAACTCAACCTATTTTTTTAAAAACTTCTGGTATCTAGCTTGAATAACAAACATTCTGAATAATTTTTAGTTGATTGGCGCCTATTTATTCAGAGCTCAAAACAAAATATCTAATGTGTCCTTATACGCACAACGGCAACAAATATGGTTTAACACCAATTGCCTGCTTGATCCTGTCTTTGTAAATTTCTTGAGTGAGACTGAGCGCTAAACTATGTGGAACTGCTAAATGAAATCTGTTATGAAGGCTTCGGTGTTTTAACCGCGTTATAGTAAAGTTTTGCTCCTGAAGAAGCCACTTACATTAGTGACGAAACGTCGAGTTTGTATATATATTTTATATCTTTATTTTATAAATGTTGTATTTTTTTGTTTTATTTTTATATTGTATACATTTACTTTACTATGAGGCGGTCAAAACCTGGAAGGCCTCACAACAGAGACTCGCACCGTGGAAGCCTTTGATATCATGGTAACTGAGATACTTAACAGTTTCAAATCCCTTTGATATAACATGAACATTAGAGTATATTATCTTACACGGTCAAAATGTTGGAGACATCAGGGAGGAACAAGATAGAAGATTTCACCAAAATATTAAAACTATGAAGAACCGCTACCAAGGAAAATGGGATATGCACATAATGGCAGAGTACTGCTGCGGTTTAAAACAGACTGTTTCAAAATACATTACACAGTAATCAGTAAGTGGTTAGTTTCGTTGATAACTTTTTCCCTTTTTTTCCTCTTTGCAATTAGATAAGTAACTTGCATATAATATACAATTCATGAACTAACACTGTCAGAATTAATTAATTTGCGTTGGCTACCACCCTCCCGAACATTCGAAATTTGATCATTTTATAAGCTGATTTCATCATCGTCTGGTTCTGATTTATTACTTTTTGTACTCTCTCCAATTCGGAGCTTTTTGACTTTATTAATGGTATAGAAATAGAATTTGAAAAGTTTAAATGCTTGCTATCATAATCCCAGGTAGCACGCTCACGTCACATCGACGTTATTAATTGGCCATTTTTTCCCAGAAGGCGTCAGATCACCAAAATGTTATGGTATAAGGACGACAATTTGGCGACGGAAAAAATGCCGAAACTTTTTACACTAAATAATGTCGTCTTTTTGACGTCATAACACATTTGGTTGATTAACGAAGTCAATGTGTATTGCAGCTCAAATTTGAAAATAATAATTTTTTGACTTTGCAATTAATGTTTAGTTCAGTATTCGACTACTGGAATAAAAAACGCAAATATCCTCAGAAAAAAATGACTGGAATTATAACTTCATTTTAGTTTTTCTGATTAAATTTGTTTTATCGAGTTGTATTTGGTCCATTTTCACGTAACGAGACCAACCTATACCTCATTCCAAATAAGAAAGGAGCGTTATGAATAGATAGGGTCTAAAATAAACGTCTGTGATTGGTTAAAATCTAGTGCACATTTACACAAGAACAATTTGTCAAAATTGCATAAATGTCAGAAACATCAAAAAGGTTATATTATGTCTCTGGTTATATTATGCGTTGTTTGTGTTCTATTACGATTATTGGACTTATTATTGTTTTCTTTATCCATTTCATCTTGATTCTTCATACAAAATGGTTTTTTTAGCTTCTTAGAGCTTCTGAATAGATAATAGATGGATACATACTTTATTTCTCGTAATAATATACACTACAGATATACAATAAATGTCATAATTGTAGTTCCAGAAGCTGCAGCTAGTATTAGAAGAAAAAATGTATTCTTGTTAGAATTTATTTCTAACTAATCATTATTCCATCCATCATGTTTGTACTTCCCATTTCCTTCAATTTTCAGATCAATTTTGTATTATTTTCTCGGAAAATAAAGATTTAGCTGTTAAAATACACTGACAGTGACAGTTGTCTCATCATTGTCATAATATTCACTTATTAAAGGTACTATTTGAACAGGTTTGCTTAAATTTTCTTATTTATACATCTTATGGTTTTGATAAACGTCAATACGTGAATACGTAATTATCGCTGATGCTGCTCTCACAGGTTCCTCAAAAAATGCAAGGTGCAGGTATGTAACAAGTGGGCAAAGGCTTCATCGGACAGTAAATGAAATTGGGATTAGCAAAAAAAAACTGTTTAAAGACACCATCGGAGATATAGAGTTAACTGGAAATGCCGCCAAAGAAACGGATATGTCAAATGAAATATGACAAATTGGACGAAGCTCATAAAAGTGCAATTACCATAGAAGCATTAAATCTGTTTTATTAGTGTTCGTAAAGATGTTATTCTACATAGTGGACAGTCAATTATCAATCAAACACAAATTTTAAATTTACCGCGATTTTTGCAAATCACAAACTTGTTCTTGTGTGATATGTGCTCCGATTGTAGCGTCATCTGCTCCATTCTTATTTGGAATGGACAATAGAGGTGAGTACCTATGGTAAAATATTGTTATTTAAAAAATGAGTATGCAACATTGTGGGTGTGGGTAAACTTGTAAGTTATGTCGATGTAGATCAAGATTGTGTGACCAGCGGGGAATGACGAAAAATTCTCTCTATATGTGCATATATGGCAATGGTAATTTTTTTGATTTTAATAAATATTTTAAAATATTTCGAATTTGTTTTATTCATTACTGTGATTACTGTGTAAACAATATATATCTAAAGCTGACAGCGAAATAACGTCATTCTGAACACGTCTATAAGACGTCTAATTTTCACGTGACTGGTCTGTGACATAATCACGTGATCTTACGTCATAGTTAAAGTTATAAGGACGTAACCGATGAGCAAATTATGACGTAAAAATGTCGTCACTGCTACTTAGGACCTTAACGGTCAAATTTCAAAGTCAAGTATCTTGAATACGAAAGATCACGCAACGCACAATAAGAACAAAATAATATATATTTAACATTTTCTTTACTACTTTAGTCATGGATTCATCATTAAAGCTAATATATAACTATTTTCTACACACATTGGTGTACTTTTTGAAGGCATATTGTATCATATATGAGTCGCTGGATCGACGCCCGCATGTGACATCTGTCTTCGCAAACTATGCACTCGAGATCTCCTTAAAGTTGATCGATTCAGTCGTTCCATTTTCAAAAATTTGTAGAAATAGACAAAAGTAATTATACCAATGATCTGTGTACGATATAAAAAAATTTACTACATACATCACGTGAAAACTGAAGGAGGTACCTGATAGATTGCTACGGAAAAGCTCGTTATAGATATTTGAATGATCAAATATTCAAGATGTGATAATGCGGGATCTCGACACCCTGTTTTAATAATAGTGCATGATGAAGTTGATGAATTATCAGTTAGGGAACAACATGACGAAGGATAAATCTCGATTTTCTCATAATCGACGCTTCCGTTGAAACCGCAGCAATGCAGCTAAAAATATTAACAAAATAAATAATTGCAATAATTTATTAATTAAAAAAATATTTTCAAATTTTAATGCTTCCATAATTATATGTAAAAAAAAAAACACTGACAGCGGTGGGATTCGAACCCACGCCCTTTCGGACTGGTGCCTAAAACCAGCGCCTTAGACCGCTCGGCCACGCTGCCGATATTCTACCGCGTTTTTTTCACGTTATTTATACTTACATCTTGTTGCAATCGCTTCCATGCTTCTTTATCATATTCGTATGATTTAATTAGCGATTCTTTCATAAACGAGGATACAACTTCATCCGCTTTAGTCCACAGTACAATAGTCCATATACCTGCACTTATTTCTATAAAAAATAACGTAGCGGTAATTGCAATGAACTAAAATTTAAAAATAATAGAAATTATGCAAGAGCTTCATTAGATTATAGTTATTATTACCGCAATAATATGAAAGTCATGTTCCGTCGTTGGTCCATTGATTGCCAACCAGGTGAGGAATAAATGACAAACACCCAACGCACATAACAATGCACATGGACAATAATAATTTAAAGGAACGAATTTATAATAATAATAGAATATCCGGTACGCTAACACTAATGCGAAACATATTAGAACGACACCTGAAATCTGTATTAATAAACAATTAATTACTAATCAAGGTTAAACACAAACAGCACTCACAAATAATATCCAAGAATATAACACGCACAAAGCCTTTCGACACTTTAAGGATAACATTTTTGTTAGCTCGTTAAAATAATATCACAGCAATTCGTTACATTGTCTTAAAGAAAATCAAAGGAAATCTACACGGTCAATCGCCGCTGCATTTACTTTCTCAACAACTTGTTTTATAGTACGTTTAGGTACTAGGATTCTTGCGGGCTATCTAACAGTTTATTTATGTCAACAGCGTATTCGCCAGGAATCCACACAAAATACTACCTAATTATACTCTTATAAAGCGAGTTTATTAGAAGATCTTGAGTAATATCTGTAGGTCAGTTACCTAATTAATAGTTTACTTAAGTCACATGCTATAAATATCTAATATGCTGTGATAACTTATCACTTAGTCAATTTACTATGTTTTGAACAGAAAACATATAAATAGAATATGTATTCCTTTATTTTCATGTATAAAATTAAACAATAAATTGTAAATAAAGAAAATTTCTATAAATCTGGTGTATAGTTTCTTCAATTAATTGTGCTTGATTTTTTATGAGAAAGATCTAATCTTCACAATTTCGTCGCCGCTTTGATTTAACCGGTAAATCGGAAACAATTAAGAAATACCCTATTCAACTTCACACCCTTATTTCTGTCAACTTGGTATATAACCAAAAATAGTTACGTTTAACAATTATAAAAATTTATAAGGTAAGTTACAAATTGAAATATATAAAATAATTTCATTACTCATATTAAAATATTTATTCATTTTAAAGTTATTCCCAACTTTACCCACCTCTCACGAGTGACATCTATCGATATGTTCTGTAATCAGAATTAATTAATTTGCGTAATAATGAACGTTTATTGTTGTAAATATTTGATACGATTTGAATGCCCTTTTAAACAAGCAATGAGACATGACATTTATTTTTGAACACTTTAAAATAAATAACTAACAAAACTAAACAAAATTATTAATAGATGGCATAACATTGACGCACACGATTGCACAGAATGACGTTCTGACAATTTCTTTGCATGCCTGCAAATAGCATGCAACCATGCAATAATTAACCCATTATAACCAACGTTTATTAAATTAAAATAATGGATAAATAAAAATATTTTGTTTACCAATGTGTTCGTTTATAGATAAACGTTTAAAATGTATACTCTACTCCATGGTTTCTATAAATACATGGTACAAAAAGATGAATACTGTGTACTTATTTTGGGATTAGACAATGCAGGAAAAACAGTAAGTAATATAAAAGAAATTGCAGCTAAATTAAGCAGTGACAATCTCAACAATCTTATTTTGATTATACGCAGACGTATTTAGAAGCGGCAAAAACAAAATTAACAAAAAATTATAAAGGTATTCATCCTAGTAAGATTACAACGACAGTAGGTTTAAATATAGGAAAAATAGAGATAACTGGTGTTAGATTAACGTTTTGGGATTTAGGTGGCCAAACGGAACTTCAGTCCTTATGGGATAAGGTAATTAATTTGTTTAAATATATAATAATTTGAATTAATTAAAATAATTTTTAGTATTATGCTGAATCGCATGCGATTATATATATTGTAGATTCAAATGATCGCGAACGAATAGATGAATCAAAAGAAACATTCGGTAAGTTATTATCTTATTATTACGAGTAAAATTTACATGTTGCTTCCTCTTTATAGATAAAATGATAGCAAACGAAAATTTACAAGGCATTCCATTACTTGTACTAGCGAATAAACAGGATATTCCTGAATGTATGGGTGTACGTGAGGTTAAACCAATTTTTAATAAAAATGCTCACATGATTGGGAAGAGAGATTGTATGGTTATGCCAGTTTCAGCTTTAACGGGGTAAATATGGAAAAGAAACAACTGTTTTATTGATATTTCACATGCCGTTTTAATTTTAGTGAAGGTGTAGATGAAGGTATACATTGGTTAGTGGATTGTGTAAAACGGAATAGCTTAATGAGACCTCCAAAAAGTAACGAAAATTCGTAATAAATCCTTTCTTCGTAAATATATATATATATATTTATATGAAGTATACTGTAAATAGATTAATTTTTTAATAAAATATTTTATTTATTATAAGAATATTCTATATTCCTTGAATATGTTGTATATGTAGTATTGTCATTTGCATATTTAAAATTTAGAATATATATACAGAAAGTGTTATCAAAAATGTATTGACAAACAGGGTTGCCAGATTATTTTAAAAAGTAAAGGGGTTGAAACTGAATTATACATATTTATAATTTTTATTTATTTGTCAGAAAACTAGGCTTTTTACTCTTCCTTTTTTAATAACAAATTTATTTGCATAACCCATAAAAAATTCTACACAAAAAGTATTATCATATTCCAATCTTTGATAATAATTATTTATAATTATTATAAATTACATGTTAAAAGTACATGAAGTAAGACAATATTTTGCGCCCACACCTCGTTTTCATGCCTAATATTTGTATAACACATATCATTAAAGTAAATCGTTAAAAGATTATAACCGCATCAGTATCCTTATCAACACTTTTTTGTTTAGAGGTACGCGATAAAGATTGATAAAATCCAGATCGTGACAAACGCCATATCCCTTAATACTACATCCATAAATATTTTTTTATTTAAATTTTGTGATTGTTACTGGTTATAAAAAAATGTATCCATATTACGAGACAGATTGGAGCATCCTACCACCAGAATTAAATAGAAGGTAAATACGAACCACCCAATTTATTTCTTTGAATTTTTAAACGTACTTTAGGCAATTGTTTTGCTTTCGCAATTTATACCTGTGGTGTGTGTCATCGACGATCGAATAACAAAATATTATCGATTTAATTATTTATTAGTGAATTATATCGAATATAATTTCAATTTAAATTAATCTAAATAATGAAAAAATTATACCTTTGCTGCGAGTTGAACACGCAGTTTCAAATTTTTTTTCAAGACGTCGACAAATGTGACGTCACTCACCGGCCATATTGACGATGGTTGGTTGTCAAAGAAGTCAGTGAGATGGTATAAAAAACACGTTTAAAATACCTTCGTTTCGTGATATTTTTTAAGTTTTTGTAGTGTGGCGTTTAGTTTCTTATTTAGTAAGTGTAAAAACATCATTCGAAGTAATGTTATTACATATAATTCGGTAATTCGTGCACCTGTCAGAAAAGGTGTTACATGTACACAGGTGACTATTATCAGTAAATAATTGATTAAATTGATCAGTAACCTAATTTAAGAAGTAATAAGCAAGTGATGATATTTTTCTAGTACATATGAAGTGACTGATTACGTATAACGAAAAATCTGTGTGTGATTGTCCTAACAGTTATTAACCTGTACATTTTGGTGTCGTTCCCTGTCTTATAATTCCATCATGAATGCTTCAGAGCATGGGTAAATAATTTCTAACCAATACAGAGGTGAAACTTTGTGTTACTTGTATACCTCTTAATTTTAAGGTTTAATCCGGCATTTAACATGTCCACCATCAAGCAAGCTATTACTGAAGCGGTGGAAAGAGGTAAGCATTTCAGTATTTGTGTAGTATTTATATTAAAGTTGTTGTTGTGTTAGTGCGTATGCCGACGCCGATGAGATTAAGAGATTTAATACGACAAATTAGGGCCGCTCGTACAGCTGCTGAAGAACGGAGTGTTGTAAATAAGGAATGTGCTTATATCCGATCTACATTCCGGGAAGAAGATTCGGTGTGGAGGTAAGATATTTACTAAATGCTTTAACATATGCCATGGTTTGGTATAATATCATAATATCGTTTACAGTATCTAAAAATCATAGTAATTTTTTTTTATTTACACAACAATTGCATCACATTCATATTTATTGCTTATACAAACTACTAATGTACATATTTGTTGAGATACAATGTTTGGAAAGTTTATAAATGGAATAGAAGAACCTGTTCCAAATTTACTGTTTTCTGTTGTGTAAATAATGTATTTAAACTAAAGAGAGATCTAAATGGATTCATTTTGATGGTACTTCATATAAGTACTTACAGTAGTTGACAAAATAATAGCAGTATTACAGAATTTATGTATTAATACATGCAGACCAAAAACAATTGCAAAGTTTTTGAATATGACACTGTCTTTACAAAAAAAAATGCTATTAAAAGTGCTCTGACTCCTCTATCTGGTTAATATTGTTAAGCAATGGCGCAAATCTTCATAATAGTTGTCAATAATGGGGACAAAATAATAGCAGTAACATTCGTAATTGCAAAGAAAACGCAAAAATATTGTCAAAATATTTATTAAATAATATAGGGTCCGGCAACGAAGCGGGGACGGAAGATTACACGCTTATTTGAAAGTTTGTCAAATATTTAGTCATCGGATATTCTTCCGCACCATCAAGTGCACGTTTTAAAAATATTTTGTTTTATACAGTGTGTTCCAGATGGAAATGCCAGACTAAAGTTGCATTTTTTTTAATGGAACAGCCTGTATATTAATAGAGAAAATGATCCGCGCTTGAAAGCTGGTTACAACGATATAATGTTGTATAGGTCTAAAGTTGATAGTTTCTGTATAAACAATTATTTTACTTGATAAATTGATACATTTCAGTAGGCTATTCTGCAAAGGGAAAAACAAAAAATTCGAAACCAACAGAGTAGAATATTTTCTACTAGTATGGACTGTCGATACTATGTGAAATAAATTCTGCAACTGCTCGCTTTATACAGGGTGTTCACAATTTTGCAAAATCGAAGAAATCTCGAAATTTTTAAATGGAACACCCTGTATATTTTCAGCTCATTGGAAAGCCCTGTTACTACGCTTTGTATTGATACCTCATTTGATGCACCTAGGATAGATCATTTTCTAATTATTTCTTTTTAAAGTTGAATTGATGAGAAATGCTTGTATTTTTAATAGCTAATTTGGACTTCAAAGATTGTAAGATTGGATATTCAACAAATAATCCATAAAAGGTCTATAACAAGAAGAAAGTCCATTTAGTATGAGAAACAATTGATTTTCACTCAGCGGTGAAAACAAACATTACATTAATATAAAGTAATTTTATTTTCAATAGATTCACTGCTGATCAAGTTATCTGGTGTTTTAAGCTTGTATACTTAATAACCAAGTTGTAAAAAATTTCGTTTTGTGTTATACAGTATTTCGTTCAATCTTTAAAAGCAGTTGTTATATTGACTAATTTTGGTAGGTACCTACTCAAGAAATGGTAAATATGATATGTATTCTTGAGGAGTGTACAAGAAATTGTCTCCTAGGAAGTAGAGTATATGAAGAGAGATTTCCAAACCTTGAAAGAAGACCGGAAGTATTTGAAAGATTATTAGAGAAATTTATAGAAACTGATGGTGTAACCTACAAGAAGGGAGAAACAAATAAACCGGTAATAAATAAACAAAGCCAACTGGCCGTATTATTGACAATACAGGAAAATTCACATACAGAACATTTAGAGCGAGTAAGGCCAGCTAGAAAAGAGATAGATCTAGAGTGGGGCGGTTGTAAAACATATACGGAATGAACGCATTGGCGAGCGTGCTATTCCGTATATGTTTTACAACCGCTCCACTCTAGATCTATCTCTTTCCTAGCTGGCCTTAGTCGCTCTAAATATTCTGTATGTGGAGAGATGTATGGTAAGTATAGATGGTATTTCAAAGGTAACAGCTATTGAAGGTAGGAGCTTGCGTTTGTTGAGTATCTACTAAAATTAGTCATTATAACAATTTCTTTTAAAGATTGAACGAAATACTGTATAACACAAAACGAAGTTTTGTACAACTTGGTTATTAGTATACAAACTTAAAACTGACACCTTTACTTTATATTAAATTAATGTTACCTTTCACCGCTGAGTGAAAATCAATTGTTTCTCATACTAAATGGAGTTTCTTCTTGTTATAGACCATTTATGGATTATTTAAGAAGAAATAATTAGAAAATAATCCATCCTAGGTGCATCAAATGAGGTATCAATAGAAAGCGTAGTAAAAGGGCTTTCCAATGAGCAAAAAATATACAGGGTGTACCATTTAAAAATTTCGAGATTTTTTCGATTTTGCAAAATTGTGAACACCCTGTATAAAGCGAGCATTTGCAGAATTTATTTCACATAGTAACGACAGTCCATACTAGTAAAAAATATTCTACTCTGTTGGTTTCGAATCTTTTGTTTTTCCCTATGCAGAATAGCCTACTGAAATGTATCAATTTATCAAGTAAAATAATTGTTTATACAGAAACTATCAACTTTAGACCTATACAACATTATATCGTTGTAACCAGCTTTCAAGCGCGGATCATTTTCTCTATTAATATGCAGGGTGTTCCGTTTAAAAAAATGCAACTTTAGTCTGGCATTTCCATCTGGAACACACTGTATAAAACAAAATATTTTTAAAACGTGCACTTGATGGTGCGGAAGAATATCCGATGACTAAATATTTGAGAAACTTTCAAATAAGCATGTAATCTTCCGTCTCCGCTTCGTTGCTGGTGGTAAGCATACTATCCACCAATCTTTGACACCGTTCTGAGAAACTGCTTCCTTAACATCCGTCCACAAATTCTCAATGGGATTGAGGTCTGGAGATTGTGTTAGCCATTCCGGGACCTCAATTCTGTTATGAAGTAACCAGTCCTTCACTCTTCGGCTGGTATGTTTAGAGTCGTTGTCGTGCATTAAAACCCACTTTAATGACATATCCTCCATCCTCAGCATAGGGCAACATCACCTGCTCCAGTATTAAGTAACATATCCCTCTTCGTTTAAAATGTCGTTTATCCAGTATATGGGCTCTGTACCCCAATAAGAGAAACACCTCCAAATCATCACACCTCCCTGTTTAACAGTCTTTAAAGTATGCTGCGAATGATAAGCGGTGTTGGTGGATCTTCTAACATATGTTCTACGGCCTTTTAAGCCAAATAAGACAATTTTGCTCTCGTCTGTCCAGAGACATGGTCCTGTGCAAACCTGAGTCGGCGTCTAAGATGTTGTTTTTTCAAAAGTAGCACCTTCCTTGGACTTCTAACTAACAAATCATTCTCTTTCAGTTGTCTCCGGATTGTTCTGACAGACACATTTACATTATATTCTTGTTTAAGTGCACTGGGTGTAATAAAAGGATGTGGTTTGGCATGTCTTACTATCAAATTATCTTCACGAAATGTAGTTTTTCTTTTGTAACCACGAGTTTCTTTTGTTTCTCGATATCGCATCGCATTTCTAATCATTTTCGCCGAACAGTTTAATAAATCTCGAATAAATTGATAGGTTCTTCCCTCTTTTCTTAGTTTTAAAATTAACTCTCTTGCTACAATACATTATCGAATACTAATGAACGTAGAATAAAGTATAACAAGAAATAAGTTGTAAGTGTCGTGGACTTTCCTGATAGTTTCAGAGACAGAGTGTCTTTTTATGTTCTTGTGTAGTGTTATCAAGTTAGAAAACTCGTGTATAGGTGGCACGACTGTCAATTCCAAAAAATTGTTAAAACTTTCGTTGTGTTCATAGTTTCACGATACTATTTATTTTGTCCACTACTGTATGTCCTATTACATGCAGTATTGGTTGCATATATCTATAAAACTGAAGCAGTTTTTTTTTTTTTTCATAAAGGGACTGAGCAAATGTGATTAGTTAAAATAATTATTTTAGGAAAATCCGTACATGAGAACTTAGCTTTAATCATTAGGTATTAACAGCGGGAAATATATATACACTGTTGTATAAAACAAAAGTAACAAATTTAGTCGAAACAAAATTGTTATGTACAGCGTTGTTCAAAACTTTAAGAACTCATAACGTTAGTCATAAGCAACAAATATTTTTAAATATGACTCAATTACTGCGTTTATGCTTTCCCGAACGCAACGAACGAATACGCATTATGAGTATTAATTCAATAATGGTTTTAGAATAACCGTTTGGTTGTATAAACGTTTGATCCGAATTGAAAGTGTATTAAAGCAGGTTACCAACAGAGTAAAAACAAACAACATATTACGTGTAACACTAAACACTTTAACCCACTGAACACCAAACAAGTTTTAACTAAAACACCGACGCGTTTCAACAGCAATGCTGTCATTATCAAGGCGATAATAAAACTAAATTAAAATAAAATCTACAAAAACAGGTAACCTAAATGTTATGCACGGTCAATCCGATACGCATCATTAATTTCCGATTAACGAAAACAATGACGAATGCGGGATAGGTCCATTGTCACAGTTCATTACACATGACTTATTTTTATATATTTCTAAACTTTCGAAAACATTTAGAAACTTACAATTGTTTATTTGTCTAATTAATTTAACATTCGTATGATCGATGTTGTGATCTGTTTCAAAAATGTGTTGGGCAACGCTCGATTTCTCAATTCTATTAAATCTAAGATGAGCCATATGCTCTTTGAATCTAGTTGAGACTGCTCTCCTGGTTTGCCCAATATATTTTTGATTACAATCTTTACAATTGATTTCGTAAATACCTGACTTTTCTAGAGGTTGTATTTTATCTTTAGGGTTACCGATGAGACTTCGTAAACTAGTCCCAGAACTGTAAACTATTCTGAGATCTAGCTCTTTGAAGATTTTACTCAAACCTTTAGTGATAAAGGGAGCGTAAGGCAGGGTCACAACGCGTGCAGCTTTAACATCCTCTCGAAAAGTCGTAGATTCTTTCACAGTTTTCTTATAATTAAACTTCCTAATTAACTTATAGATATGCTGAGGCTGGAAACCATTACACTTGGCCGCATCTTTTATAATTTTAAGCTCTTTCTCATACCTCGCCTTGTTCAAGGGAAAAGTGAGAAGTGTGTGGACCAAAAAATTCAGGCTTACCATTTTGAGTTGAACTCAATGATGGGAATCTGAAGGAATGTAGCGAAGTGTACTGGTTTCCTTTCTATACACGTCAAACTCTAATCTATTGTTATTTATAATTACTAAAGTATCTAGAAAGGGTAGCTGACCGTTTTCTTCTCTGTCACAAGTGAACTTTATGGTTTCGAACCGATTATTTAATCTATTGAGAAAATCGTCAATATTACTTTTTTTAGTGTCAAATATAGCGAAAATATCATCCACATACCTCAACCAAACCCTAGGAAAGTATTCGCTCTCAGATTCTAAGTCCTTTTCAAAACCGCTCATGAAAAGGTTAGCCAAAAAGGGCGACAAGGAGTTACCCATTGCCGTTCCTTCCAGCTGTTCATAAAAACTCCCGTTGAATTGAAAAATGTTCTGTTTCATACAGATGTCAGTTAAGCGAATATATTCCTGGACACATTGTTGACTCAAACTATTTTGAAGCAACAAGTCCTCGAGGTATGTCAAGGTGTCTGGAATCGGTATATTACGTGTGACATATAGGTTATGTTTTACATCCCAGAATTTTTATTTCAAACTCAAAATTGGCAATAACCCTTGTAAACTGCGGCAAATTCAAAATATTTCAATGCGTATTATTTATATTTCGGATTACATGGAAAGCATAAACAGATTAAGTTTTCGATCCGTACTTATTAATTCGCATTTTCTAATGCGCATCTAGAAAGCATAAACGAAGTAAATGATGTGTAACTCGGATTTTTCAATTGCGCCGGCCTTTAATTTATGATTGGTTTTAAGTTAATCTTGACGTCGCCGTCGGTTCAAGGACTTTTACGTTATTCACTTACGAGCACTGTGTGGTACAGTTGACGAAAATAAAAGTAGGACAACTCTTAGAACGCATTTTGACTAAAATATAGCGGCTTGGACCCGACTTTGCTTTTTATTTTCTTTTTTCTGTCACTTTGACATAAGTAGGTAAATTACTTTATTCGAAATAACGCAACTACAATAAATCTTTTATTGAAAGCAAATTGTCCAATTGCATAGTTGGACTAATAAAAAATTAATAGAATTGTAAAATATTAATCGCAAGACGGTATTTAAAGCCCTTAATAAATGGAAAAACGAGCATTCTCTTAAAAGATGGACTGGTTCAGGAATATGTAGGAATTCTACGTCCTGGCATATTGCGGCGTCGTCGGTAGCTTAATTAAGAGGGCGTAGCCTTTGCTTTTGGAATTTATTATTTATGGACAGTAAGATACACTTTTATTTATAAAGAATGATTATATCAAACTGAATGCAACTGCTTAGAGGTCTAGATCTAAAATTTTGCGGTGTAAGAAATCTAAAAACCTATACTCGAATATTATATTTGATATACAGGGAGTTCGAAAATGTGAAATTTCTAAATTATTCAAAAGAAGCGTGTCCGACATAATCTGCACCAACGTTCTCATTACCCAAACCATTTTTTCTACTGTTCCAATAAGCTCACATATTGTCTTTTTGTTTTAAGAATCTGTAAAGAAAGAAATCTAATGACCAAATACAGGGTTTTCCAATAAGAACGATATGATTTAAAAATGAAATAAAATAGAAATCATTTCAGATATAACTACACTTTTTATATTATCTTATAGGATAATCGATAACGTTTGGTTTGAATAGCACTTTGTTTAAATGTCCACCTCGGCTTCGTGTACACGAGTGAATTCGACGAATCCAATTTTCAACGACTTTGTGTCATAAATCGGGCGTAATCTCACGAATGCAACGTTCAATGTTTAATATCAAAGCATCAAGTGTTTGTGGCCTGTTTGCATAAACCTTAGATTTTAAATAACCCCACAAAAAGTAATCTAAAGGAGACAAATCACAGCTTCTTGGAGGCCAGAGAACAGTTGAATTTCTTGAAATTATCCTTTCTCCAAACTTTTCTTGCAGTATATGGCAATAGTTTCATATCTTCTTTCAAATTTGGCCATAAAAAATTTGTCAACATCTGTCGGTATCGTTCACCATTCACTGTAACTGAATCTCCAACCTCATTTTGTAAAAAAAAAATGGTCCAACGATACCACCATATCATAAACCATACCATACAGTTACCTTCAGGGGATGCAAAGGGTTCTCGTGAATCTGTTGTGGATTGTTTTCACACCAAAAAACGACAATTATACTTATTTACGTAACCACTTAATCAGAAATGAGCTTCATCTGAAAAGATAATTTTTTCCGCAAAATTGCAATCCCTTTCGAGTCGTTCTAAACTCCAAGCAGCAAATTCCAACGATAGTCCAGTGGCTTAAGTTCTTGGGTCAAAACAATCTTATACGGGTGTAAATTTAAATCTTTTTGCAAAATTTGCCAAGTCCTAACTCTTGAGCACGACGAGCAATTGATAAATTTGGATCTTCTGCAACACTAGCTCTTACAGCAGCAATAATCTCAACAGTTCTGCCATTTCGGCGTTTTACTGGTGTTTTTACATCGTGAAGAGTAAAATGACTTAAATTTCTTAACGATGCTACGAATGACAAGCACAGATGGGCGATTATTTAAACCAAAGTTTTCGCGAAGTGCGCGAAAAGTGTTCACACAAGAAGGACGATTTTGGTAAAATTTTTGGACAATAACCAAACGTTCTTGGAGCGAGAACTAGTGACAGGTATAACTTTATTACCGTGGTTACTACATCGTTACAAAATCATATCATTCTTATTGGAAAACCCTTTAGAATGCTGTACTGTACCAAATCTTTCACAACTTCTTGTAAAGATTAAAAACTTTTCCAGAAAATGCTGCAGCAAAATCTAAGTGTGACTCGCACTGCACGAATATTGGATAGCCATTTCTTTTCAAAACGTATACTTCGGCAGTGCTGACCGGTTTTCTATTAAAACATACTTAGAATTCGCACGTCTCTAACCAATAATAATTGCAACAAGTCAAGTGGAAGCGTAATAGTTAGAGTTCCATAAATTTTACAATACTATAGCGGAGAATATTCAAGCAAGAACGAATATAAGGCGTTGGCACCTTGACCTTGAGGCCGTTTTTATACTATTTGCGTTAAGCATTAATCGTTCGTTTTTTTTTTGACAAAACAAGAATTCTAGTTAACGATGATGAATCCTCACTGCATTTCTTGAATATATTGAGACTTATGTGTCTCGAAGCAAAAATCGTCTTAAAGAGCCAATTTAGCATCAATCATGTTGCTCAGTATGATTGATGGTAAAGATCTATTAACAAAGATTAAAGAAAATAGACAAGTTTTTGATTTTCTGTTATACAAAAATATTGTTTTTATTTTAGATGCCGTAATATAGCAAAACTATTGTACATCCACATGCTCGGTTATCCAGCGCATTTTGGTCAATTGGAATGTTTGAAACTAATCGCCAGTCAAAGATTCACCGATAAAAGAATCGGTTATCTAGGAGCTATGCTGTTATTAGATGAACGACAGGACGTTCATCTTCTAATAACTAACTGTCTGAAAAAGTAAATTATACGTTCGATACCAAACGAGAAAAAAGGTAAAATTTCAAATTCGTTTTAGCGATCTAAATTCAACGACCCAGTTTGCCGTCGGCCTCGCGTTATGCACGTTAGGAGCGATAGCCTCGCCGGAAATGGCGCGCGATTTGGCATCCGAAGTCGAACGATTAATGAAATCGCCAAATGCATATATTAGGAAGAAAGCAGCACTGTGTGCGTATAGAATTATCAAGAGAGTGCCTGAACTTTTGGAGATATTCTTACCTGCCACTAGAAGTTTGCTATCTGAGAAGAATCATGGTAATTTTGTCGAAAATTTTAATTTTTTATATAGTTTTTGCTTAAAGTATTAATATTGTGTGTAATACTTTAGGAGTATTGATTACGGGTGTTACTTTAATAACGGAAATGTGTCAGAATAGTCCGGATACATTGGAGCATTTCAAAAAGGTAAATAATTTTGTGTACTGCGTTATATTGATGAGTTACAGTAGGAATATATTTTTCAGATTGTTCCCAATTTGGTTCGAATCTTAAAGAATCTTATACTAGCCGGATATTCACCAGAACATGACGTTTCAGGTGTTAGTGACCCATTCTTACAGGTAAGCAAATTAGAACAGCAGTAAATACCTTGCACTATATTTTAACATGTATATTGTATATCTTGTATTACGTTTAGATTTTAATCTTGGATTTCTCCTTCTCGGCAAGATCTGAGTCAGTAGTTATTAAACGTCTGTTAGTGGTGCAGTATGCAGTTAGATCTCTGTGTTTTTTGGATTATAATATATTTTGAGCCAAACAAGCGAGCCTGTATGCTTGTGTCAATCTATCTATATGCAGTAATGTAAAAGTACAGGTACAGCTTTCATACATCTAAAACAATTCAAAGAATATTGCTTGTAACTCATCGTAATTTCTATAAACTCTTGGACGCTGTAGATGGGATTTTCTTTCAGAAATCTTTTAATCGTAGAAGACAATCTGTTGTTCTGCACGCTCCAGTCTCTCTGCAGCATATTGTAAAATTTGATAGACCTACTTACAGTAGTGGTCAAATAAACTGCAATTTTTTAAGAATAAATCAGAAGCGTTTACATTAACAAAATAATTTGTTTATAATCACCAACTGTAGTCCAAAAGAAACTTAATGCATTTTCATATTTGCTTATAATTATTAATTAAATCATTAAAAAAGAAGAACATCTGCATATCATCTGCAATTCTTGCCGGCATTTAATCAATGAGTGTTGGGCAATAATTCACAGTTATTTCATTCTTCCATACTTCTAAGATAACTATTTTCAATTTAGTTTTGTTCCTTAGACGTTTTTTGCTCACATACTTCTTAAAGTACGTTCATAGTGACGCTATCCAATGAGCGACCAGCGATGAGACTAAAATAGCGACTTAAACAAGATGTTGAAATAGCGGCTTTGACTGTAGATTCTTGTTTTTGTCACTACTCTAGTCGCTCGCTTCGTCGCGTCACTATGAACGTACCCTTAACACTAGCCTAACAGTTCTCTATCGGGTTCAAATCTAGACTCTTGCCAGGTCACTTCAAAGATTTAATGCCTTTTTTTATCTAAGCATTACCTTGCCTATTCAAGATGGAAAAGAGAAAATGTTACATACTTCTTTGGACAGTGTTGCAATTTACAAAAAAAAAGTTTCTTGCGATTTTTGCTCTGTGGCATGGTGCCGAATCATCTTGGAAAACGGAATTAATAACTAATAATAATAATAATACTCTTTTATTAGCAACATTTGGCAAGAAATCTTTATTAGCAACATTCTGCTATCCAAAATCCAATACAACCATAAATATTATAAAAATCATGATTAAATGTATCCTATGTACACTGCCAACAGCTTGAAAGTTAACGACTGCTGAAAATGTTCGTAGCCTGGTGTAAAGCTGGCTTTATGTACCGTTATTACCTATATAATGTAATAGCGCTTTTGACTTATTTTGTACCGTTATGCACAGAATGTATTTCTATTTTATTTTAATACATACTGTTAATAAAGGAGAAAAATACACTCAGCGCATAAAACTGCGATAAGTCAAAAACGCTATTAGCAGACTGTCATAAGTGTCATAAAATCAGTCAAACTGTATTTTGCTTATTACAATACCTGAGACTTCTGTAAATATTGTATGATGCCCCGTCTCAGTGAAGCTCAAAAAATAAGAGCAAGAACTTTGTTAGAAAACGACTGGAGCATGCAAACGGTGGCAGATGATCTGCATGTTAGTAAAACCTGCATTTTTAAATTAAAGCAGAATATTGATCAAGGGATTAATCTAGCGTATGTGCATGGTGGTGGAGCGAGAAAAATTTCAACGTTGGAGGATGATGTTTCATTGGTAAATTGGATTCAAAGAAACCCCTTTGGAACGGCAGTGAAAGCGCCATACGAAACCCATTTTCCGGGTACCATTTCAACAGCAACGCAACCTATTCGAGATTTTGGGCTGAAAAATTATTCTGCTTCCAAAAAGTTTGCGTTAGAGCCACAGCATAAGCAAGACAGATTAAATTTTGCTAATTTATATGTAAATGAAATCGCCGATTTCTGGGAACGCGTTATTTTTTCAGATGAAAAGATTTTCCAGTCATCCCACGACGGCCCGGTACGTGTGTACAGGTCTGCAAATACGCGTTATGAAGAACGGTACATAAAGCCAACGCACCGTAGTGGTAAATTTTCGGTGCAGGTGTGGGCTTGGATCAGTTGTTTGGTACCTGATGTTTACTGGAATGTTGAAGGAAGGTTGACTGGAAACTATTAGAGAGATCTCCTGGAAAATATTATGTTACCTTCGATAACGCAGCTTTTTGGGAACAATTTCATTTTTCAGCACTACAGCTCTCCAATTCACACCTCCAACGTTGTGCGTCAATGGCTTGCTACCAACAATATTAATATTCTTCCATGGCCATCAAGGAGTCCTGATCTTAATCCCATTGAGAACGTTTGGGGACGAATGACAAAACGTTTGTACAGAAATAATTTTAGAGCGGCCAATCGAAATGAACTTTGGGAAAGTATTGTGGAAGCATGGGAAGAACTAACTCCAGATTATACAAGAACACGTATTATGTCAATGGGGAATCGTTTACAGCAAGTAATCGACGCCAATGGAGCATGGATAAAATATTAAAATAATTCAATCAGCATTCGTTCTAAATTGTTGCTGTGTTATTTTATATTTCAGTTATCTAAACAATTTCTTAATTTAAAAACAATTTTATTCAATAAAGATACATGTATGTAAATGATAAGTTCATTATTTGTACTCATATGCATTAGTTACATACATTAAAATTTAATATTAATTATTTGAAGCACTGTCTACTTACTGTCAAAATTTGAAGTTTAGAAATACAGGTTTTAAATTTCCTTGAAATGCAGTTTTACACTAGGAAATTTAGAGAAATATGTATGTTAAGAGTCGTTAACTTTCAAGCTGTTGGCAGTGTACAGTGGCCAGCAGCATAATCGATACCGTTACGGAATTTCCTAAACCTTAATAACAATGTAGAGGGGGTTACATTGTGTGGCCTTCAGTTAGGATTTATAGTAGATATTATTATTAGTAGATAAGGTCGACGTTAGCTTGCGGTGGTGTCGATTTAAAAGCTGGCCACTGTACATACATTAAAAGTTATCTCTTACAAAACTAACCAACAATTGTCTAAATTCCCCTAACACTGCTACAGATCTAATATAATATAATATGACTAATCTTTGATTAGCAGACAAGAATCGATTTACTTAACTCAATTTGCATTTTTCAAATTGTTTCATCCAAATTTTTACCACATACAGATAGCAATGTATCATCTGCAAATAAATTTAAAAGCATCCCATCTGCAATGGACTCTTTAATGCCGTTAATATACAGTAAAAACAATAGCGGTCCCAAAACTGAGCCCTGTGGCACACCATTGTTAACACATTTCCTATTGGATGTCGTACTGTCAATTTTAGTACGCTGATATCTGTTACTTAAGTACCTTCTGAACCATTTATTCACTTCGCCTCTAACACCGTACTGCTCCAACTTTTTATTAAAATATCTATAGTTTCAAAAGCTCTCTTGAAATCCAAAAAGACTACCACCACTGCATCACCGACATCCACGGATTCCTTCCATTGTGGTAAAACCAACTGCAATTCTGATTCACGCGAATGTTTTTCTCTGAAGCCAGATTGAGTTTCCAATAAGATCTTGTTTGAATGAAGGTGTTCCGATAATTGTTGTTTCAGATGAATTTCCATAATTTTTTCGCATAATGGCAACATGTTTATGGGATGATATTCTTCCACATTATTCGTATTGATTACCTCAGGTACAGGTGTAACAGTTGACACTTTCCATCTACCAGGAACTGAACATTCTTAGAACGACTTATTAATAATATTTGCTAATAACTGTCGTATAGTTGAGCCTCCTGCCTGGAATATTTGCATATCAATATCATCTACATTAGAATTTGCAATTATTTCTTCAACATACTGTTTACAAAATAGTTATTAAATATTTCTACTATATCTGAGATATCATTAATCCATTCGTTATCATATTCAATAACATCCAATGTACCTCCACTACGTTTATCTCCTACTAGAAGTTTAATTCCTTTCCACATCTATACAGGATTACCTTTAAACCTGTCTATAATATGCTCGTAATGTTTCCTTTTCTTGAGTCGAATTAAATTTGTCACACAATAAAGAAGACAATTAAATTTTCACAAATTTGTGAAAATTAAATTGTCTTCTAAATCGCTAATAGAACTAGAATCTTTTGTGATCGTTGCAAAATCATTGATCCTTTGTAATAACCTAAAGCCTTTCATCATGTTCAACAAGGCGTCTTTATTAATCGTATTGCCCGCTATATCAATATGAAAGACTAATGACTAATTAATGATGTCAATATATCTAATAGTGTTTAAGTTGCAGTTGATGAAGGTCAACTTACTTGCAACCGATAGTACGATATGGATGCAAATCTTCGTTAACTCTTCGGTGAATGTATGAAAAACCATCGTACTGGTTTAGGTTAATTTTTTATTTGTTTGTAAATATAACTCTTTTCCATTCATATTGAGACCAATTTTGATGCTCTATTGCAAAATTTAGCTGAGCTACACGCATTTTACTGCTAAGAGTTGATTTGCTTGCTTGTAATCCGACAGATTGAAGTCTTCGACTCACCATTCTCGAAGTGATTTCTATTCCAGACATTATTTCTATCTCATAGACAAATTCTTTTGAAGTTGAAGCCTTTTAATTGTCGATCCTGTCGTTCTATTGTTTTTTTTATTGCATTTTCCTGCAGTACCTGGAAATCTATCCAAGCGTTTGGTGGGCTCGCATTTCTTAAAAATTTAAGCACAGTATCATGACTATACCCTATGCGCCGGGCAATTACTCTTGTTAAAAAAAATAACCGAGAAGAATAAGCCATTTACAATAACACTTAGTAACTTCTAATAGAAATATTTGAGGAGACACAAGCAATTGCCAAACAATTTAGCAAAAATTTAGTTCATAGTTCAAATAAATCAGAGGATTATACTTCAATCAATCTGAATACCAAAATCTAAATATGAGGAGGACTATACCAACCAACAATATTTTTGCAAAATGGAAATTAATCTTTTACACCATAACTTTCAGGTGAAAATATTGAAGCTTTTAAGAGTATTGGGGCGGAATGATGCAGATGCATCCGAAGCCATGAACGATATCTTGGCACAAGTTGCCACAAATACAGAAACCAGTAAAAATGTTGGCAATACCATCTTATACGAAACTGTTTTATCTATAATGGATATAAAATCAGAGGGTGGATTAAGGGTGAGTAAATAACAAATATTGTAAACGATACGACAGACGTAATCATTTGTTTTTTTTTTAGGTATTAGCAGTCAACATTCTCGGTAGATTCTTATTAAATAACGATAAAAATATACGATACGTGGCATTAAATACTTTATTAAAGACTGTACATGTTGATACATCGGCTGTTCAACGACATAGATCAACAATTCTAGAATGTCTAAAAGATCCGGACGTTTCTATACGAAGAAGAGCAATGGAGCTATCCTTCGCTTTAGTCAATTCGCAGAATATTAGAACGATGATGAAGGAAATGTTGACGTTTTTGGAAAAATCCGATGCCGAATTCAAAGCACAATGTTCGGCTAGTATAGTGCACGCGGCTGAGAGATTTGCACCCAATAAAAATGGCATCTAGATACTTTGCTCAAAGTTATAATAGCGGTAAGAGCGATTTATTTAACACACAAACAATAAATCGTTTCGTTTTCAAAAATATTGTTATTTTTTAGGCCGGTAATTATGTCAGGGATGATGTGATCACGTGTATGATACAATTGATATCAGAATCAACATCTCAGCAAGGTTACATCACTCTGCAGTTGTGGAAAGCTCTAAAAGACGATGTGATGGATAAGCAACCGTTGACCCAAGTTGCTACATGGGCGATTGGCGAATACGGTGATTTACTATTAACAGCGAGCATTGAAGATATAGACATTACTAGACCCACGGAAGATGAAGTTATAGAAGTTTATCAACGGTTATTGTGGTCGCCGCAAAATTCATCTACAACTAAGCAATACACTTTATTATCTTTGACTAAGCTTAGTACGCGATTTAATAATAGTAATCCGTAAGTCATATTTTTCAAGTTAAAAATTGGTTCTCAATTTAATCGTGATGTACCTTGTTTATTTTTAGCAAAATACAACAGATTGTAAGTTCGTTCTGTTCGAGTTTACACATTGAATTACAACAGAGAGGCGTAGAATTTACGCAGTTATTTGGTAAACATAGCAACTTAAGAGCGGCATTATTAGAACGTATGCCTCCTATGGAATTAGTGAGGCAGGAAAACGACGCTCAGCCTAATGGTGATGTAGACCAATTGGAAATTAAATCAGACGTTAGTCCCAAGCACATTAATAATGAATCAGTAAGAGCTTGATGTTTTTTTTTAATCAATATTTGTTTTTACCGATTTTTTTTAAATTTAAGAACGCCCTTCTGGATTTATTAGGATCTGACAGTTCGGAGTTGGACATAGTGAAAACTACCAATATGACGAGTCAACCTATTACAAATAGTAATAATCAAGACTTGCTAGATTTGCTCGGAGGATTAGATGTATCGCCTTCTATACCAACAACCGATACAGGGTTGAATTTCATATCTGAAAATAATAATCCTACTATCCCATTCAATAATACCAATTCTAATTTCTTAACGGGCGATTTTTTCAGTACGAATACTATAAAAGGTAAGATAATACGTTAGTTTAACAAAACGTAAGTTACAAGTTTATATAGGGTGGAATTAAGATTTGAAAATGTGTTAACATTTGAAATGGCCACTACGTCAGCGAGAATAGAGGGTGTACTAGTGTCTATTAAAGGATAAACTGGCGTCTTAAATGTACCCAAAAGAGCTCTTAATTCACATTCTACACAAGGATTTACATAGGTATCCATACAAAATTCAAATGGCACAGGAATTAAGGCTAACTGTGACCAGATTCGGAGGCTGCAATCTACTATTAATGTTCAACGAGTTTCAATCCTCAGATGAGGCTTACTTTTACTTAAATGGACTTAAAAAGTTTCAATCGGCGATTATGATTTCAACTAGATAGGGTGACATATATCTAGTTGAATTCTACGAGGGAGCGTTTTTATATTCGCGGAATGGGGGATAAGGGGTGGAAATAAAAAAACCAAATTATTTTTCTTTTTCAATAGATTCACCTGCAAGACGGATACATTTTTCACATCTTTCAATTAATTTATACCCTCATAAAAAAATGATTTCTCTTTATCTGCAAAATACGCCGAAACTGCCTCCTTGACTTCATCATCGGCAGTAAATTTTCTACCCCGCAGCTCTCTTTTCATTTTCGGAAACAGGTAATAATCACTCGAGGCCAGGTCTGAACTGTAGGGTGGGTGATTCACAATTTCGAAGCCCACCTTATGCAGGGCAGCTAACGCAACGCGGCTCTTGTGGACGGGCGCGTTGTCGTGCAAAAGCAGCACACCTTTCGTCAATTTTCCCCGTCTTTTCTCTTTAATGACTTCTTTTAGTCGCTCTAATATTGAAGCGTAATATTCTCCGGTTATAGAAACACCCTTATCTTTATAATCAATCAACAATATTCCTTCCGAGTCCCAAAATACCGTTGCCATGAGTTTCCCAGCTGATTGTGACACTTTAGATTTCTTGGGAGGTGCTATGCCCTTTTAATGCCACTGCATGGAGTCTTGTTTGGACTCAGGTTCATAATGATGAACCCAAGTTTCGTCTCCAGTAACAATTCGACTCAATACACCATCCTTGTCTTCATTACAGAGGTCCAAAAATGCACGCGAACACTCTACGCGCTGTTGTTTTTGCGGCGGCGTGAGCATTCTCGGCACCCATCTTGCGCTGACCTTAGACATGCCGAGATGATCGTGTAGGATTTTAAAAATTGTTGTATCGGATACTCCAACCATTTCTGCGAGTTGTTTCTTCTTTAGTTGAGCATCTTCTGCTGGTGGTCACCTCAATGCTCCTGCCCGGCCTCGGGTCGTCTTCAAGGGATTCCCTTCCTTGTTTGAATAAACTATGCCACTTGTACACCATGGTTTTTCTTGGACAAGAGTCGCCGTAAACCAATGACATCTCATTCATTATGGTCGCGACTGATTTTCCTTGCCTTCTAAGGAACTTTATATTAACGGCACGATATTCGATTTTTTCCATATTTCACTTTTCACTCCTGATTATGTTACTTGGTTGACGATAGCTCAAAGACTAACTGTCTAATAACAATGAAACTTTGTATTTATACTAATTATGAGTCACTGCACAGGCCACGCCCCCAATGCGCCTAATCACCCCCTTACAACCCGCTCATTCCGCGAATATAAAAACGCTCCCTCGAAAAATTTAGCTCCGGTTCTGTTAATCCAAATTTTGCAAACGTAGTCTCTTTGAAAGACTAGCTTTACTCCTCCAATCTATGCTTACTAATTGGAACCAGTCTAATAAATGACGCGCATGTTAGAGGGCGCTGTTTAATTTTTTTCGGAAATATTGCTTTTATCGAAAATGAGAAGACACAAACATTTTGGACTACAAATGTAGGCTAAATTGCCATTAAATCAGCGAAAATCACTATCTTTTACCTATTTGAAGATATCTTGCGAAACGTGTGAATTGTATGAATTTGTTCTATGTATAAACTTAAATTATTCCGCTTCTTCTGAACGGAATTTGGCAAATTTGGTCTTATTAGAAAGGATTTTCTTTGGCTTATATTTAGTGATTCAAACTTTTTATTATTGTTTTGTTCATCATCATTCATTCAATACATTATGCTTCTTAACCAGAGATAAATCTCCTAATCTTAAATATTATCGATATGTGCGTTCAACAAATACTTGCTACTGCCTCCATATTCACGAAAACCGATGTGAAAATGTTTTTAACCGACAGTATATCAGCCAATCTTGAACAGTGGTAGATCTCCGATTAGGTATGAGTCTAGTTATAGTAAATATGCTGTCTTCTGAGCATGGACTTCAAGAGCAAGGCTCCAAAATGTCTCTCCCTAACGGACTCAAACATCTAACTAGCCCCCAGTATCAGTTACAGTCCGTTGTTAACTATTTTGGCATTGAAATTTTAATTTAGTATGATTTTAGCTGTACATTCGTCCATCTATATTGTCATATACCTGGGATATTCCGTGATATAAAATATTTTCTCAAACTGCCACATTACCTCCAATTTAGCGATAAGTTGATATTGGACATAATATGGTAATATTTTGTGAACGTGAATCAATCTAATTATTGTTTATATGTTTACAGTAGAACTTCTTTTCGTCATTTTTTTTTTGTGAGTTCTGTCATTATCCAAATAATTTTTGTATTTATTTAGATATGTCCTGAAACGTGCGTAAATTTACATTATGTAACATTATTTATTTTTATTCCAAAGTGCTTCAGTTTTGTTGTGGTATAATACGCATTGAATTAAATTGAATAATTTCTGTGCTAATACGAACTGGTTATTATTATTATTTATTATAATTATCATTATAATTATTTCGTTTCAGAAAAAGATGTGCCTATATTAACAGCATTTGAAAAGAATGGATTGAAAATCATATTTGCACTGGAGAAATTACCTGACACAAGCAATACGTTATCTATAAACGTTACTGCAACCAACACTACATTATCAAATATGACTGATTTCTTATTCCAAGCAGCTATACCTAAGGTAACACTATTATCATGACAAATAAATATTATTTGATTGCTCCATTAATTACAGACATTCCAAATACAAATGTTGTCACCATCAGGAACAGTAATTGTTCCAAACGGTGAAATAACACAAGTTTTGCGAGTGATGAACCCAAACAAGGTAAAATCACTTTATTTTATAATGTTATTTGCCATGTTTTAATTACATGTCACATTCTAGAGTGTGTTAAAGATGAGAGTCAGAATATCATACACAATCGATGGTACCACCGTACAGGAACAAACGGAAGTAAATAATTTTCCGAATGCAATTTGGGATTGACGAGAGTCTGGCTAGGCAAAGCTTGTACAGAACCGGGAATACCTAAAATAAAGTGTCCATTTCTGTATTTAGTCTTGGACGAACGTAAAAGAGTATATATATATTACTATATATATATATATATAATTTTTTCTATTTTTAGATTTAGTTTTTTTTTAGTAATATATTGTACATATACAATGATACTTATTATTATATGAGGCCTTTTGTAATGTAATTTTATCTTAATTTAATTTTACCTTTATTTTTCTCTTCACATTGCAAGTATTACTCATATATATATTCTTTTTATTGAAGTATTGTTTTCACCCCCCACACGAGACTTATTCTTCTACAATACAGTGCTTCTATTTTTTAGAACTGTATTATTATTTTTTTGAGTCTAATCATTATTAATTTAATATATTTGCTTGTTATGTTGATATATTTATCATGTTATTTGCGTCCATCATTAGATTAATAAAATAATGTAAATACACTGTTGTTCAAATTTACTTTCCGGAATAAAATTTTTCCTTCGGTATTTTATACTAGAAAACATTTTCAAATGCTAAATCTGTTGATCTGAAAACAAGAATTCTCAAACTCACTATTTTGTCTGCAATCAAATTAAATTACTTTACCACCAACTGCATTTAAACTGTATCGGTTAAATATCTTATTTCTGAAATATGCATTATTTATACAAACCTTTTCAATTAGGAACTGTTATAATCACTAACACAATATATAAGTGACCAAAAAAGTACCTATAATTACCTTAATGTAGGTTAATTTGTCTTTTAAAAAATATAATCAAGGGATGTATAAAACTGTGTTTATAACTTGCTGTAGTGTGAGGTTTCCCTTTTATGAAAATATTTTATTTTTACTCATATCCGGTAACTGTCATAAATTTATGAATGTTATTAGAAATACGTTAAATACAAACACTAGAAGGCTACTCACGGAATAGAACACTACTTAAGTACTAAAATCAGCGCACGTAGGCTGTTCTGAATGTCAAGTGTCACAAATTCCAAAAGCTCCTGCTCATTCCTGTTATAAAAGATTTTGAATTGTAACGATATGCAGTAATTATTTATTTTTTAGACGATTGATATTTTTTTTAAGCCGGGGGAAATGCATTTACGCACACCAAGCGCTAGGGTCAACGCAACTTGGCGTGTGGGACTCTCGAAAGCTTCGCATACCCACTAAAAGCCCTCTGCGGAAGAAAATCCCGGAAACAATTTGTTGAATTGTACCATCGTGTGCCGCCGGCTATCTTGGTTCTTTCATCCGTCTCTTCCCTCAGTTTCTCTCTGCTGTCTCAGACGATTGATATTAAAAATAGATTTTTCTGTCATTTTCAACCGAAAACTTACAGTTCCTGTTTTAATTGATCATAAAACTGTTTTGGATAACATTTTCCTCTAATGATCTAACTTTGCTTAGATTTTCGGTTCTAAAATCATCACATGCTAATTTACTACCTTGATCAACTATTAATTACACTTTTTGTTTAATTATTTTGTACTTATTTGATAAATAGTCCAAATATCATATTGTAATTAGAAAAACACACAGAAACGTTTAAATAACATTTATTTAAAGTATGCCGCATATCAAACAAATAAAACCCTTAAGAGGAGCAGAAACAGAAAGCGTATTGTTTGTAAATTCAACTAATGAAAGTTTTCCTGAGCTATGAACGAAAGACCTCGCTTACGTTCTCTAACGGTCCTCTTCAATCCCTCCTTATACTACGTATTTGTACACAGAAAATCAGGCACTAAAAGATCCAACATGGGTCAAATGCCAGCGCTGAGCAGGACATACGCGACGCTATAGCGTTGAACACAAGGGCGCTGTAATCACACAAGGCCGTTGTGCTCGTGGCTGAAGGCGCGTACGTCCTTGCTCACTCACTTATTATTCAAATTGTGTTATCTAGTAGTAGCATACACTGCCTTAGACGAGTTGTAAAACTTTCGTTATTTTTTGTAACATTTCGGGCGTGATTGACCGGAAAACTTCACGTATTCTGTCTTTCATGTTGTCGGAAGTTGTAGGTGGTTCTTTGTATACGCGTTCTTTGACATATCCTCACAGAAAGAAGTCAATTTTGGTTATATCCGCACTATCAAAGGGATATCTTCAAGCAAAATTGGCAATTCTTGAAGCAAAAAGTATAAATAAGTTTGGCAGTTTAAGTGTCCATCAAAGAAAAAGGGTCCCACAACGTATTTACCAAGAATTCCACCCCACGTATTTAGCGACCATCTATGCTGGCAGTCAACTTCTCTTGTCGGATGTGGGTTTATATCAGAATAATGGCGGTAATTGTGGCTGTTCATAAACCCGTCATTATGGAACGTTGATTCGGCCGTAATAAAACAAAATTCAAGTCCCCTCCCCCCTCCGCCTCCTCTCCCCCTTCCCCAACGACAAAAACCTAAACGACCTAAAAGATCCTCTCCAATCAGTTTCTAGTGCTTTTAAAACCGATATGGGTGAAATTTTTCGCTGTTAAGAGGCCCGACTACCAGCTGATCGTTCGAACCGTCGACAGAGACAAAATTTTAGAATGAGATAGAGAATTCGCAAACGTATACATTTGTTGGTGTTGGTTGCCGATATGCAAGGCGTATATATTGTAGTTTGAAACGAATTTGCCATCTGTTGATTGACCTGGGAATGTTTGAATTAAATCATAAAATACCTATGAAGATATTTTGGAAAAGTTATAAAATCCCATAATTAAATTGAAGAAAAATGAAAACCAAAAATACAAATTTTATAAATTAAGTACATTTTACTACACAACAAGTAATAGAAAGACATAAGCAACTAATTATCTTTTTTCTTATTCTATGCAAGAATATAACAAAGTAAAAAACTCTTATTTGTATGTATTTTTACTAATAAAATGTGACAAAGAATTGTACGATGTAAGAAGTAAATGTATCAAAAAGTTTCTGATACAGTTGAAAACTAAAGTTTAGCAAGTCAACTCATATGTGAGGCATAAAGAATGGAATAAAAACACGAAATTGTAAATAAGAATATGTTTATTGAATACATCTTTTATTGCTTTTACAAGCAACCTATTTTGTAATTACCCTAGCATTTATTGCAAAAACAGGAAAAGGTGGCAGCTCTGATCAAAGTAGAAATTGAAATATATAAACAAGTCTGCATAAGTCTCTATTATGACTTTGACTTAAAAAGCTGTCAAAAGCAATTATTATGAATTACCAAATACTTGTGGGGCGAGCATAGTGTAAGAAAACAGAAATATAAATATCTGCTGTACAAATGAAGTAAATCATGCAAAAGAACATTATTACTTAAATGATTAATGAAGAAAACGTGCATTATCATAGCACAAATTTGTTTATGATCAGCGGATGACATCGAAGTATTTATCATAATAATTAGAATAGGCAAACACAAGTTTATGTCATCGACAGATTGCTATAATTTAAGTTCCATTTGGTTATTTCATATGTTATCAGAAATATTTTTTTCCATCCCCAGAAATTTTCCAAAATAGTTCACTATGTATGTAAAATTCCTTGCAGTTTATGATGATGTTTGTTGGATCTGTATTTCTTCAGATTTTCTGAAAGAAAGATACATATAACAAAAAATATCAAAATATTACTTTTTAAAAGAAGTAATACGCTTAAGTTTTTCTTAACAATTCCTCACCATTTATACGAATTGTGTTTTCTGTTTGCTATTCCAATGGGCAGCTAATATCAAAACTATATTAAAATTTACCTATGGTTTTGTAGCAGATCCGTTGTATATTTGCTGAAAATAAATAAAATATGATTTTCACACATCAAAAAGGTAAACTAACTTACTATTTTGACGTAAAAGAAAACTACATTGGTATGTAGACCTTTTTCTCCTCTACCTTCTCCACAACCGTTGTCCACAACCTTCACAGATAAACACGGATAAACACTAATATACAGATTCACACGTTCACAAGAACAACTGTTACATTTCACATTTTTTAGTTACATTGGTTACATAAATATTTTATGTTTTGTTACCAACTTAAATGTTAAAGCCAATCAAGGCGGTACATTTAAACTAAAATCGTTGATTGAAGGAATACATAAAGATGCGCAACCTATGACAGTTGACAGAAATTTCAGATCCCATCAAATGGAGATTTGCATTGGATGGGATCTGAAATTTCTGTCAACTGTCATAGGTTGCGCATCTTTATGTATTCCTTCAATCAACGCTAAAATAAACCTGCAATAATATGCACGAAGGTGGTCACTTCATAACACTTTACTTCTGTTATTAATCTATTTAATCAACCTTACTTTACATAACTTCATAAATAAAATACATGTATGTAATCATGGCACAATTGCCCCATAATTATCATACATAAAATATAATGTGTGATACCTGTAGCCGACTCAAAACCCTAAAACAGCATAAGCGCGGGAGATTCAAAAATCTGAACTACATATTTAAAAATAAATTAAAAACTGTTCAAAATAGAATAAAATAAATAATTGTTTAAAACAAATTTTCATAAAAAAATAATACCGTCACGTAAATACCACTACAATGAATATGTATACTTGTAAGTACCAACACTCACAAACAAGGAGCATACGAATTGCAAATATCAAAACGAGAACATCAAATTATGCGTTGATATGTTGATATAGATTATAGCCGGAAGGCTAGAAAGAAAAACTATGACAATATTGGGGAATTCCAAGAAATGTAGACTGCAAGTATATAGTGCAACTTGAATTTCAAACACAACGAATATCTATGAATTTATTAATTAACACGCTATAGGCAACTTATCAAGCTTTCGTGTTTAGTAATAAAACAATAATTTTTCCTTCAGGCGCCTCTAACTATTGAAGAATTTTTTTTTTCCTCTTGAGGGCGCCACCCATCAACGACTATTATCCTATTCATTAAAATTGCATATATCTTTCTAATTTATGTGATTTAATAATATTTTCATGCCTAAATGTATCTAACAATTCATCCTATACCGTTTTAAGCTGCAACTTTCATTATTTTTCCATTATTTCTCAAAACTGATTTTAAACTTCTTGTTTTACAGCATTGCCATATCTACATAATTATAGATAGTTTGCTTATTTTTTTTTAGACTGTAATTTAAAAATTGGGCTTCATAGCCACATTTCTACAGATATTTTATAACTAGATATACAATTTTGTCTTTTAATATTCAATATTAACTTCACAGTTTCTTTTCCCGTTTGCCTTGATACGGGAATCGAGATTACGCCATTAATTTTTAGATTTAATTGCTGAAATTTACTATGAGCATTCAAAATACGTCTACACATGTGGCTATGAAGCCCGATTTTAAAATACGTTTTAAATAAATTATAAAAACATAATATTATGAAAAAATTTAACTGTGGCAACATCGCCAACTGTCAAACGGTAGTCGGGCCTCTTAATGGTACGCCAAAGGCTGTCATTATTATTGCTTTATTATTCTCCTTTAGGACTGATTTGTCACGGCTAGGTTTAGAATATGCTACATTCCCGCCGGATGCAACGAATCTTTCAAGAAGATTCTCAAATGCTGATACGTCTAGATGGCGTCGTTCTTTGTAGACACGCGAAACCGACAACGGATTCCTTAAACATTCACCAAGAATGAAAACTATATCCACTAATTATTTGGAAAATGTGACATTTTGTTAGACTTTGGGCTTTCTGGGTAGATTGAATACAATAATTTGTCAATATAGATTGTAACTAAACTGAGATACTATGTATGTTCATATTTATGTCGTTTACGCATTTCAACTATACTTTTCATGGCTGTCTAACTATGATTTAGAAGAACGGCAAACTTTCTGAATATCATGATATTAATGGTGATTATCTCACCAACTATTCCCTTGGGGTATAGGACACGTTTAACAAAAATCATAGGAAACCTGTAAAGGAGTTCATGCGTGATAAAATATACAGGATGTTACATTAAAGAAAAATATTTTTTTCCAATTTTTCTGCGGTTGTCAAAGAAATATCAATAAAGTCCCTCTACAATAAATTTCGTTAAAACTCAACCTACAAAAAATTAAAACACATTCTAGTTGATGATAATCTCGAATTTAGTCACTCTCCAGTCAAAGATTAAATAGATACGATTTTTTAAATGAACAGTAATTTCGGTAGAAATTTAGAAAAAACGTTTTTTCTCCTAACTTATGACATATGCGCATAAAAGTCTTAACAATGTTGACTTAAAATTCGATGTAGATATGAAAAATATAAAAATATATAGGGTGTTCAATTAAAAAAAAAACTAAGTACGGTCCTGTACAGCTGAAACCGAGGTCCTTTGGGAACTCAAAATATTTTTAAATTGTAAACGAGAAACGTCCAAATAAAATATGTACTTAACATTTTCTGATAAAATCAATATTAAAAGTACTATTTAAGAAAGAAGGCCAAGTGGGCAACCCTGTATAAGATTTCATCGTCACTTTTTTTCAACAGTGTATATGTTTAATTTCTTCAATAATCATAAGCACAAAAAATATTATATCAAAACGTATTATTTATATTTCACACATATCATGTTATAATTTATTTGTGAATAAGGACACATAAAAATTAATTATTAAGAAATAGGCTTTGGACTAATACCATTAAACAATCTATCTTTAATCATTTGCGCCATTAATCCATGGATTATTTCTATAGTTGTCTTGCAACTATCTTTTGTTGCTTTCATAAGCTTATCTTCTGTTCTCTTCTCATGTGGATCAGTGCCTCCTACCATAAATCCTCCACGGCCTGTAAAACAAACACAAAAATCTTTCATCAAATCACATGTCTTTTAAAATTCACCTAAAGCTGCTTCAGACTGTTCCAACTTCTCTGATAAATCTACCATCTGTCCAGTGGTGTAATCTGCATTGGTGAGGAGACTAGATGAACTAAGAGTATTCACCCAGTATTTATTCCATAAAGAATCTAATAATCTTCTATCCAATGTGGATTTAAAATAGGAAACCTCTAAGGAATAGTATTGCTTACAATGAACTCCAAAATCTTCAATTTTATTTAATGGAATTGTTTGATATTCTGAAGGCTCTTCGTTAGCTGGTTTATATCCCTACAATACCTCATTACAATTACAACATGTCTAAGATGGTACACACTTCTAATACCTTGGGATAAGTCCTAAACGCTCCAAGACACACTTTGCCTGAACTAATAGTTCTTACAGGATCTATAACAATAGCAACAAAAGGTTCTTGATAGCTTTGATTTGTCATCTGGGTGGTAACATCAATTCTGATAACCAACAACCATAACCAGGATGGCTATGATACCAGCCGATAGCATTCTCTTCCCGGCCAACCTAAAATTAACTCATTTTTATATAATTCTACAAATATATTATAAATATACCATTTTTGCAGCATCCATGTATGAACTCATATATTCATAAGCTTGAGCTTGAGCGTTAACTCTAGTTTCAGTACCTTCTACAGGCAATGCAAAGGAATCCATTACAAACATCGTATTCCCATCGATTTTACCGAGTATTAATCCCATAACTTCTAAATTCCCTCCCGATCGTGCATGCATCACCATTTTTAATAATGCTAAAGCTGATATCTTTATGTCCTTGAAGAAATGCGGGCTATAACATCACAACATACAGTATATTTCATCGTAAATAAATTAGATAAACGTACTCTTTTTCCCATGGTTTTGCTGTTAAAATATCTTGTTGTTGCTGTTTATCGTAACGATAGATTTCGTCTATTGTATTAATAGTTTCGATTTTATTTGCCATTTCCCATGTTTTTAACGCTATTGCTGATTGAGATTGAGAATCTGAAGATCCACTTGGTTGTGACATGCTTCTGTCAAATCAGAAAGAATAGGTTAAAATAAATTAGTACGATTGGAATTCAATGTAATATTTTACATTAAACTATATTGAATATGTTCTTGTTAGTTGTAAAAATGGTAAAAATAATTACTATAATTAGCACTCCAAATGTTTTGCAATTTTATTCTCGAAGTATATGAAAAATGGACAAAATTTTGCCGATGTCAATAATAATCAAATCACAACAAACCAGAGATTACCAGCGATGCCAGTTTGCGTAAATTGGGCTAAATAGTCACGATAGTCACGTTGGACAATCGTTAACAGCTGTTTATTCGGCAAGATGTTCGCTAAAGATCGGAACATTTTCAAAATGTATGTTTATTCTACAGAAAATAGTTTTAGAACAATAATTATGTACAAACACTCTCGCCGCCAATGTAACATTAATGTACACCTTTGTTATTACGACAGTGTAACATTAATGTACATCCACAAACATTTGTATAAACATAAGGTGAGTCATTTACATGTTTTTCTTAAAAAACAAGAAAATATGCCATAAAATAAAAACATTGCAAAAATAAATGTTTTCCGCCCAAACTAAGCAAACTACAAAATACAAATAAAACAACTAGCAAATTTTGGATTTTTATGTTTTTTCGCTATATCTCGGCTATTAGAAGAGATAGGAGCGTAAACTCTTCGGTACAACGTTCAGGACGTTGAGTACCATTGAGTACAATCTGTTCCACCCTTCGGAGATAAAAAAATTCAACAAATGCCCGGCTAGCAAATTTTGGATTTTGATGAAAAATCAGGTACAAAATCATGGTTTTTTCGCTATATCTCGGCTATTAGAAGAGATAGGAGCGTAAACTCTGCGGTGTTTGTACTTACATTTCCTTGAAAAATATATAGGAAAATAAGACAAGTTTGATATACACTTTTATGTTTATTGAAACCAGGAAATATGCTGCAGATGTTAAGCAGTGAGGTAGCGTTCGAAATACCTTACATCCGCTACACCGAAGAATGATTGTATTATTATATGGATACCACTGTATAGTATCTAGCCAGTAGCGTCACTCACTAAAAATTCGTGTTCTTACCCCTACCTGTTGAACGATGTGTCAAAGCCTGTTCGCATTAGTAATAGGTTTGTTCTGGTTTCGAAAAATAAGGGTCCTCGGACGTCCGACGCAAGCGCAGTTGATAAAAAGCATTCTAGTTATTTCCGTACTGTTTTTGATTTGTGAGTTATCTGTTTTCGTTAAAGAAGTATCCACAATTATTTTGAACCGTCACAGATCGTTCATGCTCCGAGATGTGACAAAGTTCGACAGGTTTAGCGGCGCACACGCTTTATCATATGTAATAGATAGTATATGTAGACGATTGGATCTACCAAGGTGGCCTTTTTATGCGATGAACGAATTAGTAGCTTTTGTATTAAGTTCGTCCTCTTCGGATGAAGATGAACAAATCGTGCAAACGATTTGCGGCATCGAGATGCTTAGAGAAATTTATTATACAATTGTAATAGAGTTAAAATTTTATCTCTTGTAAAAAAGTTGTCATCTTCTGTTGATTCCAAATAAATAGTTACATTCATTTTAAATATTGATAATCTGTATATCGTGTCTTTATTGTATATTCTAAACAATTCTAAAACTAGTACATATTTATCTTGTGTAGATGACACTACAATCGAGTAAATACTCGTTCTGGTTTTGTGCAAATCCGTAAATATCCGCAACAATTCAAGATGTTTTGCATCTACGCATTCTATCCGGCGCAGTTTTATAACATCTTGCGATTTACGAACCAAAACAAAGCTAATGTACACTGCTGCTCTTTATTAATACGAGCGCAAATGACCATTGCGCATTTATTCCCCGCCTGTATATTCGCCCGCTTATGTGCGAAAGCCAATGCGCAAAGAAAAACTCGGTCCCCGAAGATCAAAGGTGCCGACAGAGAGTTACTCTGCTGCTTAGTAGTGATGTGTAAAACTGCTATTTTTCATTAGCAGCTACAAACTGCTACTGCTACTTTTCGTTAGCAGTTTAAAAACTGCTACTTTTTGTAGCAGTTTCTCCTATAGCTACAACGGGATAGAACATGATGTCTATAGAGCAGCTACGTCAGAAATATTTACATCGGCAAACTGCTACAAAAAGTAGCAGTTTCTTTTAATATTCGTTAGCTGCTACAAACTGCTAACGATGGCTAGCAGTTTCAAAATAGCAGTTTGCTTCGTAGCAACCGATCACTACTGCTTAGATACTATCAACTATACTGTGGTAAAGCAAAGAATGAGTTACGCGAAGGTCATATACATGGTACGATTTGCATTCAGTCAACAATATTTTCTATTACCTAATTGGTAGTACGCAACCTTGGAAGCAGAGATGTATATTTCGAAACTGATTTTAGCTAATTTAATGTATTTGTTGAGATTGATAGTAGTAGAGTCCTCTATATACCGCTAGATGTTTTAAATCGGCCATTTTTTACGTGACCATCTGTTACGAATCGTCTATGGTGTAAAAATAAATTTGTATTGAATTTGTTTTTATAGCCTTATTGGTGGATACTGCAGTACACATACCTAAAAAAGTAGTTTGATGTATGGCTGTGAAAACTCAAACTATTTCGGACTTCAAAGTGATAATTTTGATTGGAAAAAGTAGTTGTACAGTTCTTTCATTAATTTTTGATATTCTCCCGATAATTACTTAATACAAAAATCAGCAATTTTTTTATGAAATTGAATATTGTGCAGATTAGCAGATTATCAAAAAACAGTGAAAGAACTAATCGTACATAGATACTTATAATACAAAATTTAAATTTTACCCTTGACTGATTTGAATTTTACCGTCTTGAGTTCTTGATCCCCGCGAGATAGAGCTATTTACAAGGAACCATCTAGTTTTTAGGGATGGACCATACCATTAGCACTAAACGCCAAGATTTAAAATGGAACTAGTGCAGCCCTCTATATTTTAGGGAGGCAGAATAGTTGATATTTATCACGGTAGATGGAACCCTTTTTTATCTATGATGGAACCCTTGTAGAATAAAATTGGGATTGGAATAGTTTGCTATTTAGGTTATGTTATTATTATTTGCGTACTATTTTGATTATTTTTAATTGCGAACAATTCAATAGTTATAATTTAATATAAGTGTATAGGGTGTGAAAGCAGTTGTCAAACAGTTTTATAACAGTGGCTAATAAAACGGTACGCAGCATTTTAAAATATTTAAATGAATATTATAGCCTTCGATATGTGTTCATGGACCATTCATGGACTAAAATATCAAAAATTGTATATTAGAATGTAAAGAAATGAATTAATCTTAACGTGATGTGTCCTGTCCACAGTGAAACAAAGAATTTTTAAAGCTGTGTAATATACAATAAATCTTACAGAAATGAAATCATAGCTTTAATTATCTAACATGTGATTTTATAAGAAGATTTGTCTTGTGAGTTTACAGTACTGCATTTTATACATTTCAAAAATGGTAGGAAATATATCGCTGTAATATATTAAAAATCTGTTCAAATATGTAACCGTATTTACAGTATACATATTTGGAATAAATTTTTTATATATTTTAATGGATTATTTCTCATTTGAAAATGTACAAAATTCGGTAGAGGAAACGTTTTATTTTAAAGTTGATTTAATATTCCCGCCTTTTAGTCGAGCTAGAAACCAATATACTACAAATTTTCAATCCTAAACTCGCCCCATTGTTAGAGGGCAGCACTGACCCATAAAATTCAAATTTATAGAGTGGCGTAGGTATGGGATGAACTTTACAATCTATACTATTTATCTATGCACCCAACCATTTTGCTGTTGTTGTTATGTGCAGAGTATCATTTTAAAATGCCTACTAATTTAAAAAATTATTCAGTGGAATGTTATTGAAAATTGCAGAATACAGTCGAAGTTTCAGTATGCCAGTTAACAGGCCTATTAAACCTTATATTTATATATGTATGTATAGATATAATAAGATTTACCGAAAAGTTTAACAGCTGCTAAATCGACCCAGTTAATGGTGTTCTCAACTAAGAGATGGCGCAAAACATAAGTAATATATGTATTTTTTGACCTTTGTGTAGTTATCTTTTAATTCCTGATTTATTCCTCTTAAGTGGGAATAAATCAGGAATTAAAAGGCAAAACATAAGTTCGATGTTTTCTTTACTTTCTTTCCTTTCTTCTAGCAAAACATAAGTTCGATGTTTTCTTTCCTTTCTTCTACTGATGGTGTACCTGTTCTATGCGACAAACAATTTTCTGATAAGATATCTCTTGACATAACCACATAACCAGCGTTGCCAATCATACCGTAATTATCGGAATCTACCATAATTATGAAGTAGAAACGATAATGAAAAATGAATCTACCATAATAAGCAATTCTACCATAATTTATACAAACTCCGTCCTAATATAAACATGAAATATATTTGTTTATACTTTATTTTTTATTTACTTCTAGCGACATCTAGAAATCAGAGGTACAAATACATACTGTTATTTAAATTTCTATTTAATTGAGAACTTGATAAACAGGTGTCTTTTTCTCTGGTAAATTGAAATCTGTAGAAGTTAAAATATCAAATTACTGCAACGTAAGGGAAATACCCCGTTTACTTTCCTTTGTTATAAATTTATATTTGATGTAGTTTGCATTTCATATCTATTATTGAAATCTAGAACACCCTGCTGAGCCTGCATTTCTTCTTTGTTAAGAGTTATATTTGATTCTATATTATATTAATTTATATACATATACGTAGTGCGCGTTGTTTTTTAAAATTTGTATTATTTTTGTCGCTTTGCAAGTAGTGCAAATTATAAAAGTAAGTGAAATTTTTAAATAATAAAATAATGATGATCGCTTTATTATTCTACTTTTTCTTCAGCATTTTGATTGAAAATGGAATCACAGCCTTCTACATCACGCAGCAGAACACCCATAAAGAAACTGAAAATAAGGCATGAAATCAAACAAAAAAATTTACCCAGAAATATAGAGCAGATTGGGAAAAGACATATACGTGGTTGAGACCAAGTAATACAAAGCCTAATTTTGCACATTGTAATATCTGCATTGAAAATTTAACACCTGAAATTACCGTGATTAAAAATCATTCGAGAAGCAAGAAACATATGCGCGCAAGTAAACAACTAAAGAAACAACCTACAATTACCTCATATGTTGAAAATAATCAACCAAAATATAAAGCACGTGAAGCAGAAATTAAATTAGTAGGCTATATTACAGAACACAATATTCCATTTTCAGCAATTGATCACCTAACCGATTTATTAAAATCGATATTTCCAGATTCAGATATAGCAAAAAACATATCATTAAAACGAACCAAGGCAACAAATATTGTAATAAACATAATTGGTCCCATACAAAAACAGAATTTAGCTAACAAATTAAAGCATACTAAATTTAGTATTTTAGTTGATGAAGCTACAGATATTGCATGTGTAAAAACATTGTGTATAGTTGTACGTTTTTATGACAAATCTGTGGAATCTGTAGTATCGCAGTTCTGGAGTATTGTACAACTTGCTGAAAATGAAGCAGAAAAAAGAGCTACAGCAGAACGACTCTACAAACTAATTTTAGATTCATTTCAGGAAATGAATGTGCCATTTAAAAATGTACTTGGCTTTGCATCAGATGGGTACAATAACGATTCTTACAATGTCATATTTTAATAATAATTTTATTAATACTTTTTAGATGTAATACAATGATGGGGAGACGAAGCTCAGTATCTGCAAGAATGTACGCTGATTATCCAGGTTTGCATATACATAAATGTATATGTCATTCCTTACATTTGGTTGCAAGCGAAGCCTGCAAAATGTTACCACGAAGATGTGAAGACTTATGTAGAGATATTCATAATTATTTTAAGGCAAGTGCTAAGCGCAAATCTGAGTTAAAAGAATTTCAGATATTTTGTGAATTAGACCCACATAAAATGTTAAGACCTTCTCAGACTCGATGGTTATCCTTAGCTCAAGCTGTTAAAAGAATTAATGAGCAATGGGCTGCATTATCATTGTATTTCACTCATGAAAAATTAGAATCAAGACTAATTGCTGCCGATACAATTTATCATAGCCTGCAAGACGCACAGATTAAATTATTTTATGCGTTTTTAGAATGGATTTTAGTTAAAATAGCAAGTGTTAATGCATATTTTCAATCTGAAAAGGTATTGATCTCGACTACACATTCTAAAATGTGTTCATTATACAAAGATTTATTATCCAGCTACATGCATACCTTATATGTACAGTCAGCAGATTTACATTCTATAGAACCAGATTCAGAGGCTAATTACATGAGCATTCAGAATATATATTTGGGGGTGCATGTTATGACATTAATTTCCAAGGAACGTTACCCACAAGATCTCTTAATTGATTTTTATCTACGTTGTAGGCAATTTTTAATAACGGCTTGCTTACAAATAAAACAGAGGTATGATTTTGCAGATAAACTCATGGTAGTAATAGATTGCATTAATCCTGATAATGTCATAAACAAAAAAACTCATTCGTTGTATAATCTATTGAAATTAACGCCTAGAATTATTGATATCGATCAACACAGTCAAGTTCAAATAATTGATAGTCAATGGCGAGAACTTCTTACTTATGATGTTTCTCAATATTCCAATAAAGAAGTAGATAAGTTTTGGGTAGCAGTTGGAAATATCTTTGATGGCAATGGTCAACCATTGTTTAAAGAATTAGCTGAATATTGTTTAAATGTTTTGTCAATACCCCATTCTAATGCCAGTTGTGAAAGAATATTTTCAAAAGTTAATTTAATAAAAACAAAGCTGCGCAACAAATTAGTTACGCAAACTATTAATGGTCTTTTACTAAGCAGTGGATGTGTGGGCAACTGTGTCGAATTTCAACCTTCGGATATAATGATGTCTCAATATAATACTGCAACGTTATATCATAAGGATCACAATAGTGCCGATGATGTGGATATAGGAGATATAGTTTTAGAACCGTTAAGTGGGGAATAATTTTTGTGTTATTCCAAGTCGATAAACAATATATTATAAAGTAAGCACTGTTTCTTTTTTAAAATTAAAATTGCCATTTATTTGAGATCATTATTTTGTTTAGATAAATTTATTCCTCTTATATTATTTTTATATTATATATTAATTTTATATTATTATTTATTTTACTCACTGTTAAAGTTTTAATATTTAAGTTGTGTAATAAATAAATTGTTATATTTGATACACCGGTTATTTTTATTTATGTATGTATGTACGTACGATTCAAATCCACTTCAAATCACATTCAAATAATCCTAATACTTTTAATTTCAGCCACCAGATGGCGCGAAATTAAAAGGTTACTTTTTCTTACAGGCTACCATAATCTACCGTAATTTAGCTTTAAATTCACGATAATGTCATGAGTTTTTGTTGGCAACGCTGCACATAACCTAATTTTGAAGCACGTGAGCGGTAAACGGTAACCTCAAACCACAGAGAAGGTCAAATTTTAATGTTATGATTGGATGTTGTAGTGATGATTTTTAATTAAACGTTCGACAAATGGAATGAGAAGTATTTGGCAATGACGTGACAAAGACAAATTAACTAGTTAAAGAATATGACAACGTTAAAACTAATACCAGTTTAAATTTTGCTTGGGTACAGTGTTTATCAGAACGTTTGTAAACTATAAAAAAGAAGGTATGCAATATTATAGCTACGCCGACACTTCCCTACCAAAACTTGAAAACAAATTTTACTGTATGTCATTCATTAATTATTTAAATTATTATGTAAATGCCATTGATAACAGATATATAGTATAATAATCTAAAATATTAAAGTAAAAATTATTCTGTGTAGAAAATGGAGTCCCTATCAGAGTCTTTACAGCCATATAAAGAAACCGTAGGTTCTATAGCTAGCATTGTGACAATTGGCCAATTTTTTTTTCGGGAGCCTTTATCTGTCGGGATATTTACAAGAAGAAGCGCACTGATGGCATATCAGCAATGCCATTTATTGGAGGCACGGTTATGTATGTAAAATTGTAATATGTGACTTTACTACTTTCAAATATTATTTCCGCAGCGGTATTTTAGTGCTGAAGTATGCTTTAATGCTGCAAGATAAAGCAATGTTTCAAGTTAATCTAGCAGCTATTATACTCAATAGTATATATTTAGTATGTTACTTAATGTATAGCAAAAATAAATGGGAAGAAGTATATAGACCGTCCTTGCGGGGAGTTGGCCTAATTGCTGCATTATTTACATATATGGCATGGGAAGATCCTACTAAAGTCGAGTATCGATATGGTTTAATCGTTACTATCTTAATGTTACTTTTAATGGGAGCTCCGTTAATGGAAGTGGTATGTAAGTTATATTATTATTTATTGAAAATAATTAAATTGTTTTTAGAAAGAGATTTTGCAAAAAAAAGATGCTTCAATATACCTTTTCCAATAGTATTTGCAGGATTTTTTGTATCAATGCTATGGCTTTTGTATGGAATCATTTTGATGAATGAATTTATGATAGTATGTTTATGGAAATTAAGACAATGATCATGTTGATTTTTATAATATTTTCAGGTGCAAAATGTTATTGGCACATTATTGTGTGCTACACAATTATTGCTTACCTTCGTTTATCCTCCTAAGCTACATATTCATTGAAGATATAATCTTGGTTTTCAAGATGTTGGAAAAATTGAATAATACAGTGCCAAAATAAGAGACCTTGACCAATAAAATTTGCTATACATTCCGTTTATTTAAATATTTTAAATTACCTGTATATATAATAATTATATATTTGTTAAACGTTTAAATAAATTTTATACATGCATAATGTATTTCTTTAGCGTTCTTTAGAGTTTGGTAAAGTCTGGTTAATGATTTAATATATCTAATAGTTTAGAAACAAGCAAATAAACCGGAACTGGTGGGTTGATTGACACAAAGTCAATTTGCAATGGTAATAGAAACATCCTGTAACATATTAGTTAATTTCTGTGATTGAAACTAATTCTACAAGGGTCATTATTCTATTTGATCCTATCGCAAACTACTTCTTACATCATTAAAACTGCTGCATGCAAAAACGACCTATAATGTTATTTATCAATTAGAATTATTGGAGCATTAATTTAGAATTAAGCGCCAAAATCGTCTATTGGCTGCGTTTTCTCTAATTTAGTGCTGCCATCTATCTTTGAGTTAATGAATAACAGCCGTCACTAGCTGCTTGTGTTAGGAAGTGGCTATGTTGCCCTCGACCGTGACCTTGAACATAAACTTGTGAAACATAAAATAAACGCGAAATTTAAAATTATTCTAATTTCGAAGAATACTATGCGATCGTTTTTGTTTGGAACGGAGGGTGGTCGTTTTATACAGGAAGCACGATTTAGATGTCGTTCAATAGTAGATTCCACCCTTACCGGTATTGTTTAACGTTCAAGGTCACAGCTATACCATTAGCACTGACCGCTAAAATTTTGAATGGAATTAGGGCGTCAGAATATTTATCACGGTATATGCAACCTTCAACAAATAAAATTGGAATTTTATTCGATATAGTTTGTCATTTTGGTTATGCTATTATTATTTTTGTACTATATTGATTATTTTTAATTACGAATAATTCAATAGTTATAGCGTTGATTGAAGGAATACATAAAGATGCGCAACCTATGACAGTTGACAGAAATTTCAGATCCCATCAAATGGAGATTTGCATTTGATGGGATCTGAAATTGCTGTCAACTGTCATAGGTTGCGCATCTTTATGTATTCCTTCAATCAACGGTTATAGTTTAACGTAAGTGTATAGGGTGTGAAAGTGGTTGTCAAACAATTTTATAACAGTAGCTAATAAAACGGTATACAGCATTTTAAAATATTTAAATGTATGTATATTATAGCCTTCGATGTATGTGTTCATGGACTAAAATATCAAAAATTGTATACTTATAAGAATGTTAAGAAATGAATCAATCTTAACAATTATCTAACATGTGATTTTGTAAGAAGATTTGTCTTGTGAGTTTACAGTACTGCATTTTATACATTTCAAAAATGGTAGGAAATATATCGCTGGAATATATTAAAAATCTGTTCAAATATGTAACCGCATTTACAGTATACATATTTGGAATGATTTTTTTATATATTTTAATGAAATATTTCTCATTTGAAAATGTACTACATTCGATAGGGGAAACATTTTATTTTAAAATTGATTTAATATTCCCGCCTCTTAGTCGAGCTATAAACCAATATATTACAAATGTTAGCGTCGCCTAATTGTTAGAGGGCAGCACTGACCCATAAAATCCAAATTTACAGAGTGGCGTAGGTGTCGTCACAACTGAGCGCAACATCTAGGTTTTCCTACGTTTTCATCGAGATTTGCATTTGTTGGATAAACAACATCAAACCAGAAAGGAGATTACAAGATCACCCTTGCATTCAAATCTTTAAATTGATGAAAAGCAGCCGTTAGAATAAAGAAATTTCCTTAGATGGTATCTGATGGTATCAAACTTTCCGTTATGAGATCAATTAGCTACGAGATGGCGCAACTGGTCGCAATTTTCACTGTACATATATTATAGAAGAAATTGCTAGAGTAATTTCCTATAGTTGTCAAGGGCAAATGAGATTACCGCCTGCTTGAGTAGTTCGTAATTATACCATTAGATGTCATTAGAATTTGAATAAATAACAGCTGATTTTGGAATTTGCTGGCTTGTATAGTTGTTGTAGCGCACGCAAGCGCATTATGTTTCTTAACGTCAAGAAATTCAGTGTCAAATTCGGCGTCGAAGAAGAGCGCCGGAGCACGATATCTGTCCGAGTTCAAAAAGTACAATTTAAAATGTGTTTTGTGCGATCATAGTCGTACAAACGGTCGGCAATGTCAAACGCGTTGGTTGTCGTCTTCCGAAGACGAACGTTCGGATTACTTCACAAATTAGTTTGTGAGTCTTTGGCGAAGAACGAAGTCAATTATGAAAAGAATTTCTGTGCGTTTAATTGTAATTTTCGCATCGCCAAAAAGGACGTTCATACGAATAGGAAGTTCAGTGTAGATACGGCTAGGGAAGGAAGTGCAGCCAGAGCGGAAACTACGAGCACAACACACGGCCTATCGAAACTGCAAGCGCAAGAGTTAATATTGCGACTTACCGATGAAGAAAGAAATGTTTTAATTAGCGCTCTTCAAGAGTACCATTCGAAGATGGTAAAGGAAGAGTATGAAGGTAGCGATAAAAATTTTACTTTCAAACTTTATAACGTAGCCACTTAAATCTTATAAATTTATACCCTTACCTTCATTTCATTTTCATTTATAATTTCCATACACATATAACTATATTCAAACAATATAACATAACTATAACACTATTTAGGACATCATAATTATAAAATATAGAGTTTCGTATAGCTTTTTGGCGCCAAATATACTCATTGGTGTGCTACAGGGTATTCAGTGTCGCGCAATTTAAATCTCATTTAAAATTGAATGCTTGCATTTTGTATTGTACAGTTTAATTTTTTATAACAATTTAAGGGTGATTTTATGTCATGAGAAACAATAAAAAGCGATAACTTACAGTATGTGGAGTTATTGCAAAATACGTTATTGTTGCTGTTTGAAGTGGACGTTTTATAAATGCTGTGTACCCATCTAATAGAATTTGTCTATCAGTTTATATTATGATAAATGATAATATTACTTTTAATTGAGTGGTGCTTGATAAAGCGATTGTAAATAGATGTTTGCAAAATATCATTGTGTAACATTGAATGGTGCCTCTTTTGTATCCCTCTAAAAATAATAGGCTGCACAAATTTGTTAGCTTGAGTTGCAATAATCCAGTGGTACATAAAAATATAGGGTACCTACCATTAAAAAAATGAAGTTTTGACTAGGTACTTGAAGTTGAACAGTTGCATAACAATATAATAACTATCATATTATATGACGGGTATCTCAAGCCATCGATATAGACTTTTATTAGGAGTATTTTTTATTTATGGCACTATTTGAATACATCTTTTCATATACAGTGTGAACCCACATTCTCGAATAAATTCAGTAAAAGCGCAATAAACATTTTTTTAGAAAATCCTTGACTAGATCGATTTTAATTCATGCAAATGATATTTGATTTTCAATCTTTTGTTTTTTAGTATTGACGTCATCTTTTGTTTTTTTTTTAAATGGCATCTACCAATTTTGTCTTTGATTTTGAGATATCCTTTTACTCTCGAATCGATGGTATAACATGGTGGTAACCTTAACATTAATAAATTTTCGAGAAATCAAAACTAAATGTTAGAAACGTTCTAATTCTGCGCATTACACCATATAGATTTGAAATAACTCAATACGAAGAAATCAGGCGGTAGGTATAAGATCTAGGGATCTTTCTTACCATTCTATTGATTCTTGTCAGGGGCCCAGATGATTGAAAATCAACGATCACCCAAAATTATCTATTTTCATGCATACTGTATTTTGAAACTTTCTCAGATTTTCAGTTTTGCTGAAAATTCAATCTAATTTGTTATTTTATGTGGAACACCTGTACACGTTTGCATTTTTGGATTCGCTGCGATTTATTACGAGCGAAAACATGCACTCAATCAAAGTTTGTTTCTATGGTTATCAAAATTAAAACGATTTATTTTTTTTTGTTTGCGGGTGTTGTAATCATCCTATAATTATTTTAAGTGAATAAGTAATGCCGAAAAAAATACAAACATTACGTTCGTTTGTTTTCCAAAACCTTGCAAATACACTGTGTCCAACATAAGAATGAACTGCATGGGGATCTCGGGAACGGTAGAGATTGCTTAAATTGGCGAAAACTTGCGCATTTTAACCTTTTATATGGCGTTTATTTAATTCAATTAAGTTGGTTCGTTTTTGAGATATTTAGGAAAACGTGTTTTGTTCGTTTTTATTTTTTTCTGACTTTATTTTACAAGTTATCGAAAAATAAATAAAAGTTCTTCATTGGCACTTTCATAGCTCTACAAATCTGTATTTTTATATTTTTTGTCCGACGTTTCGTTTTTGAGAAACCATCATCAACTTCTTTTTTTATAAATATGGACGGTGAAAAAGTACAGCCTGTATCTGGCATTTTTCGTAACGAATTTAACGATGTATCACACTTTATACATATTTTGTAAATTTATTTATTTTTAGATTCTTTTATAGTAGGCCTGGTAATAATAACGCAGTATGACAGGTAGCATATGTTCGATAGTGTATTTATGGGTAGGCGCTGGAAAGCCATTTATTGTACAACGATTTTTGGCGTTTATACTCTTGTAACCTGCATTTTACTTCTTCCAAAGAAACGTTTTTGTGTGTCGTTATTGTTGTTTTTATTGTTCTTTATTATTTTTGTTCTTCGCTGTTAATTATTGTTTGCTGCACGCTGTTTTAGCGAATTGTTCATACGATATAATTTACTTTTAAACATGGAGGGGGAGCGATTTAGCAATGAAGAAAAATATGATATGCTAACATGCTATATTCTGTGCCATAAACATTCTGTGAATGCCTGGTAATAATAACCCACTGACAGGTACATATTTAGTAGTAGGTAGTGTTTCAATGAAAATGATGGAACCAGTTTGGATTTGTCGAGTTGACGTTCCAAATGTGCAATAACTGCTTATAAAACATTATTTTGAATTTCCTCCTTTGAATGTTTTTGCGGAGATTTCAGGGACTTGTTAAATGAACCATATTCTTTTAAAATGACAAATATCTAAAATTGGATACACTTGGTTGTTTTCTCTTTGGAAATGTTCTAAGTTTTATCACCTTAATTTTGATATTATGAACTTTTACACTGAGAAAAGTTGTTAAATCATCATCTCTTGACTGCTGAAATTTGTGGTGTAGAGATCTATTAAAAACACCTACCTATATATACTATATATGGTTAAATACGAATACAATTTTATCTAGAACGAGAATAGCTGCTCATCAACAAATTCGATCAAAATTTTTTGCCATTTCTTTTCTAATACATTCCATAATTTTTCAAGATATGATAGGTAGTATATTCATATTCTATTCTTACAAATTTATCTATATCTGCAATGTTTGTTTACTGCTGCGAACTACGCAATGTTAAAAATAGTATACGAATAATGAATGAATCAGTGTAAATGATTATCAAGGTTATAGTTATAAGGATCTTGCGGTATAGAGTTTTTATTGATTTTATCGGAAAGGACAAATAATAATGTATTTACCTGCAGGATCTGCAGTTTACGTTATCATCATTATTCATCCTTCTGGATATGAGGCTGGATATAATTCTCAAATTTTATAAGTTCTTTTTCACCAGGCAATGATTGATGATTCTTCTAGTTATATGCTTCCTGTTAATAATTGAGTAAGTAGTATTGTTATTAGATGGTCTTCTAAGGAAAATTTTAGTTGTCACTTATCTAGTAATCCTCCACCACTACTTACCTTCTTTATTTCTTTGAAATTGTACTTATCTTCTATTTTATAACTTTTTAGGGCAATCCACAGGCTGAATTTGGCCCAACAAAAGTATATTTAATGCATTTCTAGTTAGTCTTTCAGCTTTTTGATTCTCTTCTAAATTTGAATATTCAGGAACGGACACCAATTTTTCCTACACACAGTCAGTTCTTCCAATAGAGACGCTCCAAAGTCAACCCCAATGTGATTTTGTAGGATTCCAACGTGGCAGAAATGGAAGTTATGTTTATTACTTCAGCAGAAACTATGAAGACTTTTTGCAAATGTAATTCATTTCCACAAATAATCTAACTAGACTTATTTTTATTTTGGTCAATTTAGTTTTTATAGTTACCAAAATGAATTTTTGTTTTTAAATCTAAAACGCTGTCATCACTGTAGAATTAAAGATGTTTGGTATCATTAAAATCGTCAAGAATATCTCTCTTCATCAATCAGGAGAAAACTGTCGAACTGGAAACTAGTGGAATTAATTATCTAGGTATACCTACTATCTATTTCTAATTTTATATTTACATATTTATAAGATAAAATCATGAAAAAGATCATTTTCAGCCATACTTTTAATATACAGGGTGTTCCCTGAGGTAACCAGCAAAATTATATCATGTGTTCCAGAGATGATTCTGATCAAAAAAGTTTTTCAATTTCCTTTCGTTTTCATGATATCGACAAAAATAAAAATGTAATACTCGTAGTGTAGTGCGTCACCATACGACATTTTCTAATGTCTTTCAGCATTGCAGAGAGACGGGATCTTCTCCCAATTCAAGGGTCGAAAGAGAATTTGATAGTGCTGAGCAAGTTAACGTTCTCCTAAATGAAGTTGAGAATAACCCATCCATAAGTATAAGCAGAATTTGTCAAGTGACCGGGAATTGACCTATGGTGTATTTATATGAACTTTTTTGATCAGATTTATCTCTGGAACACATGACATAATTTTGCCGTTTACCTCAGGGAACACTCTGTATATAGAATATAATTACAATTTGACCACTTCAAAGAGATGCAAAAAATGAATATTTCTTTGGATACTTTTTTTTTAGAACAGCTTCGATTAGTCTAAACATCTAATGCATCAGGCGTCGCAGATCTTCAGATGTAATGATGTGGTACTAAACCTACATAATGTTCTCAATCAGCTCTCAGATCAGGCTCTACTTTAAATAGGTCTTGGATTATAGGCAATAGTTTTGCTTCTAGTACTATTTCTTGATAAATTTTTGCATGAATATTATCCTCAATGACAGCACTTGTTGAACAGCATAGTTTGGCATGGTGGAACTGTTTGTAAAGACCACCAATGCCTTCCTGGTTGGTTATTATAATGAGTCCAGGCATTCTGGGATTGGCTATTTTACATTATGGCTCATGCGACGTTTTGTGTTGCCCGGCGCAAAAACAAAAATGTCAACGCAGTTTCGATTTTTTAATGGAAATTTAAGATCATTTGGAAAGCAAATCCTGAGAAAATATTAAGTGTAAACATTATAAGTTACAATAAAAATATTACAGTATAGCAGAATATACAAGGTGTTTATAAATTTTCGCAAAAGCTACACGTTTGTTCGAATTTGATACAAAATTCTTATGGTAAAATGTCGTATCATGCTTTATGCGTCCTCGGGGACCACATGAAACTAACATTCATTTGGCAACACTGTAGCTTTATACTACCGTAATAATACATAGAATACTTGTCAAAATTGACAAACGGGAAATACAAACGACAAATTGGATTACACAATAATTGATACATAGGGCAAAGCAATAAAAAACACTTTATTAAAACAAAGTTAGTAGTTTCGAACGCATCTCTTGTAACAACTTACCATCACTATTACCTAAGCATCTGTTCAAATTGATGTCCGCCCGTTTGTAAACACAGTTGCAATCTACGAGGTATTGTCTGTATTACTCGTTCTAGCCTTTCCGGTGTAATTTCTAATACTGCCGCGTTAATTCTTCCTCTAACTTCGTCAGCGTCCTGTAGAGGTGTAGCGTAAACTTTATCCTTAATGAAACACCAAACAAAAAAGTCTAAAGGATTAAGGTCGGGAGATCTTGCGGGCCATAAGATAGGACCACCGCGACCAATCGACCTGTTAGGGAAGTGTTCATCCAACCACTCTCTCATATTACGAGCAAAATGTGCACGAGCCCCATCATGCATGTAAAACATATTACGGCGTATGTTCAATGGCATCTCGTCAATAACTTGTTCCAATACATTTAAGTACCCGTTGGCATCAAGACGATTTGGCAGATAGATTGGTCCAACGACTTGGTGATTTATTATGCCAAGCCAAACATTAACTGAAAACTTTCTTTGGTCACCGTATTTCCGAATAACATGCGGATTTTCATCTGCCCAATGGTGAAAATTATGGATATTGAGTACACCATCTCTGGTAAACATAGACTCGTCGGTCCAAAGAACACTTCTTAAAAAATTACCATCTTCATGAATTCTATTTAAGATACTATGACAAAAGTTTAAACGATGTACGTTATCGTTTTCATAGAGCGGTTGTACCTTAGTTATGTGGTAAGGATAAAGAAGGTTTTCACATAGAACCGAATGAACGGTCTTATTACTGGGGATATTGAATGTGGACGTCAACTGTCGAGTACTGACGGAGGGATCTTCGTGTACTGTGTCTAGAATTTCCTCTTCGAGTTGTAATCTACGCCGCGCCGTTGTCTAGGTCGAACTGCGTTGGGATTCCTTTTATAAAACGAACCAGTTTCACGTAGACGTTGGTCCAGTCGTCGAAATACGTTTCCAGTAGGATGTCTCCGGTTTGGAAACCGTACGCGATATTCCTGTTCTGCCATCTTAGCATTTCCATTACAAAAACCATACATCATATACATATCGGCATATTCATTAAATGTAAAATCCATCGTAAAAGAACAAAACAATAAAACAACAACGATAAAACACAGAACCAGAAAAACTAATCAAGAGAATATGAGAAAACACGAAATAGAGCAGAGCTTGCACAAAACAAAATACTTGAGAAAAATTAATTCGGACAAATGTCAAAATTTGACACTAATGGTTTGATTGAAACCAAATAAGAAAACATACATACACATTGTCGTACAACGTTGCCAATTGTGTTTTTCAAGAGAGGATGCTAATGAAGAAATGTTGAAAACAGACTCTACCATCAAAAAGAAACTGTTTTCGATAAATTAGGAATAAGAAGTTGTCTAAATTCAAAATTGCAGCTGTCTGTACTGACAAATATCGAACACAAGCGCTTATTAATAGACTTTTTGAACCTCGTGATATGAAGCATGATATTTTTCCATTGAGATTTTCGATTTAGAAACGAACGAAGAATGTCGTTGCGTATAGCTTTTGGGACAATTTTTACACACGTTATATACATTTTCTGCAAAAATATGAAATTAAGAAAATTTTATTCAAAGTGTACAGAATTAATTCCACTAGCGACGACAAAGTTATAAAATTTCATGAAAACGCTGAAACTTTATACGATTAATTTGTGCTATAACAAGTATTTCCTTCTCGAAACTTTTTTCTGAAGAATCACGTATCCCTTATAGGAACATCTTATATTTCTCGACACCATTTTCAGTATTAGCTTTCAGTTTGATATATAGTAACCCCAAGAGACCAAACAATAAATCTAAGAGAATATATATTTCTATCCGTATTTTGTAGCGTTGATAAAAGGAATAATATTTTTACGTATTTTTATGCGGATAAAGCATGTCAATAATATACTATCATAGTTTGAACAGTCAAAACAAAAAGAGGTATGTAATAAATATAAATATATGTATGTGCAAAAGTACCGAATGATTTCATACATTTATGTAAATATTTTGGGAGATCCATCAGTTACAAACAGAATTTCTTGTCTTAGTTGAAGTGATAAAGCACAACAGTCAGACGTTTATTTTTATGAACATTATGTTATTTTTATACATAATATCTTCTGTGTACGAAATCTCATTGATAAATGTGCTCCAAGTTCACTTTGTGTGATGAGTATTTACGGAAGATATTCGGATGTTATAGATCATCGTGAATGTCAAGTTTCGTAGAGGTCAATGTTTCCATACTCGTATAAGTACCTACCTACATATAATCAATCATTTGCAACTTTGTTTTATACAAATAAAATTACTTGAAAAATAATACTACAAGAAAATAATTGTCAACTATACAAGGATAATTTAATATTTATTTTTAATAATAATTATGATTTTTTCTCTTTTACTGATATCTGTTAGTACCAGTTGTCTCATCTCTTCTTTTTACTGTCAAGTGAATTCGCTTAAGAGCCTGCACTGCAATCTTCTAGTTTTTCCTTTTCTTAGAGCAAATAGAATGCAAAGGCCAAGGTTAGACAAATGGTGGTCCCACATTTAACAGTTCCGTACATACCACGAGGGTCAAATAAACTGACAGGAAGAAAAGCGCGATAGAAAATATTAATATATGGACCAGTTTGTGACAAAATTTTTTATTAAAACACAAAATAGAATTAATATAATGTGTTTGTCATCATGCTGTTTGTATGACGTAAATGATTAATTATTTCGTCATTGTTTGTCATGTTTAGCACGTTCTTCTCAATATGCGTCAACATAAATGACTAAGTGAACAATGTATGTACCTGAGAAATAGGCAACGAAAGTAGATACTGATAAGCCAACGTCAATATGGAATAAATTCTTTAAAATAAATTGGGCTTTAGAACTACAGCACAACGACTACTACACTACTTGATATCTCTGCGAGTTAATCTAATTAATCTTGAATAGTTAATGTTTGTCCGAAACATTAACTATCCACTAACTTGCCACTAACTTCTCCAACTTCTGTCGTTGACTTTCATATGTAGGTAGTCAAATATTGAATGTGTTACAGCTTGTTGTATTAAGCCTCTAGATTTGCTTGAGGCAGTCTTTAGTTATCTCTAACACTGCGGCCCACTGGGTCTATTGTGTTATTCCTACCTTGATTTCATTTTACTCAAACAGGTTTAGTAGCCTATTTGGTAAATCTTTTTCCACTGCTAAATCAAACACGCTTTGCATAGCAACCATTACATTGACTTAGTGCTACGCATTCGAAGATGATACGAGAAGTTGTTGCCTCCTCCTCATTACAAAGTTTGTATCCTCAGGTGACCTCTTATATACAGGGTTTCCACGACCGAATGGGACATAGGGAAAATACATGTAAAATCGGTTTTCGGTGAATATTATCTCCCTAATACTACTTCATCCAAATTTAAGTGTCGAATATTATAACTGGGTTAACAATGAACATTTCCACAATCATAGTACAAGGAAAGTCATTTTAATAAAGCTAAAAAAATTATTATTTTTAAACCTATTGCACATGAATTCCTAATAAGGCTTTTAACACGTAAGTCAGTGCAAGTGGCCGTGGCGCAGTCGTTCATGTGACGCCGTAATAACGTAAGGCACAGATTGTTTGGGGTTCGAATCCGAGAAATGAATTTTATTTTTTTTTTTTAAATCTTGATTAAGTTTTGTTGTTTATTTTGACAAATGATTCGTCGTTAGTAACAATTAAAAATCGAATAATATAATAGCACGTGATCATTTTTGTTATTGTAAAAATTATTCATTATTTACCTTAACCCTCAAAAAATTTTTTATAGTGTAGTTTAAGATTTTATAGTCTTCAAAATCTCTGATTTTTGTAGTGTTATTGAATTTGTAGCATTATTGTTGGAGATAAAAAATAAAAAATAAAACTAATCTGCCGCGATTCGAACCCTAAACAATCCGTGCATTTGCGTTATTAAGCCATCGCGCGAACCATTGCGCGATGGACGCTTGCACTAAGTCACGTATTAAAAGCCTTATTAGGAATTCACGAACAATAGATTTAAAAATAATAATTTTTTGGCTGTATTAAAATGACTTTCTTTGTACTATGATTGTGGAGATGTTCATTGTTAACCCAGTTATAATATGCGGCCCTTAATTTTGAATGAAGTAGTATTAGGGAGATAATAATCACCGAAAACCGATTTTACATGTATTCTCCCTATGTCCCACTTGGCCGTGGAAACCCTGTATACAGCCATGTCCTGTTAATAGACATGTTACTGCCCTAAGCTGAGTCCTGTTTAATGCAAGTAAGTTAGCAGTTAATCGTTGTGACGGTCTTCCATCATCCGTTTGTTGTGCCTTTGTCCAGCTACATGGTTCCAATTTAGTTGGTGTTGTTTTATAATCCGCTCATTAATTGCAGCAAGTACTGCACTCTTTGTGATACCTAAACCTGGCTCCGGTCCGGTAAATTTTATTTGGGAACACTCCTTCGCTAGCTGGTCTGCAGTTTCATTGCCAAGCCTCTAACTTACAGGTAATTGAAAATGATCGTTTGACCACCTACCGGTTAATTTTTATCCGAATTTGAAGTTATACATAACGAAGTTTTCAAAATTCATTGCACTTTTCAGCAACTTCGATAGGTGATCAAACTTTGGAAATACAGAATTAGGTGATTGGATTCAAACGACCATATGTTTTTTGTGTGAAATTATTTTTTATTGATTCAAATGACAAAATGTGTGGATATAATCAAAATTTCAGACTCCATTAACTTTAGCTCGATGTGGCCACCTTCTGCATTGACTATGATTTTCAACCGGTTAAAAAATGAGTTGCATGCTGCACGAATATGATTTTGCAGTACTTTGGCCCATTCCCGTACAATGGCTTTCTTCAGCGCATCCACACTGGCATATTTTTAGTGCTAACCTTGCTCTCCAAAATGGTTTTTTAACCATTCTTGGTTCACATGAGCTTTATAAGACGGTGCTGAGTGTTGTTGGAACATCCAAGTTCTACGACCGAAATGTTTGCGTGCCCACGGCTCTAAAGCAGCTTCCAAAACATTTCCCGATAATAAATCTCATTGACTTTGACAGCGGACTCGATGAAAACGATTGGACAGCGTCTATCGGCGGTCACGGCTGCCCATACCATTACTTGAGATGGAAAATTACTTCGGATGACCATTCGCAGGCTTAAATTGAAAGTTTATGAACTGCTGGAACTGGAATATGCGTCGGATGCGTCGCTGGAATATTTTCAGTTCTTTGGCCATTTGATTACCACTACGACGTGGATTTCGTTGAAGTCGGGCCTTCACTTTCCGAACCATTTCATGTGATGTTGCGGTTTTTTTGCGTCCACCACCATTAGCGTTTGGTAATGCTGCCTGTATCATTATAACGATTTGTGGTGTGACAAATATTTTATTCACTTTGATTTTCCGGCCAAGTATAACGCAATCACTCTATTACTAAACCTCTAACTTTTTTCTATAAAACTTAGATGCAGCTAGCTTAACTTTGCTTGTAAGCAATATAAACAGCTGTCATAGGTATGAATTTGACATAGCCGGCATTATTGGTTTACTAGTATTGCCAACGTGAAGTTGTTAACACTTCAATCGCCTAATCCTGTAGTATGATTTATTATCTTATGTCTCTAGACCTCAAAAAATTAAAAATTATTATTTAACCACCAACTGGTTAATTTTTATCTGAGCTTAATATATAACAAAGTTTCCAAAATTTGTTACCTTTTCCATAGACTTTGGGAAATGTTCAGATGCTGATAACGTGGCCGCTTAGCTGTTGTGCTTGTTTAGAGGTACGAAAGAGCAAATTGTAACATTTTCAGCGTTTTAGCAGTTCTCAAAGTTTCTGAAAAGTACGATGAACTTTGAAATGTCTGTGGTATGTAATTTCAAGTCCGGATAAAAGTTAACTTGTCAGTGGTCAAACGACGATCTTCGATTTGATGTGACCTAAAGACATGACACAACAAATTCTAACATTTTGAGTATTTGATCATCTTTGAAAGTTTTGGTGAAATACAAATAAACCTTGGAAACATTATTATATGTAACTTGAAGATTGGATCAAAATTAACCGGTGGGTGGTCAAAAGATGACTTTCGATTTTTTGTGGGTTGGAGACGTGGGACAATAAGTTTTACGATTTTTAACGTTTGACCCCCTTCAAAATCTCTGAAATCCTTTATTATTATTTCAAAAAAGTCATTTGGCTTGTCAAGCATGGTTAAGCGGTGATGAATCCTATGCCGCAACATGAATTTCGGTCTTGAAAATGTAAGGGTTGGTCAAATAAAGACAAATGGTGGTCAATTGTCTTCGATGAACCAAATTGTTGTATTTTAATTTTTGATATTTTTGTCTCTGCGTCTTTAAATATGTCTGTGGCAATAATCTAAACGAAAAGTGGTCAATCGAAATCGGTAATTTTTGTGAATTTTTGGTCAACTTCGCGGATCTCATGTTTAATCATACCATATCTCTGTAGTCGATAAGCTTCGTGAATTATCTTTAGCAGTTTCTAATACCAAACTATCCGTTCAATAATGCACCTTTTGTATAGATCCAATTATTACAACCGTTTATCATCATTTTATTATCTATTTTTATAGAAGAAATAATATTAGATATTGTCGACATTATACTTTTTATTCGGTTACGTCTACATGTGAAAATACGCGATGAAAGTGGAATTCAAAAGAACAAAATACTGCTTCTGTCACATTACATTATCATCAAATGATATATCGAGGAAAAGTTTCGTTTTAGAACATTATAAAATATCCACATTTGTTTTTTTTTTTTGAAAGAAAATCGATAGATAATATGATACAAGAAGAGCATAATAAACACTCATATCTCAATAAAACATTAAAAAAAACAGCTCTAATCGACTTCCATTTCCGAAATGGACGCGTCAACCGAATAAATAATTCAAGAAATTTCCGGAATTCGAAACGCATTGCGAATTTCCATTTCGTACGCGTAGATATTTATATTTTATGACAAACTGGGCGACTATCCAAACGGCTGACCGGAGTCTACCTGTCTGTCGGATGCGAGAAGCTGCAAAGATCTATCGAAAGGTAGATAGACAGGAGCAAGCAACACCTGTTATTACCTGTTAGCGATGTTAGCAAAATGGTACATAGTCTGCGGAGAAATATTTCGCTTAGACACGTGCGTCACTGTTGAGAACCGTTCCTCTTGGGTCGATAGTAATCCTTAACCATTGGTGTAATGAGCACCTGTGACGTAGGTACAGTCACACAGCTGGTAGTTGGGGAATAACGATTTCAAGGAGATGTTGCCGTAATTCGATTTAAAAATAAGATTTTGTTAGTTTGTTTGCGTTACGCTATTGTAAAGTTGTGTCAAGGTAAAATCGTATGTACTATACGTGCTTTACGCAATTGCTGATATATTATGACGTGTTGATAATAAAATATTACTGAATGAATAAGAATAATATCGAGATTTATTCAGATAGAGTTAGATTTTTCCAGTTCGGCGATTACGACAGAATAAAATGCAAATTTTTTTGGCACAAAGAAGCAATAGTAGTTAATATTTTATTGATCAATTTGGGAATTGCTTTAAGAAATAGAAACTTATGATTATTTTACGTGCATGTTATTGGCTTTTAAAAGTTGAAAGTGATATATTACAAAGAACCTCTTTTATTACTGTTTAAATGTCAAAATTATTTAATAAATCAAGTTCAAACACAAATATTGCAGCCTATAAATTCAAATGAAGCTTACATTATGTCCAAATGAAAGCTACAATATAAATACTACTTTATTACCTCTATAAAAGTGAATTTGTCTCAATGTAGAAATAAATGATTCAGTCGGAAAAAAAGACGAAGAAAGAGTAGACACAGAGACATATTGATTTCAAATTATCGAAACAAATTGTTGATGAGTTACTGTGTCTGTTACATTTGGTTGATGTAGAGTCACTTATATTTCAAACAGCCTCCACATCTCCTGAAATGGTGTAGCAGGCCAAGAGAACATTTTTACCTTGCAATATTCACATTTCTCCTATAAAAATAAAGTAGCAACGTTATATTTTTTAATCGTTTTTTGCTTATATTATTTCGTTTCCTTTAAAATTACATTCCCGCTATTATTTCAGTTAAAAGTTTCATATTAAGGCATTCTAACCGTATTACCGTACAATGTCTACGTAAAATAAAATATACATGAAAATGCTCACGTGAAATACCACTCCTGTAAAACAGTGTTTACATTCTACCAACGAGGCGCAATTTACATTTCATTTTGTTCTATCTCAGTACCATGAATAACCTCTATACCTCACTTTAACTAGCACCACTCAACTTAAAAACTTGAATGTAGTTACTAGACGTTAATTTTAATGAAGTTGAACATTTGCTTGTGTGTATGTATGTAATTTGAAAGCGGATTATTAGGGCACTTCATTGTTTCACCAAAACCTTTTTTTATAAATCATAAAGAATTTTACAAACACCTAATCAAGTTGGCCTGTTCCTTATTTCTGAGTTTGAAATTGTTCAGGTGAAAGATAATCCATAGCTTTCTTTTGTTCTAAAATTTAATGTCGTACAACTTCCGACAGAACCGCAAGCAGTCATAGGCTTTCTTAATTTAAATATTATAGAACATTCTGTAAATTATTGTGTTCGTAGATTTTACAACAGATTCACAATAGGTCATCCCATGTACACTTGAAAGTAGGCTGTAGTTGTGACAAAATATTTATCTGGTTGTCATTCCCATTATTGAAGTAAAAGTTAGTTTTATAAAATAGAACTGGTGGAACAATATTTCAATAGTGAAGTTAAAGAAGTAAATTTAGAATAATTCACTCATGTCAATGTACAACATATTAATACAACTAAAAACTACACAATCAAGAACGGATTTCTAATCTATGAAATAATCATTTTTGGGCAAAGGAAAATCTTCACATTGTCACAAATGCACATTTTCAAGAACCTTACAGTTTTAATGTATTCTGTTGCATTTTAGTACACACGTGACACGGTCGTAGGTAGTTCCAAAACAGCTTAGCTGGTTTTGAGCTGGTTTTCGTTTATTTAGAGCTGGGTAGGCTGTTTTCAAAATAAAATCAAAACCAACTCAAAATCAACGGAAACCAAGTCAAAACCAGGCAGGCTATTTTCTAAACCAGCTCAAAACCAACGGAAACCAGGTCAAAACCACGTAGGCTGTTTTCAAAACCAGATCAAAACCAGGTAGGCTGTTTTGGAACTACCTACGACCGCGTCACCTGTGACATCGATGGAATACTGGTGGGGGTGCCCAAGGTGGCCCCTTACCTATTCATTTCAAATGATTCAATAGTTCGAAATGTACGATGGCACCTACAATGAACAGAAATATTTAAGATCTTCAAGAGAACCAGAGGCAAGACTGTGATATCAGCTGGATCGGTTATCGATAGTTTTCAGAAATGTTCGAAGATCGATGGTTTGGTTTCAACGGATCTTGGAGATGGCCTACTGAATTTCTAGAATTATCGCCACTTGAGTTCATAGTACACCTACTGATAACAGGCAAGACCTTTTAAATTGAGTGAAAATAGCCTTTCAGCAATTAAACTGAAACAAAATAAAAAGGACAACTACGAGGGAAACCAAAGTAAAAATTTATAAAGCGTCTACTGGGCGTTTTATTTAAAACAAATGTCTTCTAGTTTAAAGTTTCCAGCCTTGCTATAAAATTTTAAAGACTCTGTATGGGGAAACACAATACGAGGATGCCTTTATATTTTGGATACCGGGACATAGAGGGCACCACTACTTAAATAACCTCACTACTTTTAATGTGATACATGTAGTGTTGTAAGCTACAACAATCTATCAAAGTTGACAAGTTAGTCGAAAATTGGAATTTAAACGTAAAAATTTGCCTCGTCGAGTTGGTTTATGTGTTTGGAAATGAAACACCACATCAGTTAACAATTTCTCGTTGATATGGAGAATCCAAACGCGGAGGGATTAGTCTTAGCAACGATCCAAGAGCAGGTGTACCAAAAACGACGCAGTCGCTCAGTAAAACGACGCTCATCAACGACGATCGACTAGTGATATATTGCAAAATCGAGGCCTCATTAGGGATTTCAAAATCTCGATTATAAACAATTTTGCACGAAGAATTATGTGCAAAAAATTAGTTTCCCTTTGGATATCACATCTCAATTGGTGCCAAAAAAAACTCTAAATCGCTTTAACGCAGGAAAATCGAAAAATGTGTAGATACTTACACGATCATGAATGGTGATGAATCTTGGATTAACTCATACGAGCCAGAAAATAAACGCCGGCCCTATGTTTGAGTATTCCAATGTGAAGAAGAGCTGGTAAAAGTAGTCGGCTCTGGATGTGTCTCCAAAAAGGTGGTCGCAACATTTGTCTCGAAAGCAGCAACAATTCCTCTATAAGTTTAAAGAACTGTTACTGCCGATTGGTATACAACCATTTGTTTACCAGAAGTCATCGCTAAGTTTCGAAAAACCAACCTCAAACGACAAATCACTGTTCGCAAAACAATTGAATATTTTACGGAACAAAACGCCGAATTGTTAGTCCTAAATTCTAACGATTTCTTTACCATTCCAAAAATCAACAATAGACTGCGTGGTCAAAGGTACTAGTTGTCAGATTGACCAATTGATGCCTTCAAAAACACAATTTTGACTATGCCAACAAACGAGCGGAATAACTGTTTCCAGAGTTCGTTCAAACGCAAAGAAAAGTGAGTGCTCTAATCTTCGTGGAGAATTGTTCGAAAAAACAATAAAGTCTTTAAAAGCTATCTACTGTTTTATTCCAAACAGTAGTTAACAGTACTATACGCAAAACTTAAAAAACATCCCTCTTACAGTAGGTACATCGTAAAATCGATTGCAGGATCTAAAAATGCAAGAATATACAGGGTGGGGCATTAGTGCGAGGAAGTCCAATTACTCCTATATTATAAGAGAAATTAGAAAATGCAAAATGAAGATAAAAGTTGAAGCTCATGTGAGGCTAAAACCTAAAAATATTTTAACTATACAGGGTGTCAAATAAAGGCAGGGTAAACTAAACTTACTTTATTTTAAATGGAACACCCTGTATATTTTTACTGTTTACGATTCTTCTAGGTCTTACCTTTATTATAATATAGGGTTTTGCTATGTTATTCAGTTTACTTTAGAAGATATGGGAAGTTTTGCATGAATTTAATAACAAAGTTGGCGCCTCCTACCGTACTACGGCTTTCACATAAAATAATTCATTTGCGCTAGAAACATTTCTAATGTGATCTTCTTTGATCAGAAATTATGTATTTATCGGCGTCTTAAATATTTATATACAGGGCGAGTCATAACTCGGAATGTTTATTTTCTCGCCTATTTCAAATGGAACACCCTGTATTTTATTATTGGTGTAAACTCCTCTCTTCACGAACTTTATTATTTATTAAACATTCTGTATAGCTAAATGTGCTAGTTTTTGAGTAATTTGCGTTTCTATAAGTCGAAAACATGATTTTAAGTAAAAACGGGTTTGATTTTGATTAGTTGAATAGCAATATTAGACGAAAACTGCCGCTTAGCTGGCAAAATACAATTCTATATCTAAATCGCTAAAATTATCATTATCTGACGCAAAGTTGAGTGAAAAAACAGTATTAGCTATGATAGACCTGTATGACTATGATTGGCCTGTGTGAAATTTATTTTAGAATTACAAGTTGCTTAAATAGGAAAATGACATAAAATAGTAAACACAAAGTATTAATAAGATAACATTTAATTATGAAACTTCAAAAAAACAAAAAAAAGTAAAGTAGGAACGAATTACAGAATTTAATATAAATAATACTTTACTTTGTTAAACCACTTTATTTGATATTGTTTACTGCAGTTCAACCATCCTCAAAACTAAAGTCTTTAGTTTTGAGAATGACCCAAGAAGTGCAAGAACTGCAGTAAACAATATTACCTAAATAAAGTGGTTTAACAAAGTAAAGTATTATTTATTTTATATTACAAAATGTGCCACAAAGTAACGGCTAAAACCATCGATTAATTGCAGAATTATTTATTTTTGTGTATTTATTTTTATGGTCTCTTTATTGTCGTCATCAGTCAACACTTGATGCCGTTGCGCATATTATAGATGCATTTATTCTTCTGTTTAAACGGTATTGGTACATTTAGATTTTTCGTAATTCATAGTTTCAATCCAGCAAAACCGTTGCAAGAAAATTTCAAAAGCTTCTGTTTTTGATTGTCGACTACTAGAGAATTGCTGATGATAAAGTGTTCTTGCGAGCAAAATATTCTTATTACTTCCTCCCAACACAAAAACCATACTCCTAAACACCAATAAAATTATTCTGTTATATCAAAACTTCAAGCTCGTTAATATCATCAATATCAATATTCTCATTCAATTCTGGCTCAGATAAATCTTAAGAATCTTTACTAATTGTTTTGCTACTATTTCCATTGTAGACAAACTGCAATCGTAGTACTATAGGTACTTTATTATTTCTTAGCTCAGCATCACGGTAAACCAATTAAAATTAAACCCGTTTTTGTTTCAAATCATGTTTTCGTTATAGAAACGCAAATAACTCAAAAACTAGCCCATTTAGCTATAGGGAATGTTTAACAAATAATAAAGTTCATGAAGAGAGGAGTTTACTCCAATAATAAAATACAGGGTGTTCCATTTGAAATAAGTGAGAAAATAAACATTCCGAGTTATGACTCACCCTGTATATAAATATTGAATACTCCGCTAAATAAATAATTTCTGATGAAAGGGGATCACTTTAGAAATGTTTCTAGCGCAAATGAATTATTTTATGTGGAAGCCGTAGTATGGTAGGAGGGGCCAACTTTGTTATTAAATTCATGCAAAACTTCCCATATCTTCTAAAGTAAACTGAATAATATAGCAAAACCCTATATTATAATAAAGATAAGACCTAGAAGAATCGTAAACAGTAAAAATATACAGGATGTTCCATTTAAAATAAAGTAAGTTTAGTTTACGCTGTCTTTATTTGACACCCTGTATAGTTAAAAATATTTTTAGGTTATAGCTCCACATGCGCTTCAACTCTTCAAATCTTAATAACATTTTCTCATTTGTCTTATAATGTAGGAGTAATTGGACTTCTTCGCACTAATACCCCACCCTGTATAACTTGTCCAATTTAAATAATAAACTTGATAGCTACTTCCGGTGCTACCGGAAACGGAATCGAAAAAAAATCGAACATGTTTTAGAACAAAAGAAAGCTATGGGTTATCTTTTACATAAAAGTTTCAAATTATAGTTTTTATTAATATTGTTTACAGCGGGGAGTCCGATTCTAATAACTCCCTTACTTATCCGCTAGGTATCTAGTTATAATAATTTTGCCTGATTCTCAGATACGAGCCTTTATAAACGAATGTTACTGTATTTGGAATGAATTCTAAATAATTTATAACGTTCTATAGGGAATAAATCCATTATTAAAAGTTTTGTTATTGCAACAAATTGTAGTCAAGAACACTCAACATAATTACTAGATAAGTAATTATTTAAGAGAATACATTTTCCCGGTAGATTAGATTGAGACATTGCAATCTTTAGATTGACCAAGTTCACCAAGTTTAAACCCGTTGGGCTTTGTCTTACACAAGCTAAAATTTATGAATAAAATATTTAAGGATTGAATAAAAACAAATTAGGTTTCTTTTTAGTCAGTTTTAAGGCACAAGCAGATGTTACATGTTATGAAATAACAAACGATAGATATAATTTTTTGTTATTTATATTTTCTGGCCATGTTCGGCTAGCCGTCTACACGGAAATAGCTTACGTACACAGATTTTTTTTTCATATGCTATATAAAACGTCCCTTCAGCAAACAATACCGAAATATATATTTTCAATTTCTGTCCGAAACAAAACGCTCCTTCGACAATGGGAACCTGTCAGGAACGTAAATCACCCACTTTTCTCGATGTTTATATTGCATAGTGTTTGATCCCTGTAAAGAGGGTAAAACTTTAAGGTCAACTGGCAGCGTCCAGATGGAGAAGTAGGTTCGGAAGACCCAGTAAGTTGCCGACGCTGGGAGATGTCGATCCCACGGGATCGTATTGCCCTCTACCGGAAGACTGGCTTGAACAAAAACGGGGTATGCCTTCGCCTGGCTAATACAAGTGTAGTAAAATAGGACAGTAACCGAATTATGCGAATGTAAAAATGATAAATTAATTTTTTTTCATAATTAAACACAAATTATTGTACAAAAGTAATTAATTATAAGCTAAATTTAGATTCGGAGACTATCTTAAGTTACTGCACAGTTAATAACTGAGTGAGAACAGAGTGGTATCCAATAACGTTATTTGTACACTGTAATAGGAACTTGATGCTATTACATCGACGGCTGTTTGTATTGTCTTTGTCTTATAATTTGATCAGTAATTTGCTTGATTTACGAGCAGATTAACGTTCATTTAGCCCATTTGAGATGGTGTTTTAATATGTTGCGTTTAACGTACAACGTTGTAAGTTAGAAGTTGAATGGTTCTGTTTTGCTAAGATATTGATTTTCTTATATTAAGTGGCGTATTCACAGATGGTGAAATAGAACTATTGTATTTATAATGCTGCTTGATTTAATCGGAAATGCGGCATTACACGTGTATTTACATATCTAAGTATATAAGTAAGCACATTATCTGAAACGTTTACTTCTCATTTTAAGATGCTTCAATTAGGTTTGTGACTGTATTGATTTTTTTTTGTTTATTATTTATTTAATTAATAAGTATAATCTGATCACTAGAAAAGTTTATGTATGCAATTGAAATTGGATCTGTTTATAGATATCCAACTTAATTGATATTATATGCTAGTAATAAACCGGTCATTAAATTATAATCCATTAATATCCCTTAAAATTACGGCACTATACAGGGTGTCCCAAAAATACACCGACAAACTTTAAGGGCTGGTAGAGGACATCAAAACAAACATTTTTTGTTTAGTAAACATATGTCCGCAAATGAGCCGTTGTAGAATAAAAAAGGAAAAATGGTTTTGGTATTATATTACAAAAAATGTTTAGGATAACATTAATAAATCACTATTTGTTCATGTTGGACTTCGTTTTATGGACAAATAAATGATGTTTTACATAAACTGTTGAAACTGTTAACCATTTGATTGAATACAAAGATTGCACTGTCGGTTCATTGACTCGCGGACTCTATGGAATATTCCGGGAATAGCTTCTACATGTGTACAACTCGCCATTATTCTTGCTAAGAGATCTTCCTCATTACGGATAGGCGTTTCGTAAACTAAATATTTGAGCTAACCCCAAAGGAAAAAATCGAGGGCGTTGAGATCGGGAGAACGCGCTGGCCAGGCCACGGGACCTCCTCTTCCAATCCATCGGCGGGAAAATTGCTGGTCTAGATGTGGGCGCACGTTTAAACCAGAATGCGGAGGTGCCCCATCATGTTGGAACCAAATGGTATTTCTAATGTTTAAACATTTTCCAATAATGAGGCAAAATATTTTGCAGAAAATTCAGATAAATGTCTGCGTTCAAACGAGCAGGCAGCAAGTGAACTATTAGGTTCTCTCCAACAATACCAGCCCACATGTTAACACTAAATTGTTGTTGGTGTCTTCTAGAGACCACAGCGTGAGGATTTTCATCATGCCAAATGTGACTGTTTCTACTATTAAAAAAACCATCGCGCGTGAAACATGCCTCATCAGAAAACAACACTACTCTCCCGAAATCACTTTCGTTGTGACCCAAAAACCATTGGCAAAAACCCAATCGATGTGGATAATCTTCAGGATTTAAAGCTTGTACACGATGTAAATGGAAAGGGTAGAGAAGTTGTTCATGAATAACACGGTGTACCGTCGACTTCGATGATCCCATATGGTGTGCAATTGCGCGAACACTTGTAAATTGGTTTTCTTCAACGCGGTGTAGAACCTCTTCTTCAAATTGAACCGTACAAGCTGTTCTCGGACGACCACTACCACCAGGACGTTTTAGGTTCCCACTTTCTCTAAGGCGACGATGGATGGAAGCAAAGGTTGTATGATGAGGTTGCCGACGTGCCGGATACCTTTGGTCATACAAGCGTGCTGCTTCTTTTCCATTACACTGTGCTGCACCATAAGCAAGATGCATATCGACAAGTTCTTCAAATGAGTAATTATCATTCATTTTCAATATAAATTTTATATTAACAATCAGTAAAGTAAATGTAATGATGACAACTAAATATCACAAATAATTCACATCTATCGAATGTTTACTATGATAAAGAAATGTTTCTCTTGGCCAAGAAAAACCGTAGGTGCATCGACAAATTTTTAACAAAAGATAGTTGCGTCCAATTAAATCAAGAATTAGTTTAGTTGTTTAGATATGATTTAAAACAATTTATTGCTCTACAGCCCAAACGACTCATTTGCGGACATATGTTTACGAAACAAAAAATGTTTGTTTTGATGTCCTCTACCACCTCTTAAAGTTTGTCGGTGTATTTTTGGGGCACCCTGTATAGTCTCTATTAGAGGGCTGCCGGGTTTTGACCGTGTCATGGTTACGTTCTGTATACAGAACAAAAATTAACCAAAAATAAAATAAAATAAATCCAAAAAATACAAAGTATTCTAATTCGATGTTTCGCCAGTAATGTAAGTGGTTTCTTCAGCAAAAAAAGTGGCTATGGTTTATAAATTTGGTTACCAAAAGGTCTTCCTTCTAGCCTGGTTGACACCATAGTTACAAAATGTCCTTCTTGGTATGCAGAATACTATAATAAGTGATAGTCTGGGCCCAGAAATTTACTTTGTGGAACTCCAGATTTTATAGGATAAATAGACGTTGGACCAGAAAAATAGCTGAACACTGACGTGACCGGCTGTAACGTCAAAATGTTCCGCTCTAAAGTATTTTATAATTTTTTTCGATTAAATTACTTGATTGGTCCAGGCTGACGTTAAAATATAAACTGATAGGTTCAAGTCTTTTTAATTTTTCTTAATTTTTTCTAGTTATGCCCATATCGTTTCTTTGCTAATTTCGTAAAATGTAAGCTTATTGATATTCTTTTCTATCTGTTCTACTTTTGGGAAGAATCTACTGCATCGTATGGCTTAGAAACTGATATCAAATGTTCAGGAAATGCAAATGTTTCTGAAGGAGAGTTGGGGGTATTATTTGCAATAGTCGACTGTAGCTGTTTATTGCCATTGCTAGTTTTTTTTTTTTTTTTTTTTTTTTTTTTAATGTGTGGTGGGTGCTTAGTTGCAGTGACTCCGTAATATACTCCGTATATTTTTGAATATTTTTTTGGAAATTTAAATATGACTTTAAGGAATGTGTCTAAAAACAATCCAGGCTTTTGCCATTAGATAGAGCAATAGCTCGCAAATTTCTTTTATTTCACCTGTTTCAAGTAAATATCAGTTTCCTCAATACCCTGAAGGTCTTAGTAAAGTAGAGGATCAAACGATAGGGAAGCCTACAATGAGTTTTCGAAAGAAAAATTGTAAACTGGTAGATTATTTCTTGAATGATGTTTGATGATTGTTTATATAATTGACGTTGTAATTAAAAGATTTCTAACTGGTAGTGGTTTAACCTTCTCAGTCACTATTTATCTTGGTTCGGAGAAAAATCTGAAATTGTGGTACTAACCCCCGTTGAGAGGTTGGCACATGTCGTTAATTGACGACATCATGTTTAAAGGTTAATAAAATAAGAAATGGGCAGCAAATGGATGCCAACAAACGTTTTCATTGTATGGTATACAAATTTGTGAACTCACCAATTTCCAACAGTTCGTCGCAAAAGTATTGAAAAAAAAAAACATTAGACTTTCTAGCTCAACTACATCTTCAACTGTTTTCTCAGACTATTTGATGTTTGGAGTTAGAAATTGGACCCCTTTCCTCCAACCAATCTTTTCTTTGGGAGTTAGGTAGTTCATTTTGCATCATGAACTCCTTCATTACGTCTTTTTTACGCGTTGGAGCTGAACGTGGAGTGCGTGGGCTAGGCTGAGGTTCAGTACGCACTTCTTCAGCTGGTACATGTTTCTCGACTTGTTCATGTTCTTCTTCAAAATCTTCGTTACTCGCAGGCAAAGACTCATCCAAAACTTTCACTGAGGGGTGGATGTTCATCGTCTTTGCTCAAATTTTCAATTTCCGATAGATGCTCGGCCAAGTAGACCATCTCCTCATATTATGTCAATCGTCGTTTAAACGACATTTTTTGAGATTATCTATATGATAATGAATAAATATACGAACTGTCACTTAATATTTGACGATGTCCAATTTTGCAAAAATATTGTCCAAATATAAGCTTTTTTTTTTAATGTGTGGTGGATGCTTAGTTGCAGTGACTCCGTAAGCTGTATTACTTGTCTGGCTATCACTGCAACTCTTGCGGTGTAGTTTGGTGTGTGTAAGTTGTGTTTAAATGGCTTTGTGACAGCATCATATCGCCTTTTATGATGCCGCGCTGTTAATCACTTTGCTCCCAACAGCGAATGGCAAGTCGATCCGAGATTAAACTCTCTGAAAAAATGTCACCGTCCCTCCAGAGAATCGAACCCCGGCACCTATCGTCCTCTCACAACGATAGTCAGCCGCCTAACCACTGCGGCCATCGACCCGTTAAAAGCACTAATGGTAGAGCAGGAGAAAAAAGTATCCGGACAGTGCGCGAAAGAAGGAGGCTTCTTACTCGAACCCTACGGGAACTTTATTGTCCTAGAGTGCATACAAATAATGTCTGTGCCACAGACAGTCCATGTAGGTATACTAAGTCAATAAAGTACCCGTGCATTTTGAGTGAAGGGCGTCTTTCTTACATGCACTGGCAGGATACTTTTTCTCCTGCTGTACTTGTCACACACAAAACTACTCACTTTCTGTACACACGATGCAAAAACAAAAAATCCAAAAACAGAATATAACGGCAATTGCAGCAACATTCAAAATTTAGTGTAACAAGTCGCACCAGGTGGCACCACAGTGCATTGTCGAGATTGCCAATAATGTGTTCAACTGAATACACCATGACCAAATGGAATTTGCAGCCATTCAGTTCCGAAAGCTAAAATACGGTGTCGTCAATTGACGACACTATGACCGAAACGGTTAAGTTAAACGAATGGTTACATTTACATTTCGTTGGGTGTGCCTTCTCGTTAGTTTTTTTTACTATTTCAGAAACTTTCGCATTGCTTTTTATTTTTTCATTAAATTCTTTTTGAAACCTCTTCACATATGTGTACTTTTTGTTATGCTAAATGCAATTTTCTCTTGAAAAGCCTCAGTTCATTTTTTTTCGAGGTATTTATATTTGACAGAAAAATATGATTTAGTATCTTACTCTCTGCTTGGCGTTTTCCACATTTTTTAAAGTATATTTATGTACTCTTTTGTGTTGTGTCGTTTATTCTTCATATTTACCAGAAATATTTGTAGAACATCAAATATCATCTCTGCTTTAGGCATTTATCTGCTTGTACTTTCACGAATAACAACCGATTCGTCTGATAATAATCGAGAGAAAAGTTACTATGAACATATGTATGTCCTAACGTGCTCTGATTTTTTGCTATGATGCGTTTCCGATAAATTAAATTTATTTTAAAATCGAGTTTGTCTGATAGCGACTGTTGTAGTGGTTATTATGATTTCAAAGGATTTATTCGAATTGACGTCACAGTGTCTGAAATACTGTCAAATAGTATCTCTCCAACTTGAGGACATATGTTCATAGGAATTTTTTCTCTCGAAATTATCCGAAGAATCGCCTCCTAAAATTTTTCGACGTAATTAAGGCCCACCCTGTATATTTATGGAAGAATCAATACCTGTCTAAATTATAACAACTCATGAACTGTATCTGTGTGAAAGCAGCCTTTCCACTTTTTTGAAATCCGAAGTTTTGACAGTTGTTCCAGGTTGTTTTAGTTTCTATCTACAGGGCGCCCACCTGGTGTGGGGAAAGTCCAATATCTTGGTTGATAAGAGAAATAACTGAATCTTTTTTACCAAAATTGTTGAAGTTAGATATAGGAAATGCTATAGCAAAGTTGTAGAATGTTTAAATCCGAGTTTTACTGATCAATTATATACATATTGTTCCATTTGAATTAACGGAGATTTTTCAATTTTTTTTCGTTAGTTTTTTCATGCGAAAAAATTCAAATATGTATCTCCCTTATCAACCAATATATTGGACTTATGCGCACTAGATGGGCACCCTGTATATTATTCCAGAGTTTTGCAAAATAATATTAAAAACTAATCGAAAAAAAAATTGGAAAATTACTTTTACTTGTGCGCCCATTTTAGCAATTCTAATGGTTGTTTATTTGGTTGTTCACAACGTCTAGAATAACTTGAATCAACATTAATACTTTCTAAGAAGTTGAAGTGAAGGGTTAGATTTCAGCATATGTGCAAATCCAGTTAGCAGTTTTGCTAAATTACACGATCAGATATACACTTGAATATGAATTTTCATAAATGAAAAATAATGTTTCATCTACATATTTTATACCTACTGATGACACCATTTATGCTACTTCCTAATTTACTATCTACCAAATCCCTCGTGGGACTTTTATAGCGTTAAGCTCATTTGTCTTCATGGAGCTCTTATATCTTCGCAGTAAAATTAACTGTTCACTTTAGGTAGTAGCAATTTGTCATTTGCTACAGAGATTGCTTGCGGTATAGAAGTCTGTTAAGTATCGCAATTTATAATTAAATCTTGATACAATTTGCAATGTTTAATTTCAATGTAAATATTAATCATATAACCTACATTTATAGCATTAATATCTATGTGACTGTATGTTCTAATGAGTTATTACATTCGCATTACATTATTATTTACTCTGAGTAAATGCAATCTCGGTACAAATGTTTGATCAAGTTGCGTTATAGCTTCATAACAACCAAAAAGACCCGTGTTTCATATTTTATAGCTAGTAATAAAGTTCATATTGCGGCAAATTGCGACGGTACAACCATAAAATAAACCAGGTAAAGTTGAGATTTAATTCCCCTAGCTACGCGATTCCGATATAAAAATATCTTAGGAGAAGGTCCGAGCTATATACGTTGCCCTGTAATACATACACGTAGGGTTTCTATTTCCGATCACAGGAATCGACATGTTCAACTTTTCGCACGGTTGAGCTTTAGCAATTTTACATGTTCGATGTTGATCTGTATTAGGTAAATTTGCATCGCCAGGATGTGCAGTATTAGTGTACCTGTATAGACGTCAAACGTTAGTGGAAAATCAATATTGGAAACAGGGAAATGCTTTCTCCTTATAATGTATTTTGCTTATAAAATTTTCTATATATATCAATATTTCAGTAAACTGTTTTTCAGTGTTATTGTGATAATATTAGCTTGAGCAATTTTGTTATTCTGTAAATTTGAATATATATTGAAAAAAATATATAGAATGCTGGCTTGGGATTAATAAATCCATTATGTATAGAAATAAAAATAAATTTTTATTGGTAAAATTTATACCCTTGTAATTCTTGAATATCGTACAATGAATGTAAAGGAGAGATCAATACAATTTTTTAAACGGTGCTCTAGTCTCTTCAAGCCGTCTGGAAAAGTAGAATGTTTCGAGGTCTGCAAAATAATCACCTGTAGAGGCGGTGACCAGCGATTTTTTCAGGTTTGGGAATAGGAAACAGTCGCTGGGTGCTAGGTCTGGTGAATATGGAGAATGAGAGACTAATTCGCAGCGCAACTCATTCAATTTGGACACGATGATATGGGATGAATGAGCCGGTGCATTGTCGTGGTGAACAAGAGAACAAGTACTTTTTTTCCGCTGCAAACTAGGCCGTTTCTCCTTCAATCCTGCATCGAATTGGGTCAATAAATCGTTATAGTATTGCTCCGTGATCGTCCTTCCCTTCTGCAGATAGTCGATGAAGATCACACCTTGGGAATCCCAAAAAATGGTCGCCATGACCTTTCCGTTCGATGGAACAGTCTTTGCTTTCTTCGGAGCTTATTCGCTCGGAAAAGTCCACTGTTTCGACTGTTCCTTGGTCTCCGGTATGTAGTGGTGGATCCAAGTCTCATCCACGGTTACAAAACGCATGAAGAAATCTCTTGGATTGCGTTGAATCCTGGCCAGGCACTCCTCCGAAACGCTTACCCGATTTCGTTTTTGCTTCGGTGTGAGCAAACGCGGTAACCAGCGCGCCGAAAGCTTTTTCATGCCCAGAATTTCGTGTAGGATATGGCCAACGCTTTCCTCTGAGATGCCTGTTGTTTCTGCTATGTCTTTCAGCTTCAATCGGCGATCGGCTAACACGACATCATCTTGTCGACCATTTCATCGTTGGCAGCGATTTTTGGGCGTCCACTGTGTGGTTCGTCACTTGTGCGGCCACGTTTGAACTTGCTTACCCAGAAGCTGATGGGTGAAAGTGTTTTATCACTGCACGAAATTCGATTTTATCAATTTTTGCGAAATCGTCTGAATTGCTACACAAAACAGCAACTATTGACAGTAGACGTCTGAAATTTTGACAGTTGCTATAAAAAGGTTGCCCTTGCTGACCAATAAATCCACTTCAACCATTGAGCTAGTATACTAAGGAGACGCTATGAAGCATATTTACTGTATGTTCAAAACGGCGCACTGGACGGGGCTAAGTGGATCGCCAATATGGCTGCCTTACTAGGTCCGGACTACTGAAAATTATAAGTATAATTATTATAAGTATTATTAATAAATTAATAATAAATGTTAATAAATCTCAGCCAAAAAGGTCTAATTATTCTGAAAGATATGGGACGAAGAAAGAATATCATCAGACTGCGAACTAGAGCTGGTCGTACATACCTTCATTATGTAATTACAATTAAACAGCTTATAGAAAAGGGATTTCAATAAAAGCAAGTGTTTTCTATGACATTCTAAGGCTTTGAAAAGGCTATTGACAATCTAAAAAAATAAAAAAAATTGAATGAACCATATTACGATAAATAAAAAATTCCTTGGAGGAAGAAAATTATCTATCACTGTTTGCCATCATAAAATATTCTCACTAATTTTTATATAAGGTAGTGCAGGTTAACTATTTAATAATGCACAGAAAAGCAAACTATAAGCGATGGAAACGAGATATTTTCGAAAAGTAAAAGGAATTACGGGCAGGGGACAGAGCAAGGAATAAACTAGTACGAGAAGAATTGAAAACAGAAGCTGTAACAAAAAAGATAAAAAAACACTTATTTGCATGGTTTGGTCACTTGATAACAGGAAGCGAACAGTCAGTGAAAATAATATGTAGCAAGTAGGAATAATTACAAAAAAAGGTTGTGGATGACCTCCAAAAACATGAATCGACGTGATTGCGAAGAATTTGTCAGATTGTGGAGCGGACTGGCAGAGAGCAGGGATGGGAGCAAAAACAGAAAAGATTTTCAAGAATTTATTAAATGAAATCGAACGATGTTAAAAATTTTTTTTAATTTATTAAATGCGAGCAAGATAACCACTTGATTATCAATCTGATCGCAATTCTGCTGTAGACAGCGGAATTTAAATGCTAGAGTGATAAAGCGACCTCGGAAGGAAAATCCATCATATATGTAGCGGAACTGAAGCTTGTACGGGTCATTTGTTTTTACGGAAGAATTTTTTCATTATGCAGTTTTTATTTTTATCAGAGATATTTCGATATTTTTTTTAAATAAAAATTACTAGCGGCAGTACCTATTATTTATATTTACCTACGTGTAACTATTTCAACGAATAAAATTACAAATCCACCGAGAAATCTGTAATTTACGATTGGCAAGCAGATAGAGACGAAATTGGCTATCACAAAATGGCGATTACTCAGTGGATTTGTAGTTTTAATTATTGAAATTTGTTATGCGATTCAAATACATACATCTCTAAGCGTAAGTATGAATCAACATTTTGAAATTGATAAATTACAAAAACAAAAATTCATGGTGGTATTTTCAATTGAAGATACAACTACATCAAAGATCTATGTAATATTTAGAGTATTATTTTTCAGGTCTTGGAACTGTATTGTTAGACTAAATAGAACATCGAAATGAATTTCATTAGTCTCTACGTCCTGGACAGTTATGGATTTGTAAACGCATGTCTGTGCTTAAATTATTTATTAATATAACTTATTGATAAACGAAATGTCATTTAAAGTGTTTTACCTGTAGTCAAACATCTGTCAAGTAAATTATAATTTATGACATTTATAAATTTATAGCAACATGCGTCAACAGTTTTTTTTTTGGTTAAGGTTTCCTTCTTTTGGTTTGTTGTTCTCCTATTTTATGTTCATTTGTCCTTAATCCTGTATAAAAATTACGAAGTGTCAGCTACACATGGTAGTAGCTGTTGGTGGTAGCAATTTTTCCGACCTTGAAATTTATATGTCCACATTTGTTATCTTTATACCAATTTTAAGGCAGCGGTGTTTGGGTCCACTTTATGTTGTGTCTCAAAATAACTTTTTTATTGGATACATTCTTCTTTCTTTTGAAGAGGTTTAACATTTAAAAATGTGTGATCTTTAGGGTCACTTCCAGTTTTACTTTTGTTTAGTCCACAACAAGATTGCGAACAAATCAGTAAATGGTCTATTTTTTGTTGGGCGATTAGAAGTTGGACAAACTAAGCTTTGTCGCCATTGATCGATACATGGTAGTATGGATTCCAAAATGATTAAACTACACTTGTCTCAATTAAAATACTGTTGCTCCAAAGCAAACTTAAAACATTCAGTATGGTCTTCGGCCCGAGTTCCGAATAGTACACGTGGGTTGTGCGGGTATGGAAAGCGATAAATTGAATTGGATAGAAAAATGAACAATTTTTACCAAAACTTTATTTCTTGCACATACTCATTGTAAAACTCATACATTTTGGATATGCAGAGTGCTATAATAAGTGATAGCTTGGACCCAGAAATCTACCTTCTGGAACTACAGATTTTATAGGATAAATAAGTAGATGTTGGACCAGAAAAACAGCTGATAACACTGATGTGCCTGGGTGTAACGTCAATGTTCTGCGCAGAAGGATCTTATAAATTTGCTCGATTAAATTGCGTGATTGGCGACAGGATGACGTCAAAATACAAACTGATAGGTTCAACTCTTCTTATTTTTTTTTAGGTATGCCTATATCGTTTCTTTGCTAATTTCGTAAAATGTAAACTTATTAATTTTCTCTTCTATCTGATCTACTGCATCGTATGGTTTAGAAACTGATATCAAATGTTCAGGAAATGCAAATGCTTCTACAGGAGGGTTGGAGGTATATTATTTGCAATATTCGACTGTAGCTCTGTGCTGGTGTAGATTTTATTGCCATTGCTAGTTTTTTAAATATATTTTTGAATATTTTTTGGAAACTTAAATAGGACTTTAAAGAATGTGTCTAAAAACAATCCGGGCTTTTGCCATTACATAAAGCAATAGCTTGTCAAATGAATCCTCCGAAAAGGATAGGAGTTTTATTTCACCTGTTTCAAGTAAATATCAGTTTCGTCAATACCCTGAAAGTCTTAGTAAAGTAGAGGATCAAATGATAGGAAGCCTACAATGAGTTGTCGAAAGAAAAATTGTAAACTGATAGATTGTTTCTTGAATGATGCTTGATGGTTGTTTATGCAACTGACGTTCTAAGACTGGTAGTGGTTTAACTTAAACGAATGTTTACCTTTACATTTCGTTGGGTGTGCTTTCTCGTCAATTTTTTTTTTACTACTTCAAAAACTTTCGCATTGCTTTTTATTTTTTTTATTAAATTCGTGCTATATGCTTTTGCTGTATGTTTCCAATAAATTTAATTTATTTTTAAATAGTTTATTTTAAAATCGAGTTGGTCTTTGATACCGACTGTTATAGTGGCTTGTAAAACTCATATATTTTGGATATGTTGAGAAATAGTGACAAAGCCATTTTGCGTTTCTTTTTATTTTGGCAGCACTAAGATTGCAACAAAGTAATTTGGTTCAATAACATGATAACCTCTTTTATCTGTCATTCTAGAGTTTAACTATCTTTTTAGCCATTATCTTTTTTATGATTTTTAACTGGTTTTATGCAACTTGATGAATGTTGTGCATACATAAAGGATTAAAGGATCTCTGTCACACTTCACATATAAAATAGGAAATATTCAAAATAAGGTACAGGTATCTTAATTTTATCAATGTTAACTATAGGCTATAAATGCATTTTGTTCAAAATGCATAAAATACCAAAAAAAAATGGTTTTTAAAGAGGATGTGATTTGAACCCATTATACAGGGTGTTTCCTAAGTAATCTAAAATATTATATGGGGCGCTTCGTCACTCAATTTTAAGACGAAAAGTTCATATAAACATGTGTGATAAGTCTTGTCGTGAATGAGATACAGGGTGTTTTATTATTTTATTAAAAGCAACCACATGTGTTAAACATAAAGAAAAAATATTATATTTCAGAGCATATGTTCAAAATGTCCACCTGCAGCTAAAATGCAAGCATCTGCTCGATGTCTAATTGATTGCCGAATACGTTCGAAGATACCAGGTTTGTTACGAATAAGATTACAGCCTTGTATGATACGATTTTGAAGATCTTGTACGTTTAATATCGGGGTTGTGTAAATGAGCGATTTTAAATATCCCCACACATAAAAATCCAGAGGATTGTGTCCCGGTGATCTAGGGGGCCATGGGTGTGGAGATCCTCGTACGATCCAATGGTCTGGAAACACGTTATTTAAAAACTCGCGAACAATCAATGAAAAATGTGGAGGAGCTCCGTCATGCATGAACCACATGCGCCTTCTAATAATAATTTGGTACATCTTCTCAAAGAACTGGAAGTTCATTTTCTAGAAAATTAAGGTATGTCGCACAGGTCAACCGTGCAGGAAGGAAAAATGGTCCTATTAAATAATCTGCGATGATGCCAAGCCAAACATTGACCGAAAATGTTTGTTGAAATCTTTTTACAATTATGGCATGTGGATTTACATTTGCCCATATGTGGTCATTATGAAAATTCATAATGCCATGTCTTGAAAAGTTGGCTTCATCCGTAAACAGAATATCGGCAGCGAAATTGGGATTGTTTGCTATTTTATTTAAAATCCATTGGCAATACTGTATGCGAAGCGGATAGTCAGTAGGTAGCAAATGTTGTACACGTTGAACGTGATATGGATACAATAAGTCTTTTAAAATATTCCAAACAGTTCTGTTACCAACATTTAGTTCATCAGCAATTTTTCTGGTACTCGTTTCTGGATTTTGATCAATTATTTGAAGAATCTGGTTTTCCAATTGTAGAGTTCTCACAGTTCTGGGTCGTCCAATAATATTCTTTGATTTGGCAAAAGTTCCAGTTTCTTGTAAACGAATATGTAGCTTAGTAAACGTATCTGAACATGGTAAACGATTATTAGGATAACGCTAGGCATACATACGTCTAGCCTCTAAGGCATTACCATTAGCTAATCCATACAAGAAGTGCATATTAGCCATTTCAGCATTAGTAAACACAGGCATCGTTGTTAACTTAACACAAAAAGATCGTATTATTAAAAATTTATTGTTCGTTGTTTGCGTTGGTTTTTAGGTTTGACACAGTTGTCAACGTTACTTCAAGCGTCACTTATAATAAGCATGTTTTTCGTATTACTTCTAAAAACCAGTAGCGTCACCAGGAAAAATTAATTTCAAATACAATCACAGCTGATTTATTACAAACAATTCAACATCCTGTATCTCATTAACGACAAGACTTATCACACATGTTTATATGAACTTTTCGTCTTAAAATTGAGTGACGAAGCGCCCCATATAATATTTTAGATTACTTAGGAAACACCCTGTATAGTATTTAGTACTAGAATCTAGCGGAATTTTACACCAATAATAGTACCAACATATGAGTTAGTTGGCACCACTGTTATTTTTTTTTACTTTGGAATCAGATTTGGTAGCTTTGTGTTGTAAAAAGTTCTCCTTTGCAAAATGTGGTTCTCAGTACAATAAATTGCATTAAAATCAAATTAAAATTGTAAATATTATGTCTCATGATTGTGTCTCAATCATGTTCTTGTTCACAATTCATATACAGGTTGACGAGGGCCAAATAACTTGTGCAGAAGTGACGTCTTTAGTCCTCTTATCAGCAATTTAAACTTTAGAAATTTTTAGACAATACCTCGTGCATATCTTATCCCGAGGGTTGTTTATAAAGTTTGTCATTTCGTTTTAATTTCATATCTTGCTCGCATTGTTTACAAAGTATTTCTTATTCCTTTATCTCGGCTGTATCCTAACACGATTAGCACAGCCCTAAAGGCGCTAAACGCATTTCGGATAATTATATTAGTCGAACCGCACGGTTACGTAAAATAGTTGAAGCATCTTTTCCACTGTTATATAATACAATTTGATGAAGCCACTGTTAAGCGTTTTATGTAATTTAAGTGTAATGAGAAAATGCGTATTAAAAGTTACAAACAAGGTAAATTCCTTGCAAAATACCTGCACATATTTCCTTTTTATATAATGAGGAAGATTAATTCAAGTGTAAACTTGGCTTTACATTAATTTTTTATGCTCTAACGTAAAATTTTGCATTTACCATTATAAAAAAGCAATGTTTTATAATGGAAAAAAATTGCATTACCTTCATATAAAATATATGTAAATCTCCGAACATTCGAGCGAATCTATTACAATATGCGATAAAATTAAACATTATTTATATTAATGATTTATTGTTTATATTGTTTCATGTATCGTTTCAATATGTTTATTTATGCAACTAATTAAAACACTGCGTCATTTTATTATTGATTGGATATATTGCAACATTTAACTGAGTTTTTTAGATAAAACTGGTAAATATTTTATAACTGCGGTACTAAAATAGGACAAAGACAATACGAAGAAAGCGGGTCTATTCAAATAATGCTAATATTTTTGAATAGCTTCTGCATGAACACTAAAATAAAGTTGAATTAGTAGTAATTTAATCTTGGGTAATTTGGTTTGTTTGGTATTAAATTTTACTCGTACATATATTCTAGTGATTATGCCTCAAATTCTACCAAAGTATACATACATACATATAAGAAGAACTAAGAAAATTTACATAAATATGGTACACGAAGGAAGTGTAATTTGCTTCCTTTCCCTGTGTAGTTATCTCAGTAACGTTTGCATAGTTTTACTTAAAGAAGTTGTATTTTAAGTAAAAAGTTCTGCGTAAGTTTCATGTAATAAATGTAAATTTTAGTCTGAGAAAGTTCAACTTACTACAATTTTAATATCCGCAGAGAATTAATTGGGTAACTTAAAATGTCTGAATCTGCTATCTAGTAGTAATAACTTATTGCAATAATCGATATTTTCTGTCTTGTAAAAGGGACTGAAATAATGCGGTAGTAAACATATATTTTTATCTAGGACCATGTGGTAGTTCTATGCAATAACATCACCTGTAATTCAATTTCATGTATGTACGTGTGTCGTTAGATGTCCTTTTCTTAGGAGAAACTGATTAGTTAGAGTACATGCTGTTTCTTGCTAACTTTTAGAGATAGCTTCTTTAACAGAATTATTGATATATATCTGGGAGTTTTCGTTCAAGTAAGATTAATGGCACAGAAAAGTTTTCGTTTTCGTAGCTCTTAAACTTGAAAAGCATAATGAAATAATGTGATGGTAGTTCTTTTAGTGTTACGAAATAAAATATGTACAAGAATATCTAAGGTCACTTTCTAAAGTGTGTACAGAACAGGTCAAAACTGACATACATCATCCTTGCAATTGTATTTTAAGGCCTATTATCTTTTTCAAAGTACATACGTCCTGTGGGCAGCTATACACCGGTGAAGTCGTTCTTAGCAATCCTGGTAGCGCATCGCTGGAAGGCTTCAGCCGGTATGGCCTTTAACATGTTTGTCACATTCTTTTGAATGTTCTCCAAACTCCCAAAATATCGTTCTTCTAAGACATTTTTTAGTTTTGGGAAAGAAAGAGAAGAATCGCAAGGAATGGAGCCGTCCCGGATTTTTTTTTGTATTTTTTTCTTAAAGTGTATATTAAATTATAGTGTCTACGTATTTTCTTTTTTTATATTATTAATAAATATGCCAAGAAAAAATATCAAAGTTTGAATTTTGAATTTACCGCATTTATGACGTGATAATGGTAAATTGACAGAGAAGCTTGCCAAAAGTATGATATGGAAAGAGATAGAAATAACACATCAATGTTTTCTTAATCAGAAATGTAATCTTTCTTTTTTTTTGTTAGCTACGTAAACGTCAAACGAAATCCACCTCCTGTCAATCTGTATTTTGTCATAGTATTTATTTTCATATCTGTTTGATAAACTATTGTATTGTTATTATTTTGTGGTGTGCTTAGTTTTCAGTTTTAATTTGTGTATTTTTTAACATTATCACCTTTGGAATCCTGGTTTATTTTTATTTGAATCTTATTTGATATCAATTAATCATGAAATGTTTTGTATCTCGTTGCAAGACTAATTTTAAAATGAATCCGGAAAAGCATCTTTATTTCCAACATATGTATGTTACAAAAAAATCAAAAGTATTTCTATATAAATATTAATAATGAAGTGAAAAGTGGCGTTGGAGCTCAGATGCGTCACTAAAAGTTGACATCTGCTCTTCCACTCAACCATTCTATCTAAACCTAAAGCCTAAACCCAAAAAAGAGTAGTTACATCTGCTAAAAATGAGTGTACTTATATAATTTTTGTGCATATCTTCGTTTCTTTAGGGTGTTTTGGTTTATAATTAGTTATAATTTCGCTAATTTTCTTCTCATGCCCTGGTTTAGCTACGTCTAGATGGTTTTCTGTATTACGATGTCGGCTTTAAGAATGTGTTCACTGACTTTTATTTCAGACGTGAATGTTTTTATTGGCACATATCCTAATCCTTTTACCAAAACACAAGTATTATCAAATTTTGGCGCTCTCATCTGCACCTAACTGTTGGCTTTTAACAAGTTCAGATCACTTCCGCTGCCAATGAATCCTTGTATAGAATGACTATTTATAGTCAAGAATATATTATCACGAAGAGGACTATAATTTCCTTGAACGAAGCATGTTTCCCAATTTTCTTCATTTCGTGTAGATGCTGTACTTGTTTGCTTGCAATGTGACCAAAATCATTTCAATATAATTCATGGTTAACAAATATTATTTAGTAAAAGTCACATCGTTTTTCTTTTTACGTGTTGACAGGATTATATGCAATATAACTATTAACGGCTTTTCCAAATTCTTGCTTTGCTTATGCGTTTTTACATTTCGTATTTTAGTACACAAAAACCACACATTAAAGACTGAAAGTTCTATTACATTTGATTCCACAACATAAATGTATTTCATATACCTACACGTCTTATCGTCAAAACGTCTTTTTTATAATAATTGTCACTGTCAACACACCTGTCATACCCTATAGCTAATGCTATAGGCTAATGCTTGTACATTACTACGTTTGTCGTTGATGTATTCTTACAAGTTTAAGCCAATAAAAAGAAGTACCATTATCACGTCACTAAACGCGCGATTTACAAATAATCGGTCTTATTTTCTTTTTTTGTGCAATTCCAGTAACACTAAAATTATAATTTTTGCTATTACCTACATCAGATTATAGTAACTTTCCATAATAAAATATTTATTAACACATTTAAAAAAACGGGACGGCCCCATTGAGATCAGGTGAAGAAGCACATAGATGCTTTTTGATGTCAAAAACTCCGCGATGGAGGTAACCGTGTGACATGGCGCATTGTCATGACGATGATGAATCACCCTTCTTCTGAGCCTTTCAAGGATACCCTTGTAAAACCTAGGTTGACAATTTGCCCTAGAGGTACAAATTCTTTATAAACGATACCTCTACTCTCAAAGAAGCAAATCAGCATTGTTTTAATCTTTGATTTGCTTATTCGCGCTTTTTTTGTCCGCGAAAATTATTTGCGTGCTGTCCAGTGTCTGGCTTTGCGGCTTTGTATCAAGGGTGTATTCAAAAGTCCGGGTACTATCACCTGTGATCACACGAGTAATGAAATCGAAGTTTTTGGAAATTCTTTCAAAAATATCGAGTCACACGTTTTTTCGAATGCCCTTCCGCACAATTGTGAGGTTTTTAGACACCATTTTGGCACAGACTTTTCGCATGTGCAGATCTTCAAATAGAATATGATGAACAGGGAAGCTGTTCCATCGTAACTAGTCACTCAGCATCCTAATTGTTAAATGACGGTTTCACTTCGCAAGAGCCCTCACATGTTCAATGTTTTCATTGGTTTTTGAAATTGAAAGCGTCCCCTTATTATTTTGTTATTTTGTTTTCTTTTTTAATTATTATTGTCACGTCAAAGACTTACTCTTCGTATCCTTGTTTTTACAATTTTTACGCCCAGCTGATTGTACGACGCTATCATTTGAAGTACCGCACGATGGGCCGTTGCTTTTAAAATTGTGTCAAAAATGTATTTCATACGTCTAACTGTTTTCCCTTTAAACTAGAAGTAGGCGTATGAAAAACGTGTGGTTGGAAGTCACCCTGCGAATGAATGCAATGAAAATAGATCAAGCATTAGAAGCAGACCACGTGGTTTCGACCTTCTAGGTCTAGTCAGTGCAACTACGAATGCAAGATCTAATTTCATCGCCTTTCACATAGATCAGTATCTGTTGTACCGACTTGTGTTACCCACCATGCCCATTAGAGAGCATTGGGTTAGAATTAGTCCATTGTCGGAGGTTATTATACAGTTAAAGCTGTGATGTGTGAAGAGTGATGAAATTAGATCTTGTATTCGTAGTTGCACTGACGAGACCTAGAAGGTCGAAACCACGTGGTCTGCTTCTAATGCTTGATCTATTTTCATTGCATTTATTCGCATGGTGAATTCCAACAATATACCATAAGTGCCTATTATAGCCATTTTTTGGTTTTTTAGAAGTAAACATGTTTTTGGAAATTTTTAATTTCCTTTTTGTTTTTGAAATATTTAAGGTTGGTCGTTTTCAGAAAATCATCTCGTATAATGCTGTGGGCGGAGGCGAGAGACGAGAATTTCAATTGGAAAATGTAAAATAATTAATATAGATAGTTTAATTGTTAATAGAGTTGGCAAATAGCGCCAACATGTAACGGATTTCTCATTGGTAGAACTCGAAAACTATAACAGTTAGAATAGGATATTTTGTAGAACATTTCAAGCTCTACACAGAATATTTTACAAATTTTTTCCCTATGAAAATGCGCTTGAAAAAAAACACGAAAAAACGCGAAATTTTTCTTTTTTCGCCTACTGATCTTTAACACGGTAATATATCAAAAATTTTGTAAGACCTTTTTTGTAGAGCATGAAATTTGCTACAATAAAGTCCAAAAGAACACTATTCTGTTATAGTTTCTACTAATTAGTTCTACTAATTAGAAACGTGTTATTGTTGGCATTATTTGCCAGCTCTAATCATTAAGGTAACAAGGTATCTCTGTATAATATTACTCACACTGTATCTAAAGTTTTAATGAAGTTGGGTTTGTTTATACATAAAAGGGTTTTGTACTCGTAAATACCACAATCACAATTATGCGACTTGTCTGTGTCTAATTGTAAAATAGTCCCTGCAGGTTTCACTCTACGCTACTATTATTACTCCATAAAGGTTCAAGCCTCTATCTACATCGCGTTGTGAAGGATACAATGAAGTAAAATCAATATGTAAACGTTGTAAAAAGCGTGTTTCTACGTTATTTCAAATTACGAACATGGAATAATCAGAAGTTACATTTTTCATTCAAGACAATGGTTTGTACACATATGCTGCCGAAAAAGTCAAAAACCGTGTTAAAGAAATTCCGGAAGGATCCTGTCCTTCAAACCGGAAATTCCACGGATTTGAATCCAATAGACTATATGTGATGTGAATTAAAAAGGTGGATGTGTGAAAGAGGGAGAGTCCTACAAACCAGATCTTACTTAATAAATTTTTCTTTTATCGTAAAAAAAAAACAATTTGATTTGAAAATATCATCTGATGCAATACGATAAGCTAGTTTTATCTAACGAAAAGTTTTTTAGTTTTTGCTTCGCAAATTGATTTAGAAAATATTCATAATATTTTTTGTTACTATTTACGTTGGCTTTGGTAGAATTTGTAAGGCATTACATTACCTAAATATAACTCGTTGAAAATTGGCTGGCAAAACGCAGCCGTAACGATTGCGGGATTAACGGAAATCGAGTTTATGTGGAGCATGGCATGATTGAAATTGTACACATATTCAAACATGTACATAAATTTCTGATACGTATATGAGCGATTAATTCCATGGTGATTTACATAACCAATATTAGAATAGAAATTGGGGCGGTGTTTTGCACGCAAATTATTAGTAAAATAGTCTATTATAGAGGGTTGGGATTTTCTTTTAATTGGACTTATTCCACTACTAACACAATTCATAAATACACTAACCATAACATAACGATCTTTTTGCATGTCTGATTTTATAAGTAGTAATATTTACTCAAGGATATCATTATAAAAAAAGGATATCAGATATCAGCAATTGACCTCTTTTTATACTTTTATTCTTGAAGTATACTAACCCAGTTTGAAACTATATCTGTAAAAATTTTCTAGTGTGTATGTTTTTTTTGTTTTAATTCTTAGCTCTATTATTTGTATTTTTTTTGTAAAATTATACAATAAAAAGAACAGAGAAATTTTGTAACTAAATAAATTATTTTTCACAAAACTTCAATTTTCAAGAATTCGTATTCTTTTCATAATACAAAAGACACCTAAGGTGCGAATAAAGTAAAACCTCTAAAATTGAATGGACAGATACTGAGAAAACGCATAGTAGGTTGGTATTTACATTATGTGTCTAACAAAAGAATTCGCTGGTATTGATCCAACTTCAGTAGAAAATATGCCATAAATTGGTGGGTGGTAAAAAAAAAAACAGTAACAGAAGTTGGCAGAAGATTTCAGCGTATCCGCAATAAGAATTTAAATGAATACATTAATGTTAATTATTGATTTCACATATCTATTATGTATGTACACATTATAACAGCTATTATAAAAAAGATTTTAAATGTTGCTCAAAATAATATCCTTCAGTTAAAATATCGTTTTCTGACAAGTGGTAAAATATTTTGCGTTTTATACACATGGGTGTTATGTTGGAATATTACCGATGCTAATGTGTCGTTATTGCTTGTAATACAATAATATTGTGGTTATGTTTCGCGGTCTTGACAGCTGTCAAATGATAAAAAATAGCTATTTTCACAATTTTAAGAGTTTTAGCAAAATTATTATAGGTGCTAATCTATGAAAACACTTATTTTTACCTTTTTGACACTTCTAACCCGTAACGCATTTCTGGCCACGTTGTTTTGACAGTTTAATATCTGGAAAACTTTTAGAGTTAGAAATATGAAATTTGGCAGCCATAAACAGCCAATATTGACGCCTCTAGTTAGTATAACATGCCCTTCTGGTCTTTTTCGTGTAATCTGTCATGTAATCCCACTTTCAATTATTTTTAAATTGGACAATTGGTAATATGGACAATCTTTCAAAAACAAATTCAATGATACCACACTCGTTATGGTTTAAAACAATAATAATATCTACGGACAATCCACGAATTGTGCGAGCTAAATCAGTATCTGTTATACGGACTTGTGTTCTGTAGTGCCTTGCAGTGTGCTACTTCCCACCCTGCCCACTAAGGGCATTGGCTTGGAATTAGTCCATTGTCGGAGGTATTATACAGTTAAAGTTGTGATCTGAAAGGCGATGAAATTAGATCTTCAATTCGTAGTTGCGCTGACGAGACCTAGAAGGTCGAAACCACATGGTCCGCCTTTAATGCTTGATCTATTTTTATTGCATTCAGTCGCAGGGTGAATTCCAACAACGTTTTACTATCTGGACCAAAAAAAATTGGAACTGGTTCTTTTTCAAGCGGTAGAAATTAAGTTCTCCGACGAAAAACTGCTCGAACGATTAATAATGTTACCATTTTTTTGGCTTATCTTCAGGTAAGTCCACAGATCTCAACGGCATCTTGAACAATAATTAGGAATAATTAGAAGTTGATTAAAAAGAGTATTAAACTCTGGAAAATGGTTAGGCCAAAATGGTATGTTTTTGTGATCACCATGTTTTCTAGATATAACACCTTTAGACTTCTATCTTCGGATATCTCGATACGAATTGAAGGCACAAAATCATTTTTAAAATAAAAGTTGTTTAATTCTTAAAGAACGATAATATAAAAATTTATTTGTTTATACAGGTTATCTCAAAAAAACAATCCTGATTGCAAGTTACTCCAAAAACGAAATTTTTAGAATGTGGGTAGTTTGCACTTACAACTTTTACAAATTGCTAAAGCTATTTTTTTAAGTGTTTAGTAAAGGAAAATGAAGATAACAAATTTCAGATCAGGGCGGTTTGATGGAAGAGTGATTTTTCAAAGGTAGCTGTAATAGACTTCTTCGTTTTAAAACTCACTTTACAAGAACCTAATCACTTCAACAAGTTCTTAAAATTAAAACAGCCAGAAAACAAATAACACAAATTAAAATTCGAAAGTGTCAAATTGATTAATTTATGATGGATGTTACTTCCCCTGAACACTCTGTAACCATTTACAAACCAAAAATTTCGTGTTTGGGATCAAGTACCACGGCAAATTACCTGGATTACATTAGAGTAAATGTCAAATATTTGAAAACCTATTGGGGTTAGGTATAGACATGTCGATGTTTGTTAATTTTTTTTATCAAACTATTCAGTGTCCATTGAATGGTCCGTATTATTATTACTTCAGCATTCACAGTTCGTAACTGTTAAATTTCATCTTTGCCATTAGAACATTTCCTAAGACATTGAACTGTCAAATCGTGGTGGGTACCCTGCCCGGATGTGTCAGCAGTAACTATTAAAATATTTTGGACGTTCATGTATTATTGTACAATTTTGACACTTGCAACTGTCGGTATATGTATTTCGTGATTTTAACAATTAAACACTTTCGAGTATTTGTGAAATCTCTTAACTAGAAGAACATTTTAGTTTTTACACTGTTGACAATCTTTACTGTCAAAACAATTTCAACAACTGTCAAGATGTAAAAACATTTATTTTTATCAAGAATCATCGATTTGTAAAAGTAACTTTAAAATGTGTTACAAAACTATGGAACCACTTATCTTTTAAGATTGTAACAATTACAATTACAACAAACAGTAGAGACGATTTTTTTAATGGTTTTATAGTTTTTTTTATAGTAGAAATTGTGTCATTTTGTCAAACCGGTGATTTCTTGCAATATCTATGATTTCCGCTTTCAAAATAGTTCTAATAACTTTCAAATTATCAAAAGTAATGCCTTAAAATATTTCTGACAACATAACTGTCAAAATTATATAGACACATCGAAAAAAATCATAATTAGAGTAGGCTATGTGAATGGATTGTTACTTTAGCCACTTTCACATAATAACATTTATTCCTTGACATTTAATTTGAGGTTATAAAACTTATATAAACTAAAGTTACAATAAAATGTCAAGTAATAAATGTCATTATGTGATAGTGGCTAAAGCAACGATCAAAAACATTTACACTAACCCCGAACATTTACTAATTATGTTTTTTTTCGATGGCACGTTAGAAACAGAAAACGATGAAAAAAGCGGTTATTTTCTATGGCTATATATTTCTGACAGCTGTCAAATGGCAATAACGATTTAAGTCAAAGATCAAAATCATGAAAATTATAAGAGTAATACATATTTTAGAATTTTTGAAATATTTTTTTAAAAGCAGGTTAAATATACTTTACAAGAAATTTACCTCATTTTTTATTCATACTGTTTTTGTTTTAACAAACTTCCAGAAAATATTAAATTAAAAACAAAATAACAACCATATCTTAAATTGGGTTGTCAGCACTGCGGTTCGTTAAGGGAATACAGTTTTTATATTTTTGTTTTTCTCCACTGACTAAGCAATCAGTTTTTAGTTTGTTTTTATCTTCCTTAGTTATCGAATTCTATAAAACTGGGATACGAAAGTTTTGTGTAGTTGAATCTAAATTTATACCTATAGAGAGGTTTTGTGAAAAATAATTTGTTCTTTATTACATTTAATATGTCCTATTTCCATAAGAATAATGTACAATTACCTTTACTGGCAAAATATTCGGCTTTCACGATATAAAATGATTAATTATTTAGAAAAAGGTTTCAAAAGAAAGCTAAACCGCTATCTATCTTAATATATCAGAAGTAATTTCAGTTCAGATCTTTATTGCTTCGCAATATTCCACAAGTCCCTATCGTAATCTCTCGTGAAAGAGTTTACGGTGGAATTCCTATTATACGTGCATAATTCAGAACACGGAGATGGAGCTTCTTATAGCGAAATTAATCTTTAATATTGCGTATCCCTCATTCCAAATTTGTTCTGCGGTGGATTGAAATTAAAATTTGTATCTACCTGAAATTTGGACAATTACGACGCACTTGAGAAAATCGATATTTTTGTGCTAATATGTCTCTGCGGTGCTTAATTCTCGTTATATTCCCTGCAATAAGCTCGTAAACGTTTACTAACGTGAAATAAAGTTAAGGTAGATGAAATTATATGTTATTAAGGCGAATAAAATTACTGCTTAACAAAAAGGTTTACTTTTTATCTAACTAAAGAAATTCTATTTCAGCACTTTAGTGATCGTAATTATATTATTGTAACCCACGAGAACTGACCGACTTTCTAGAACCAAAGAACGCTCTGGAAGTATCCACTGGAACCGTTAGAACTATAAATCTTCCCTTTGAATTGTAAGTGCTCCACTTGGAATCGTTTGCAGACGATGACTGGAGCCTTGCTGTTACGTATAAAACCAGAGTTAACTAGTCCTCTAAATGGGAATGTACGGCATTCGAAGTTGTGCAGTGATAGAATACAAACCTCTTTCTATTGCTATAGTATTAATTCCTTTAATTAAGTCCCTTTTATAAATATTGGCGATGTTTTAATTAAGATTTATGTTAGTTGGCCATTCTAGCTGCATTACATTGAAAGTTATCACTCGCCTCTTGTTTAAGACTATTGTACTCTCAGACCACTTATGCAAATTGCGCGAAAGTTCGTTGAATTTATTTTGAAGTAATTAATTATTTAAAGTCAAATAGAACTTAATGGAAGTCCTAGTACATAATTCAAGAGACTACTATTAGAACGCATATTCCCAAAAAAAATAATTTTGACTAACGAAACTAACTAACTAAACGAAATTTCTTGAAGCCGCCATTTTTTGAAAATCTAATATTTAATGGTCGTTTGAGATTCTACTTTTGTTTGTTGCGTATTGTTCCAAGATTTTAACTTTTTATCATGTATAATTCGACCATTGAATTGTGTTAGTTTCACATATAAAATAAATGATATTCTCTAAAATGTTGTGGTACTACAGTATCTGCAGTCGTGTTGCTATCATGTGCAATGTGCAGGTACCCATAATTTCTGCCTAAGTAAACAGAAAAGGGATCATATACATACCTACAAATAAAACTTCAGTACGTCCTGTCTCACAACTATACTCCGCTGTGAACACTATACATTAAACAAGATACCACACGTATAAATACATACGAGGTGTGGCAGAAAAGTAATGAGACTGGCAACACTGCAAGTGATCTGGCAACGCTGCGTCGTGTTGTCCTTGATAGACCACGTGTATCAGTACCCAACTCGTTCCGTTAACGACGTGATTTTAGCGACTGCTATTAGCGAAGTTGTGTTTTGGTTGTCCGTTACGCAAAATGGAACAGCGGAATTTGGAGCAACTTTGCGCCATTAAATTTTGTGTTAAGCTTGGAGAATCGGCAAGTGTGACGTATGAAAAATTAAAAACATGCCTATGGGAAACATTCTTTATCCCGAGCTCAAGTTTTTCGCTGGCACAAATCATTTTTGGAAGGCAGAGAACACGTTGAAGATGAACACCATTCAACTTCTAAAACCGATGAAAACATTGAACGTGTCAACACTTTAGTGAGATCAAACCATCGTTTAACATTAAGAATGTTGGGTGAACAATTAAATTTGAACAGATTTACCTCTCATCAAATTTTAACTGAACATTAGGACATGCGAAAGGTCTGTGCCAAAATTGTGCAGAAAAAACCTCACAATTGAGCTGAAAGACATTCGAAAAAACAAGTGCCTTGATCTTCTTGACAGAATCGCTAATGAGCAAGATTTCTTTAGTCGTCTGATCACAGGTGATGAATCATGGATTTTTGAATACGATCCTGAGACCAAAAGTGGCACACTGCAAACTCCTCGACCAAAGAAAGCTCGAATGAGTAAATCGAAGATTAAATATCAATGCTGATTTGTTTTTTTTTTTACAAAAGGGGAATCGTCCACAAAGAATTTGTTCCTCCAGGACAAACTGCCAACCAAGTTTTTTATAAAGACGTCCTTGAAAGGTTCAGAAAAAGGGCAATTCGAGACAAATGGATGCTCCATCATAACAATGCTTCATGTCACACTACCCTCTCCTTAATAGAATTTTTGACCTCCAGAGGCATTCCTGTGGTTCCCCATCCCCTCTATTAATCTGATCTCAGTCCCTGTCACCGTTTCCTTTTCCTAAACTGAAAAATGTCCTCAAAGGACGTCATTTCGGGACTTTAGACAACATCCAAAAGAATGTAACGGACACACTGAAGACCATACCGGTTGAAGACTTCCAGCGCTGCTACCAACAGTGGGAACAACGTCTCCATCGGTGTGTAGCTGCCCAAGGGAACTAGTTTGAAGAGGATAACATTGATGTTTGAAGAAATTAAAACTTTGGTAAATAAAAAAATCACTCTCATTACTTTGCTGCGACACCTCGTATATCAGAGAAAAATGTACATGTAAAGAACTTAAAAGTGCGAATATTTAATATTGCTACATTGTGTCTAATATCACAATGAAGTTAAATAAAGTCCTTGTTAGCGAAATATCTACAGTTCCATAGAATTTTATAATTGCTTATGCAAAGTTGAAAAGAGCCTAGAATTGAATTATGAACATTCTCGAACAGTAACGATATAAAAGACATTTATATATTTAAATTGTTTTAAAGAGGCAGGCTTTTAATGTTGAGCTATAGCTAAAATTTCATAACCTACTTAACAGTTTTGTAATATTGGGCAATTCCTACAGTAAAGATCGCGTGCTAAAGAGAGATGCCAAAAACGGAGACGAAGACAATATTGGTCGATATTACGGTCAAGCTGTTCGGGTAATGCACGGCAAATAAAACCTGAATTAGATTTAATGGTAACTAAAAAACGTTCCGATAAATTTTAAACGGTAGTACATGCTTCGAGTGCCAGAAAAATCTTGACTGAAAAACTTGAATAAAGAAATGTACATATAATTGGAAATGACTTGAATGGGTTTTCATGAATCTTTTTGCAATTTCTTTCAAACAGAATTAGAAACAAAGTTTGCCACTTGAGACAATTAGCTTTCGTTTTTGTTCAAATCTGTCCTAATATTTGTCAAATCGCATTAAAAAAAACTTCTAAAATGTGTAAACCGCATCAAAATCAAGTTGTCAAGTTGTCTGCTCACTATCAATGCTTTGGTCCAAAGAAACAGTTACACTAATGTGGGTACCAGGTCACTGGGGATGTGAGAGCAATGAAACTGCCGATCATCTTACAAAGAAAGGCACGGCATTCCGATATATTGGACCATGGTTATTCTGTGATCTCATCAAAAGCCAAAACTAAGACAATTAAAAAAGTTTATTACTTTTTCAGCCAACAAGGCTAAATTTCTGTTGGAGCTCAACAGAAGAGACTTCAGCACCATCATGGCTTTACTCTCTGACCACGACGCAGGTAGAATCGGCTAACATTAGAACCACAGCCTCCAAGAAAATCCTAGATTTCTTTAGAAGTCTGGAGATCAATTGGGACTAAAAGATTAATGGTACTCGCAATAGATCCTGTAGGTCGCAGTGAAGAGAGACAGCATTGCTTACAGAACCCACTACTAATCTAATCTAACAGTAAGTTCACTGATTAGATAATGGATAGCTGCAAAATATGGTCTATTTGGAAGTAGCAGAGGCAGTATGTCAAAAGAAGGAGAGGTAAATAATATATTCTGTAGAAATTTTTTCAAAAGGGACGAAATATTCATAATTGTAAAATTCAAAACTATCCTGATCAAAGTTTCATCATCCAACCCCAAGAAGGAAAGAGAAGATGAATCACTCTGAGTTGTACAATGGCCATTATTATCCCAAAATTTAAATATAACTGAGCACGTCTGAGTTTTTTTTTTTTTACTTTGGAGATTTGTGAATGGAATAATGCTTTTCGAATTTAGAATTGGTTTGATTTGAAAATCTGATTGGATCAAAATTGAAGAAGGTTGTTAATAGCGTTTAGAAGTAAAGAATGGATTATTTCGAATTTATAAAAATAAGTCACAAATTGAAGGCCTTTATGTTAAAATAGTTTTCCTGTATTAGGACCAATTTTCCAATAGGAAAAATTACCAGAATATTATTAGGAGATACTGTTCCTAGCGAAAATGATAAAAAATTGGGAAATCGAAAATTTAAAGACCAGCGAAGAATAAACTCTCAAAATTACAAAGTTGACTATTCTATAAAATGATCGTTGGTAGCACTAAAAGAAAGAGGTAAAAAACAAGATAAATTAGTGCTGTCAGAGAAAAAAGTCCAGTCAATGGACTGGAGAGTAATAGAGGCTTGACAACGAATGATACCGAAAGGCATTCTTAAGCAAAACAATGGGGGAAGATGAAGGTGCGAAAAAAATATTAGAGCCATTTTAAAGAAAATCAATGTTGAGGACATGATTTATATGTCTACAGCCAGATCTGAAGATGTATGTATATGGAATTAACTACATCAATGTTCTAAAAATTATTGGCGTATTTGGACCAACAAGACAAAATATATCCAACAAAATTTATATTGATGAAACGACTTTGAGATCGGACAAGAAATAAATTTAAAAATGTGAACCGAAGATTTTGATCAAAAACTTTTTTATTTAACAATTGAACAGTGAACAAATAGGTAGACATTAGACATGCAGTTTGAAGAATTAGATTAATCCAGTAGTGACGATGCTAAACGAAATAAACATTGTAACATAACAGAAATGTTACCTTGCACTCAGAAGATTGTTAAATAAATAATTTTCTCCGAGATAGAACAAAGGAGGTGCCAGGAATCTTAGACACCCTTATAATCCAGTGATTAGTGATAATATTAATTTTACTGTAACTTGTGCTACGCTACACGTAGATGAAATCCTAACTTTGTTATTCAAACTTTACAATGTTATACGAGCGCCATTCATCTGACCCTGTACAACAATATACAACAATAAAATTTCAGAAATTCAACTACCTTCCGTAAAGAGAAAAGCCGTTCCTCGCTCTAACTGTATTCAACAAGTTCGAAACGGCACAACTCATGTTTTCCGTTTAAAACTTAATAGCGTTCGAGAATTCCTCTACGTTTCCGTTCCTAATCTATACGTAAATATTTCACTTTACCATTTTCTAGCGCGGTGATTCCCGGATACTCGGTCAAAACTGGTATGTAAATTTTGAAAACGTTATACAATATACATGTAGCTACTTCGCCTTTGAAGTTCCTACTACAAGGGATTTATAGGATTTTACTTTCAATGAAACTTCTAAATTTGCCTCTATACGATCCGTTATATTTATATTCGCCCGTCTCTGCGCTGTTTCCACAGTTGTTTTATTATCGTTTATTGGGTTATAACTTTTACGAGATTTATTATTACGTGATCCAATTAATTTCTCCCCAACTTCTGTAATTTTAATAAGGGTATTTTTAGGTTATGATATTGAATTAGATGGCAACGGCATAATTTGTATTTAACACCTTTTTTCCTTTCTTTCTACTGACATTTTTGAATTTATTGTATTGTCACGTGTTCAAATTATTCAGAGCCAAATCATTGACGAACACATTGTTTCACTGAAATATGTCGGAAATATGTATGATGTGTAATAAATAGAAGAACGCCACATTTTTTGATGATACAAAATTAAGTATTTGTCCTATACGTCAATGGATAATAGTGTATTGAAAAGAAATTGAAATTTTCACTACCGTAGTACTAAATATGTAGATAAGTTTCTAACACCACATAAAGTCCATTGTCGTCAAGTTTCCTTGGCAAAAGATGAAAACGTTAATCGTGCAAATAACGCCATCATGTCATATTGGAAGCCCTATCGATATATGATTAATCAAAGTTCCATAAATCCAAAAATCAGAAAAAGTCTAGTAAACTCGAGTCTAATAACACAGAACAACAAATTTTCATTTTTTTAAATTTTTCTTTATGAATTATATACAAACTTATTTTGTGTTATATTCCTAATAATTATTATAAAAACAAATATCTTCTATCACGTCTGGTATTATAAACAAATGAAAATCATATTGATCATACAATACTAACACTAAGTATATGCTATTCTGGGACGTATTTAGGAAGTCTTTCTTTTCACTTTTCTTTTATATCGAGATGAAGAACATTCCAAAATTAAAGTCCAACAGTAGTCAGCAAGCATCTCGCTATTCCACTTACCCTGATAGCGTTTTTCAATAGTGGAAATATCCTGATGAAATCTTTCCCCATGCTCGTCACTAACATCGCCAAGATTCGGGGGAAAGAAGTTCAGGTGCGAATGCAAGAAATGTATTTTAAGACTCATATTACAGCCTAATGCATGGTAACTTCTAAGAAGTTCACTAACAATTTCCTCGTAATCTTCAGATTTTTTATTTCCTAAGAAATTCTTTGTCACACTTTTAAATGCATCCCAAGCAATCCGTTCTAAATCGCTCAAGAGTACGTCAAATTGTCGATCCTGTTGTAACAGATTAATCTGGGGTTCTATAAAAATCTCCTCTTTAAGTTTTACCTCAGATATATTAGGAAATTTTTGTTTAAGGTATCGAAATTCTGGTCCCTCTTTCTCCAATGTTTTGACTAACTTCCTCATCAGACCTAATTTTATGTGTAATGGCGGTAAAATTATTTTATGAGGCTCCGCCAAGGAATTATGGACTACGTTCTTTTCTCCAGGAGTATATTGTATTCTGGTTGGCTATTGCTTAACAGTATAGTGCAAATTTCTCGCTCAACTATCCCATTCACAAAGGAAACAGCAATATTTTGTGAATCGAAGTTGTAGACCAAGTAGAATTGCAACTACTTTGAGATCAGTACTGATGTACGATTTATAGGTTTTATAATTGATTTTATCAAGGAGACGTGCCATATTATCATATGTTTCCTTCATGTGCACGGCATGACTAACAGGAATGGAGGAAGGGTAGATGTTTCCTATATGTAGAAGGACAGCTTTCAAACTCAATTTAGAAGCATCTATAAAAAGACGCCATTCTTCCGGTTGGTGTTTGTAACCTAATTCTCGCATTAAACCGTCAACATTTTTGCAAAATGAAAGACCTTCTTCAGTTGGAAAATACTGTGACAGTTCTTTCTGGCGATTTCGATATACAGAAATACGCGTACCCGGAGCTAACAACTTCCATCCTTGCAGTCTTGATCCTAATATTTCTGCCTGAGTTTTTGATAAATTGAGATCTCGAACTAGGTCATTTAATTCCAATTGATTTATTAAATGAGGCGTGTCTTCTTGAGATGGCAAATATTCTTCATCTGTGTCCGACAACTCTGAAATGTATTCTTCTATCTCGGTTTCAATATGTTCTTGGTTCGAAACATCCATAGGACTTGGTACTGGTAAAGCTTCCGAATGAGGAACTGGACGAGTGGCAGAAGGTAAATTAGGATAGGTAATTTTATCCTTTCCTTTTAACCTGTTGAACAGTGTAATCGATAGTTTGGCCTTTCTAGACTGATCCTTCTTGTGTTGAACATTTCATTTAAATTATGTCTAACAATACATGAGTTGGAGCTCCATCATTCACGAAGAATACGTTTCTAATAAGAAAAATTTTGGTAGAACCATTCAACCTACTCGACAAGCTAAGCGAACCAATAAAATATTTACGGTTAATGTGCACCCAGACGATCAAACCTAAGTAACTGCAGAAAAGCTATGATAAGGTTAATTTGTCTTATATTAATTAGGTATTCAGATTAGATGACACGCTTAGTTAATTTGTTGAGATATTGGACAAATACACAAAAAACACGTTTTACTGAAATTTAAGTTTAGATAACTTGAAGAAAATCCACAAGATTTCTATTTTGTTTTAACTGAAATATGCAAGTGGTATCTGAACTTACCCTTTCAAAATACATTTTTTTGCCACATCTCACGATTGATGTAAGATCTCAACATGAATCAAAAACTGACATATTTTATCCAAAAGGGTCTGTCTTTATTTTCAAAGAATCTGCATCGTTCGAATGAAGGGAAAAAAGAAGAATTTGCCAACCTTCTGTTTCACCTGCATGCCGCCATTTTAAACTTTCTGGGACGATTATTTTTTAACACATATTACAGATAATAATCGGTAACACCAGACACCACAACGCTTAATTAAATCGGAACACATGTTTCAAAGATTCCTGGTCGTCCTTGTAGGTAATCGTTTTTGTATCAAGCATTACAAGCAATGGGATTTTTACATCTTGTACAGAAAAATTGCATATGTCTTAAGCTTTGATGAAAGAATTGCTTCCAAAAACGAAATCGTAACTGTTTTTGTATCTGTGAATCTATTAATAAAAGTGTCTTTTGGTGAGCATTAGGCGTAATACTTGACTGACTAGTTTTTCTACTATCAATTGAATCGGTTATTTGGTAAAGGGAACATGTCCAGAAAAGTTAATTTTACAGGAGACAAAAGAAAACTAATTTAACGATTCCAAGTAAAACTTTTGATAGATTACTTTTTTTGATCTAGTAGTGTACTTTGTATAACTGGTACCTATTTCTTCACGATTATAAAAAGAATTATTGGCATATATAACTTCTTGTTTAAAAAAATATTTTTGGATATGTTTCCTTTTCGAACTAAACTAAGTAAAAATACTCTAAATTTACTTATAATGGGTTTATTATACATCAAAAGCGTATTTATGTCAAAATGAAAATGAAAAATCTTCTTCAGGACGTTCCTCTGCCTCTATTATTGGCCACTGGATTGCAGAAGACTCCTGATATTGTTCGTTTTTTTTCGATGAATTAGCTTATCAGCGTACACACTGCAAGATATTACTGTAGGCAACTCTGGACGAAGCTGTCGTGGTGTTGCTGGAGTGAATTTTTCACTAACAAAGCTGTTGATGTATGGCTGTATAAGAAGAGCTCCAGGATCTGAGAAGTGGTATTTGAAATGGAAATAACCAGCTATTTTTTCTTTTTTTGGCAGAATTTTAGAAAGACTTCGTTGAGAAAGAACGGTCTTTTTATAACAATTCGGTTCGACAAAATAACATATCCTGGAGATGTTGCCTTTTCGAACCGAACGTAGGATAAATGTCCTTGCCAGCAATATAGTAAGAGACGGATATATTTCTTTCTCGACACAACTGATGTATTTATGTATCATCTTTATTCGGGCGGCAAAATCTCAAAATGGCCAAAAATTGGACATCTTCCCTTTTCCAAATAACCGATTCAATTGTTTTGTTAGTTTCCCAGATTTACACATAAGACAACATAACATAAACAACAAATAATCAACAATCAGCCATTTACTTCTTTTGACCATACTAAATTACTACTAGATTAATCTACTTTGGTTGATATTCTAAATATTTACCAATCCACATTTAGACAAAAGTTATAGCTTCTACAGCAAAATTTAGTAATTTTTTGTGAAACTATATTGTGATTTTGTTTAAAGTTCTGTGCCCATCGTTAGCGTTGTTTGAAAATTCGAAATGTTCAATTCTTCTCGATTTTTCAATGTAATCTCGTTAAATCTTAATGATGAGTAACTATTTGCGGCGTTGAGGCAGTCTTCAATTGGTTGAACATATATTCGAACAGGTGATATAACTTTTCTCGCCTTGTTCCGCCGCTAGATACAAGATAATTTTGTCCTTTTTCCACTTTTCCAAAATTCAACAGCATTCTGTTTGACTATAAACAGAATACTGTAATTATATCAGTGGGTTCAGACTTTTCCTAATCTTAATTAAGGACTATCTGCTGTGTTAATTGGTACGTTTTAATTTACGCCTATGGCATGCAGCGCATTTCTGACAGCTCTACTAGTAATATCGAAGAATAAACAACGAATGTGAAGCGATGATTTCGAATTAATCTTCTCAAAAATATTTATTTTGAAAATAATAGTTTTGTCTATTACAGCGTGTGGAAAAATGGAATTTTATGTAGATAGCCATAAAATGTGGATAAATGGTGTTTGATTCATTAGAGACTAGATCAACTAGAGTTAAAATACATTTATACAATTTTTTTATTGATACTAACACCCACCCTTAATTTTAGCACCCTAGCCAAAGTACGAATCCTAAATAGATATTGAATTTGCATAAGCTGTTAGAGCACACAATAAACTTAAGGAGTCTCTTATTTTTCGATGTTCTAAATGTGTATAAATTTGATCAAAATCGGAGGGAGACATTTCCGTCACTTTGTTTCTGAGTGTAATTGCTGTGTTTTGGTGCTGTTGATGAATATGCAAACATAGTTCTCCAGGAATTTGTATTCAGTGTTCGGGATGGAAATTTCACAAACAATTAATTAACTATATAGCTGCTTTCACTTCGCTTTACATCTCCTGTAGTATTGATTTTAAAATGGTCTGTTAGGTAACCTTTGTACCTTGGCCTTTAGTGGCAAGTAACTTTTTTTGCCAACCAAGTTTGTGTAGGTATATTTAATGTATTGAATTGTATAATTTTAGTTTTTATTAAATTATGTTTAATATTTTCATCTGTTCTCTGATCTGATCTGATCCGGTAAATAAATTTGTATAAGAGTTTACGAATTTTTTCCTAACAACAATTCAAACAAAATGTGATAAAACACTCCAAGTTATTTCATATTTGAAAGTGAAATTTGTTTCTTAGTAACGGTACAAAACTTTTCAAACCAAAGGCAAATTCATATTAACTGTCTGAAAGGAAAGGACGGAAAACTTCGTAAAATATGCTTTCCGCTTCAAACGAGGTTGTCCCATCATGCGTATATATTTCTTTTCTTTAATTTAACATTTGTGCCTTGCGTAGTTGTGTCGTATTTAATTAATTTTGTTTGTAAAACTGTCGGTCCCACTAACGCGAAAATTATGTCAACTTCTTCAATTATACAATTAATTATGTTGGAGAAATATTAGAATATACGATAAAACTTTGCTTTGTGGTTTCCACTATTCGTTGTAATTTAACAAAATATAATAATAATAAATGGCCATAAGTCGTTTCTTTTCATAGCTCGACAGATGAGATAAAAAATTCCCCACGTAATTTCGCGGTAATTGAGTATGAAAATCTCATTAAACCTTCTAAAATAAAAGCAAAATTGGTTTTTATTTTGCCGAAGGTGAGATGCGTGGTGGAACTCTTTTGAAGTCTCTAACCTCTAGATGAATTTCATGTTTCTAAAAATTGTTCTTAATAATCAGTAGTTATAAAATTTATAACACAAACTGTTTTTCTCAACTTCTAAACCAAGAAATATCGTTGGAGGAATACATTTTCGCGCTGTCATAATCAAAAACTAACAGGTTGAAGTGGGTATTGTCGGTAAAGCGAAATTCACTGCAATTGCGAATGCTTCACGTTGGTTTGGAAGGTCCGTACCTTTATTCGAAAGGCCAAAGTTCGCGTAGTTCATTCAAAATGTAGCGAGATCGTAGCTCTGTAATTTAATTAATTTCGCGATAAATTTCTACGTCTCAATTTTCCATGTTCAATTTCAATTGGTGTTGGTGTAATCGTTTAGAACAGCAAGAAAATGCTTTTAATTTTATTCTTTGTTAATTTTTTGCATTTTATTATTTTTGGCTGATTTTTTAATAAATTGTAAATAAATGTTGATAAATATACAGGGTGTGGCGCGAAGAGTTTTGATTAGAAGTTTTTGGGGATGTAGTAATAGGCGAAATGTAAAATTTTATAAGATTACACTATCGATAATGCTGATTTTAAATATAATTTTTTCATGAATGATCACATACATACCAACTCGCTTATTTTAAATAGAACATGCTATTTTTTATTTTATTTTTCAATTCTCTATCAAATTTTGAATAAATTTCATGTACCATGTCCTATACTAAAAATTAATAGTTTTTGAGATATTTCAATTTTTTTTAATTTTTCTAGAAAAACAGTCCCAAATAAATCACGATATTGCTGCAAACAAACACGCTACTGACTTAAAATTTGACATGGCGAATTGCAAGACATCACTAAAATGCCTCGTCCTTTGAAAAGTAAAATTTTTTATACAGGGTGTTTTCCACATACCACTCAATTCCAACAATTTCAAACAATTATAACTCGCTTATTTCAAATACGAGAGAGCGTTTTTATATTCGCGGAATGAGCGAGTTGTAGGGGGGTGATTAGGCGCATTGGGGCCGTGGCCTGTGCAGCGACTCATAATTAATATAAATACGAAGTTTCATTGTTATTAGACAGTTAGTCTTTGAGCTATCGTCAACCAAGTATCATAATCAGGAGTGAAAAGTGAAATATGGAAAAAATCGAATATCGTGCCGTTATAAAGTTCCCTTCCAGGCAAGGAAAATCAGTTGCGACCATAATGAATGAGATGTCATTGGTTTACGACGACTCTTGTCCAGGAAACACTATGGTGTACAAGTGGCATAGTTTATTTAAACAAGGAAGGGAATCCCTTGAAGACGACCCGAGCTGGGAAACTCATGGCAACGGTATTTTGGGACTCGGAAGGAATATTGTTGATTGATTATAAACATAAAGGTGTTTCTATAACCGGAGAATATTACGCTTCAATATTAGAGCGACTAAAAGAAGCCATTAAAGAGAAAAGACGGGGAAAATTGACGAAAGGTGTGCTGCTTTTGCACGACAACGCGCCCGTCCACAAGAGCCGCGTTGCGTTAGCTGCCCTGCATAAGGTGGGCTTCGAAATTGTGAATCACCCACCCTACAGCCCAGACCTGGCCCCGAGTGATTATTACCTGTTTCCGAAAATGAAAAAAGAGCTGCGGGGTAAAAAATTTACTGCCGATGATGAAGTCAAGGAGGCAGTTTCGGCGTATTTTGCAGATAAAGAGAAATCATTTTTTTGAGGGTATAAATAAATTAATTGAAAGATGTGAAAAATGTATCCGTCTTGCAGGTGAATATATTGAAAAAGAAAAATAATTTGGTTTTTTTATTTCCACCCCTTATCCCCCATTCCGCGAATATAAAAACGCTCCCTCGTACAACACCCTGTATAACTATTTCGAACTTTTAAAGAAAAGTACGAAAACATATCTAATGCATACATATACAATTTACTATTAAGTTGTCACATTTTTGTCAGCCACGGCCTACGCTTTATTAATGTTGAAATATTAAGTTTCGTTATTGTGAAGTAAAATAATAAAATATCTCAAAACCCGTTAGATTTAGGTATAGGGAATGCTAGTATCAATTAAACGAGAATGAAGATAGGAATTGAAATCTGATATAATATACAGGGTGGTGTATTTGAAATAAGCGAGTTATAATTGTTTGAAATTGTTGGAATTCAGTGGTATGTGGAAAACACCCTGTATAAAAAATTTTACATTTCAAAGGACGAGGCACTTTAATGATGTCTTGCAATTCTCCATGTCAAATTTTAAGTCAGTAGCGTGTTTGTTTGCAGCAATATCGTGATTTATTTGGGACTGTGTTTTACTAGAAAAATTTAAAAAAATTGAAATATCTCAAAAACTATTAATTTTTAGTATAGGACATGGTACATGAAATTTACTCAAAATTTGATAGAGAATTGAAAAATAAAATAAAAAATAGCATGTTCTATTTAAAATAAGCGAGTTGGTATGTACTTCCGGTGTACCGGAAGTAGATCATTAATGAAAATATTATATTTAAAATCAGCATTATCGATAGTGTAATCTTATAAAATTTTACATTTCGCCTATTACTACATCCCTAAAAACTTCTAATCAAAACTCTTCGCGCCACACCCTGTATATAGAACCATATTTCATACTTTGATCCAATCAATCCGTCATTAAATTTTCGTGCTATATTAACGAATTAAACTGTAAACGGGTACCACAAAAATTTCCAAAGGCTATATTGTGTTTATTTATCTGATTTTAATGATGTATACATCAAAGTAAACGGTTTCGAAAAGGTTATATTTAGCAATGTGGATTATCTCTTTGTCACATCTAATTTACGCGAAACGTGAATCAACTTTTTCTGTCAAATTGTACAAGGCGCACTCAGAACATCTTTACTAATCGGTTACTGTTACTGTCAGTTTGAGTGAATCTTATAACATTTTTCCAAAATACTATAAGTAATATTTTTATTTTAGTATTAATACAAAAAATGAATTTTCTTTCCGAATATTTACCGGAAAAAATCAGTTCAATGTTATAGTTCTGGAAAAAAGCAATTGACTTACGTTTCGCGTAAATTTTATAAATTATGATTAATGATAAATTTAAGACGGAAAAAAATCACATTGCTGTATGTTGTCTTTCCGAAATCGTTTCCTTTAACATATTGATCATTAAAATCAGATAATAAATAACAATGTTATAGCTTCTGGAAATTTTTTTGGAGCACCCGGTATATGCAGTGTGTCCGTTTAGTGTGTTAAAGGAAAATAGAGCGTATAGGATATTTGACAAAAAATATATTCAAGACTCAGTTATACAGAGTGTTAATTTTCTGCGCTACAATGTACAACTTTATATACAGGGTGGGGCATTAGTGCGAGGAAGTCCAATTACTCCTATATTATAAGAGAAATTAGAAAATGCTATTAAGATAAATGTTGAAGCTCATGTGGGGCTATAACCTAAAAATATTTTAACTATACAGGGTCAAATAAAGGCAGGGTAAACTAAACTTACTTTATTTTAAATGGAACACCCTGTATATTTTTACTGTTTACGATTCTTCTCGGTTATTCAGTTTACTTTAGAACATATGGGAAGTTTTGCATGAATTTAATAACAAAGTTGGCGCCTGCTACCGTACTGCGGCTTCCACATAAGATAATTCATTTGCGCTAGAAACATTTCTAATGTGATCTCCTTTCATCAGAAATTATTTATTTATCGGAGTATTCACTATTTATACACAGGGTGAGTCATAACTCGGAATGTTTATTTTCTCGCCTATTTCAAATGGAACACCCTGTATTTTATTATTGGAGTAAACTCCTCTCTTCACGAACTTACTAATCATGTTTTCGACTTATAGGACCGCAAATAACTCAAAAACTAGCCTATTTAGCTATAGGGAATGTTTAATAAATAATAAAGTTCGTTAGAAATAGGTGGGAAAATAAACATTCCGAGTTATGACTCACCCTGTATATAAATATTGAATACTCCGATAAATAAATAATTTCTGATGAAAGGAGATCACATTAGAAATGTTTCTAGCGTAAACGAATTATTTTATGTGGAAGCCGTAAAACTTCCCATATCTTCTAAAGTAAACTAAATAACATAGCAAAACCCTATATTATAATAGAGGTAAGACCTAGAAGAATCGTAAACAGTAAACATATACAGGGTGTTCCATTCAAAATAAAGTAAGTTTAGTTTATCCTGCCTTTATTTGACACCCTGTATAGTTAAAAATATTTCTAGCTTACAGCCCCACATGAGCTTCAACTTTTATCTTAATAGCATTTTCTAATTTCTCTTATAATATAGGAGTAATTGGACTTCCTCGCACTAATACTCCACCCTGTATTATGTCAATTTAGGGTTCTAATATTTAAGTTTATTACACTTCGAAAAAAATGTTTTAATAATGGTTGTTTCTCTTGTTAATTGATTGTTTCCTGTGATTTCATAAAACATTAGAAATAATTTAATGAAAATTCCAAACTTAATATTTTTAAATGAAACAGCCTGTATATTTTTTATAAATCAATAGAGACTCTTTTGCGTAACATGTTTTAAAAACATTTTCCTATACATAATATGCACCGTTTCTGAATAAATTTATTTTTGCTGAATATACAAGTGGTGTTTGCAATAGTGGGCTGTGGTTTATCGATTATTCAAAATTTTCAATGATTTTGGGAGCCCTGGAATGAGGGAAAGAAAAAGTTTACATTACCCACAAACAATGGTTTATGGAAAAGGTGTCGATACTAATATAGGGAAAGAAATAAATGTGTTATACAGCTTGTCCCAACAAGAGCGCCGGATTTAAATTTGCCGCCAATTTATTAATAGGAGTTGTACGGTGATTTATTTTTGACAGTTGTCGCGTACAGACCACGCGATTTACATCAAGTTTTCGGTCGCAATAATGCGCCAATTGAATCGACAGTGAGGCGTTTAATTACAAAATTTGAGACCAGATTTACGCTGATGGATCAGAAGTTCATTGTCATCCTTGTCGGTCACTCGAAAATATAGCCATTGTAAGGGAATCTGTGGCCGATAATGCAGGAATTTCCAATTTCTTTCAAGAATTAAACATTTCCAGAAGCACTATGCAACGAATTTTGGTAAAAGATCTGCATTTGCACGTGTACAAACTTCAATTATTGGTGCAAGAAATAAAGCCATGGGATCATGCACAGCGCCGTGGATTTGCTGATTGTGTGTTGGAACATCATCAAGTTAATGCGGATTTTTCAAAGAAAATTATTTTTTCAACTCGATGGAAACATAAATAAGGAACACTGTCAGATTTGCTGAAAATCCTCACGTGATACTCGAACAACCAATGCATCCACCACGAGTAACTGTTTGGTGTGCATTTTGAGCTGGTGGAGTAATTGGACCGTATTTCTTTGAAAATGCGCTAACTGTTAATGGTGTACGGTATCGCGAAATGTTAACGGAGTTTTTATGGCCCGAATTGGATGTAATTGATGATTGTTTTTCCAAACACCTGCCACACAGCAGAAACAATGGTGTTACTGCAGACCAAGTTTCCAGGCCGTGTTATTTCTCGATTTGGCGATTAACATTGGCCAGCAAGATCGTGCGATCTAACACCGATGAATTTTTTTTCTTTGGGGCTATGTGAAGGGAAAGATGTATGCGAATAAGCCTGAAACAGTTGAAAATTTTAAAAAGGAAAAACGACGCGTTATTGGTGAAATACAGCCACATTTATGCGAAAATTTTATTCAAAATTTCAACAAGAGAATAACCCTGTGTCGGAGCCATTTGCCTGATGTTCTATTTCACGTTTAATCGGAACTATTTTTCTTCATGTTGAAATAAAAATGTTTGCTTATTTCAAAAAATAACTGTTTTTCTTTAAATTAAATCCGACGCTCTTTAAAACAAATACTAGTTTATCTATGTACGTAAGCAGTAAGGTTTATTCCTAATATTGCCCACCGATAACATAGGATATTTTTACTACATAATTTCCATATTTGCATCCCCCTCATCCTCAATGACACTGAACATCCTAAAGCAAAAATGTGATAGAAACAAGTTTATTTGAAAACCCTGAATTTTCTGTAGAAATCAAGATAATAAATACCTACATGAAAATGTTAAAAAAATAATTCAACGTTCTATATGTACAGATGTGTGCAAAAAAAAAATGAGACAACTGTTATAAGCATAAATCCCAAGTTTTTATCTGTGTAAACGAATCTGCCGTGACATACAGCATATTCTAATTGTCATTAAGTCAATTGACATTCCATGAGTATGAGACCTTCATTACACAACTTAAATATGTTTGTCCGAGATTTTATTGCATAATACTGTCCAGTATGTCCCCGGATTTACTTTACAAGAAGAAAAAATTGTTTACTTGACTGAATTGAAGAGAGTTGCTGGCATTTTGGACCTTCGTTAAAAACAAACAGAAATTAACAAAACAAAAATTTATTCCATTTATCAAGTGAACTATCAACACATAATTCAAGTCCAGGACTTGAATTATAATGAATTGATATAGATACTGCAGCTTGTATATGATTTTTTTTTATTTGAATCTTTCAATTCCTGAATTATTTCCACTTTTAGGTAAATGAAACAGCCAATTAAGTAAATATGAATTTATTCCAGAATATGTAATATTAAATGTCAATTTCTTCCACTGAAAAAAAACATAATATTATATGTTCTGGAATAAATTTATTTAATTAATTGGCTGTTTCTATTGACCTAAAAGTGGAAATAGGACTTGAAATAATGAAAGATAAGTATTAATGATAAAGTTCATAATATAGATTAATACATTAATTTTAATTAGAATATTATTAGTTAAATTTCCCTTGTATATAATTTGTTTTAAATATCCACATAGTTAAAAATCTAAAAATTATCAAATTCGGGCATTTTGGTAGCCGTAAGACTGATCCATTTTTGCCAATCCATTTTTTATCAAATTTGTTACTTAAACAGTTAACAACAATCCCAGAATAATGCACAGAGCATCCATCATGTTGAAAAAGTTAAGTCAAAGTACCTATTGACGTTTATTTAAAATTTTGTAATTCTGATAAACTTTACTTCAATATCTAGCATGTTGTGATGAAACTGTACCACCATTTGAAGTCAATACGGCCTCATCAGAAAACAGTTCAATGAAAAAATCGTATGTTCATAATTTTCTTCTTTGTTGTGTTTAGGTTTTCTTTGAATATGAGACTTGTAGTGGCTAGTTCAAATCAGCTTCTCAAAGAAAGTATAGACTCATAACGTACTAATTGTGCCTCTTTAAATTTTCTACTGAACCAGTTCTTTAAAATTTGTTCACAAAATGATATGTACCCATATGTGAAACATAAACATTATGTCCTTTTTGATTGAACTCCTCAATTACATATCAGTAACCTTCCTCTCCTTAACATAACTGAATTAAATACATACGTTCTTTGTTCAGATGTCAACATTTTTAATTAACAAAATACGTAACGGAGAAATGTTTGAACATAATAATTGTATCTTATCATTATGAAAATTTGAATTTCGACCGGTCATATAGCAGTGTACTAATTGTAAGTCGCAGCTCATAACTGTTGGCTTAATAGAATTTCTACAAGGCATAGGCTGCAGACTTAAAAAAATTGCTTTATAAAAGTTTCTACAAGTGCAATCCGCAACAATGTTTACTGGAAAAAGTTTAGTGTTAAAGATCTATGGAATAAGGTACCAAAACTCTAGCGACTAACTGAAACGGTCTAGACCTGAAGCCAAGAAAAACAAGTGGAAGGAGAAGAATAAAACGCCATTGTTTACATGATAACATGAACATGAATATTGCACTATTTTGCGAAAACTAACTATCAACTCAATCTTTAAGGCTGACTTTGCTAATATTTTAGATTTAACAACAGAATTGTTTATTTGTCGATTCAATTGTTCCAAACTCATTGTTATTCACAATGAGATTGAAATAACACTTGATTATTTCTTAATGTTTGAAATGTGGTGAATTAATTTTAAGTTATACACTTAAAAATATTCTTCTCTCAAATTAACATTCTGTTTGAAACTACACACACACATTTATATACGCTCAATCTCAATTAATTTATCATTTCGTTTCTATGAAAAGATACTTTTAAGAGAACTTCCATCTCTGCGCATAAACAAGTCTTTGTCGTTTACTCGCGACTAACGACACAAAAAATTAAGTTCTACAACAATATTTCAAAGTAGGGCATCAATGAGCAAAAATATCGTAAAAGGTTTTTTAGGAATCGTTTCTTGCTGTTGGTATAAAATTGTTACCAACTTGAAATAGTGAATAAACTAAGTTCGTGATTTTCACGCATTATTAATTTATAGTCTAGCTTAAAACGAAAGTTTATTAATGAATTTTTTAATTAGTCCCTAGCAACATGAAATTTCATTTCGGATTTACATTTTACCGCGATGTTGTCTTTTGAAGTGTATAACCCACCCAAGAGAATAATTTAAAAGCTTTACGTTGAATTGCAAATGACTGATAATAACTAATCCGAAACGTAAATTTATTTTTCACGAAGCAAAAAGAATTTAATTTACATTGAGTAATCAACTCACTCGAATTACGCTACGCGTACGCTATTAATGTCGCCACGTAACGTATATCTAACAAGTGGAGTTATCTAAATGACCAATTTTCCTTTATTTATTTAATGGCTTTTAATATAAGGAGTGCAATTTTATTAATAGTGCCTAAATAAACATTTTTATTACATTCTGAAAATAATATCGCGAAAAGAAAAAAAAAACTAGATTATCTTCCGTGAAAGTAGTCCCTTTTGTAATCTAAAGTCAACATCTACAAACCGGAACACTCTAATAATAATTTATGACCAGAAAGAGGAAGTTTTATGGAGATTTTTCCGTCACTCAACTGCTATAGCATTTGAACGACCGCGGAAAGTTAAAAGACAGTTTACTACAAGAAGGCGCGGCGGATTATAGCGCCACAGAGACATAGAGAGGCCACATATTCCGTTACAACTGATGATAAGCTTTTATTAGCTTACTGTGGCCATTAAAGCCGTCTTCTTTGTTTACCTTTACTGCCGACCGGGAGATACCACCCCTGGAAAGCAAATATTTTGCCAGCTAAGCTAGGTATGACACTTATCGAATACCGCAGGGTTCTATTTGCATGCGGATAATTAACACCAGATTAATATTAATTAAGAAATTTGTTTGGTGATGATTAGAACTTAATTAGATTAAGTCTGTGATAATGATTTAGGAACCAAATCTGTTGGTGTTATATTATCTATAGTGTAAGGTTTGGGTTTGAAAATTTTCCAATTTCGATTTTTATTAACTATTATAAATAATTTAATCTAATCATGAATATAATTAAAACTTTTTTTTATTTCATCTGTGCTCGAATCGTAAGTTCGTATCGGAACAATTGTGTCTGTTACTATGTCAGTTATGAATTGCTTTTTGAATATATTCTTTATATTTATTCTAGGATTACAATTTATCCGATTGCTATTCTTACAGTTTTTAATCAGCCTGATAGCAGGCTGATGCAGAGCTAAGAGCGGCAAGCCATATATAGAGTAATACTTGTGGCCTGGGGTTCGAATCTTATCAGTGACACTTCTGGAAATGAGCACTGTGGTGGAGCTACCATTCGCTGTTGAGATATAATTAACAGCACAGCATTATTTACGACGAGTTAACGTTGTAACAAAGCCATGGAAACACAATTTATACAGCGAGAGCTGCAGTGGGTTGTCCTCGGATGTGTTGGAGATTGTTAATTAGGCATTTATCAAGTGATTCTATAGCTTGTTTGGAATATTTCATTTTAATTTAACGATTCTAACGCTCTTCAAATTAATTCAGGATAAAAAAATGCCAATATTGAGAAAATTGCGTTTCTTTAATTTATTGTTTTTAAGTTTGTTTGCTACGTTTCGGCCCACACCGGCCTTTTTCAAGCAGGAAATATCTCAGAAACTGTGAAAGTTAGCATGAAAGAGTACACGTCTTTTATTAGAAAACTGTTGCGTTTAAATTAAATGATCTGTAATTTTAGAGCTTTAAAATTATGGAGATCTTGATAGAATTTTTACATAAAAAATTTAATTTTATTTCCATTTTAAACAGGTGTTATGGTATCTATCTCTAACGGTTTTCGAGATATTTCCGTTTCTTTTTCGGATTTTCACGACAGATGCGTATTATGAAGAAACAAAGGCGGCCATGGAAAAACAAGCATGTTGTTTATTGATACAAATTTTGACATTTTCTGTCTGAAATAAGTGTGTGTACTTAAACAGGTAATATTTTATTAAAAAGAAATGAAGTATTCAAGAGAAGAACTCATTGATATGATTTTTGTGTTGGGTGAGAGTGAGAAAAACTATTTTCTTATATAGTAGAATTTATGCGACTCGGTTTCCTGAAACTAGGCGACATCCAGAAGCGATCAGTTTTACCAGACTTTGTTGAGACAGGAAGCGTTAACTACAAAAAAAACAGAAAGAACAAAGACAGCAGCAAATGACGAAAATGAGTTGGCAGTTTTATTGACAGTAACTGAAAATCCAAATACTAGTCAAGCAAGTGTAGGGCAAGAAGTTGGAATAAGTGAGAGGTCCGTCCAAAGAATTCTAAAGAAACATCAATTTCATGCGTACCACATTCAGTTGAGTCAGGCTCTGTGTGAAACTGACTTTCAGAGGAGGGCAGAATTTTGTACGCGGGCACAATTGCGTGTTCAAGAAAATCAATTTTTCTTTATGAACGTACTTTTTTTCTGACGAAGCAACTTTTCACAATACTGGATGCGTCAACAGACATAATTATCATTAAGTCGGCAATGAATGAAATTCTTAATTTAATTCGTGAAGGAGCTATGGAAGCCTGACGCACTATTGCAGGACCCTGTATATGTATATGTTAATATGTACATATGTTATTGTTAATTGTATTAACTACAATTACAACGTCATCGCATTTTAATTGTAATTATCATTTAAATGACTTGGTTTTCATTGTTGCTTGCTGACTGCTTGAAAAGAACCGTAATTTGCTCAATATTGGCATTTTTATCCTGGAATATGACAAACAGCAGGCAAAATATCGAGCCAAGCATTATAAATTCTCATATCTACACCACAAATTTGAAATGATTGCAACATAATTTATTTTGCTAAATTTCTTAATCCATATGTAACTTCTAAATTTTTAATAAAAAGTTTTCTTAACCAAATCTCTCTCTTAATTTTACCATAACTTCTTTCTTCTGCAATTTTTCCAGATCGGGCAGAATCCATTAAATTGTTCGCTTGTTAAATTTCTACGGTTTTCTCGACCATAATGAATCAGATGTCATTGGTTTACGGCGACTTGTCCAGGAAACACTATGGTGTACAAGTGGCATAGTTTATTTAAACAAGGAAGGGAATCCCTTGAAGACGACCCGAGCTGGGAAACTCATGGCAACGGTATTTTGGGACTCGGAAGGAATATTGTTGATTGATTATAAAGATAAAGGTCTTTCTATAACCGGAGAATATTACGCTTCAATATTAGAGCGACTAAAAGAAGCCATTAAAGAGAAAAGACGGGGAAAATTGACGAAAGGTGTGCTGCTTTTGCACGACAACGCGCCGTCCACAAGAGCCGCGTTGCGTTAGCTGCCCTGCATAAGGTGGGCTTCGAAATTGTGAATCACCCACCCTACAGCCCAGACCTGGCCCCGAGTGATTATTACCTGTTTCCGAAAATGAAAAAAGAGCTGCGGGGTAAAAAATTTACTGCCGATGATGAAGTCAAGGAGGCAGTTTCGGCGTATTTTGCAGATAAAGAGAAATCATTTTTTTATGAGGGTATAAATAAATTAATTGAAAGATGTGAAAAATGTATCCGTCTTGCAGGTGAATATATTGAAAAAGAAAAATAATTTGGTTTTTTTATTTCCACCCCTTATCCCCCATTCCGCGAATATAAAAACGCTCCCTCGTACAACACCCTGTATAACTATTTCGAACTTTTAAAGAAAAGTACGAAAACATATCTAATGCATACATATACAATTTACTATTAAGTTGTCACATTTTTGTCAGCCACGGCCTACGCTTTATTAATGTTGAAATATTAAGTTTCGTTATTGTGAAGTAAAATAATAAAATATCTCAAAACCCGTTAGATTTAGGTATAGGGAATTCTAGTATCAATTAAACGAGAATGAAGATAGGAATTGAAATCTGATATAATATACAGGGTGGTGTATTTGAAATAAGCGAGTTATAATTGTTTGAAATTGTTGGAATTGAGTGGTATGTGGAAAACACCCTGTATAAAAAATTTACATTTCAAAGGACGAAGCACTTAGTGATGTCTTGCAATTCGCCATGTCAAATTTTAACAGTAGCGTGTTTGTTTGCAGCAATATCGTGATTTATTTGGGACTGTGTTTTACTAGAAAAATTAAAAAAAAATTGAAATATGTCAAAAACTATTAATTTTTAGTATAGGACATGGTACATGAAATTTACTCAAAATTTGATAGAGAATTGAAAGATAAAATAAAAAATACCATGTTCTATTTAAAATAAGCGAGTTGGTATGTACTTCCGGTGTACCGGAAGTAGATCATTCATGAAAATATTATATTTAAAATCAGCATTATCGATAGTGTAATCTTATAAAATTTTACATTTCGCCTATTACTACATCCCTAAAATCTTCTAAAAACTCTTCGCGCCACACCCTGTATATAGAACCATATTTCATACTTTGATCCAATCAATCCGTCATTAAATTTTCATGCTATATTAACGAATTAAACTGTAAACGGGTACCACAAAAATTTCCAAAGGCTATATTGTGTTTATTTATCTGATTTTAATGATGTATACATCAAAGTAAACGGTTTCGAAAAGGTTATATTTAGCAATGTGGATTATCTCTTTGTCACATCTAATTTACGCGAAACGTGAATCAACTTTTTCTGTCAAATTGTACAAGGCGCACTCAGAAAATCTTTACTAATCGGTTACTGTTACTGTCAGTTTGAGTGAATCTTATAACATTTTTCCAAAATACTATAAGTAATATTTTTATTTTAGTATTAATACAAAAAATGAATTTTGAATATTTACCGGAAACGGTTCAGGTGGAGAAAAACAATTGACTTACGTTTCGCGTAAATTGTATGTGACGGAAAAAAAATCACATTGCTGGGTGTTCCATTCAAAATAAAGTAAGTTTAGTTTATCCTGCCTTTATTTGACAATCTGTATAATTAAAAATATTTCTAGCTTACAGCCCCATGAGCTTCAACTTTTATCTTAATAGCATTTTCTAATTTTAGTATAATATAGGAGAAATTGGACTTCCTCGGACTAATGCCCCACCCTGTATTATGTCAATTTAGGGTTCTAATATTTAAGATTATTACACTACAAAAAAATATTTTAATAATGGTTGTTTCTCTTGTTAATTGATTGTTTCCTATGATTTCATAAAACATTAGAAATAATTTAATGAAAATTCCAAACTTAATATTTTTAAATGAAACAGCCTGTATATTTTTTATAAATCAATAGAGACTCTTTTGCGTAACATGTTTTAAAAAAATTTTCTATACATAATATGCACGGTTTCTGAATAAATTTATTTTTGCTGAATATACAAGTGGTGTTTGCAATAGTGGGCTGTGGTTTATCGATTTTTTGGGAGCCCTGGAATGAGGGAAAGAAAAAGTTTACATTACCCACAAACAATGGTTTATGGAAAAGGTGTCGATACTAATATAGGGAAAGAAATAAATGTGTTATACAGCTTGTCCCAACAAGAGCGCCCGATTTAAATTTGTCGCCAATTTGTTAATAGGAGTTGTACGGTGATTTATTTTTGACAGTTGTGGCGTACAGACCACGCGATTTACACTACCGCTCAAAAGTGTTTAGGCACTCGCCTTAACTCAAAATGGAAAAAATCCAGTAAAACTGCGATAATATTTATTTTTTATGTACATCTACACAACATTCATAAAAATATTTTCGAAATAAATGCGAAAATGAAAACGTTTAATTTAAATTTTGCTCTCATCTATATGACCTCCTCTTGATTTAATTATTGCGGCACATAGTCGAGGCATTCTTGCAATAAGTTTTGCCAGAGTTTCTTCTGATATTGAAGTCCAACTTGATTGTAATTTGTTCCACATCTCAGTAATTGATGTTGGAGCCGATTTCCGTACTTGCCTATCCAGTTCTTCCCACAGTAACTCGATCGGATTCAAGTCGGGGTTCTGGGGAGGCCATTCCATAATTTTGAGAGTTCCTTCTTCTTCTAAATGGCGTAAATAGTCCTTACATAATTTTGAGGAATGTTTTGGGTCATTATCTTGTTGAAAAATAAAATTTTGGCCCAAAAGTCGAATTCCGGACGGTATTGCGTGGTTCTCCAAAATATCTCGGTAACCTTAGTTTTTAGTATACCGTCAATTTTCGCAATGTCCCCTACACTAGTACCAGCAAAACAGCCCCAGACCATCACTGAACCTCCTCCATGCTTCACGGTAGCAGCAATGCACTCCTCTCTGGTACGTTCACCTACAGATCTTCTTAAATACTCGTCTTCGAGTTCCGAACAGTTCAAATTTGGACGCATCCGTCCATAAAACGTTTTTCCACTCTTCTATGGTCCAATGTTGGTGTTCACGGGCCCATTTAAGTCGCTTTTGCTTGTTTTGCTTGCGTAAATGTTTTTCATTGCAATGCGTCCATGAAGCCCGGCTTTCTGTAGGCGGCGTTTTACTGTAGAAACACTGACTGGTTTGGGCGACCAACATTTAATTCTGCGGTGATTTCTGGGGCTGTTTTGCGCCTATTTAACTTGCTGGTAACCACTATTCTACGATCATCTGCAGATGTTGTCGCTCTTGGTCTTCCACTCCGTCTTTTGTTAAGAAAACTGCTAGTTTCCCTATATTTTTTTATGTTATAATCAACCGTAGCATGAGGTTTTTCATTTTTTGGCAATTTGTCGATTACTTGTGCCACTTTTATGGTAAATATTATAAGCGCACGTATTTCTGCACTTAATTCTCTTCGCGGAGGCATTTTCGAAAAAAACTATCACTCGATATTTCGCTCACGATGTTAACACAGTAAATACCACACTGCAACTGACCATAGGTTACAAATTTCACTATAATCTTCCAGGAAGGTAATTTAAACATCATTAAGTACAATCTACTTGATGAATAAATTTCTCGGAAATTCCTACGGATTATTATTGTAACTGCATCGCAAGAAATAATTTATGCTAATCCGGCCAAGTGCAGGTAGATAATAGTAAACCTTATCCCATATAATGGGTTTTTATTACCGAAAACACGTTTTAAGTACGTATTTCATTTTGTTATAATGTTTTTCTTGTAAACCTACTTGCATGAAAAATCCATGAAAAGAGGGGTGCCTAAACACTTTTGAGCGGTAGTGTACATCAAGTTTCGGTCGCAATAATGCGCCAATTGAATCGACAGTGAGGCGTTTAATTACAAAATTTGAGACCAGATTTACGCTGATGGATCAGAAGTTCATTGTCATCCTTGTCTGTCACTCGAAAATATAGCCATTGTAAGGGAATCTGTGGTCGAGAATCGATGAATTTCTATTCAAGAATTAAACATTTCCAGAAGCACTATGCAACGAATTTTGGTAAAAGATCTGCATTTGCACGTGTACAAACTTCAATTGGTGCAAGCAATAAAGCCATGGGATCATGCACAGCGCCGTGGATTTGCTGTTTGTGTGTTGGAGCAAGTTAATGCGGATTTTTCGAAGAAAATTTTTTTTCAGATGAGGCACATTTTCAACTCGATGGAAACATAAATAAGGAACACTGTCAGATTCGCTGAAAATCCTGTTGTGATACTCGAACAACTAATGCATCCACCACGAGTAACTGTTTGGTGTGCATTTTGAGCTGGCGGAGTAATTGACCGTATTTCTTTAAAAATGCGCTAACTGTTAATGGTGTACGGTATTGCGAAATGTTAACGGAGTTTTTGTGGCCCGAATTGGATGTAATTGATGCGGAGGACATGTTTTTCCCCAACAAGACAGTGCGACCTGCCACACAGCATGTGAAACAATGGTGTTACTGCAGACCAAGTTTCCAGACCGTGTCATTTCTCGATTTGGCGATTAACTAACACTGATGGATTTTTTTTTTCTTTGGGGCTATGTGAAGGGAAAGGTGTATGCGAATAAGCCTGAAACAGTTGAAAATTTTAAAGAGGAAAAACGACGCGTTATTGGTGAAATACAGCCACATTTATGCGAAAATTTTATTCAAAATTTCAACAAGAGAATAACCCTGTGCCGGAGGTTTCGTGGTGGCCATTTGCCTGATGTTCTATTTCACGTTTAATCGGAACTATTTTTCTTTATGCTGAAATAAAAATGTTTGCTTAGTTCAAAAAATAAATGTTTTTCTTTAAAATTATATCCGGCGCTCTTCATACAAATACTTGTTTATCTATGTATGTAAGCAGTAGACTTTATTCGTAATATTGTCCATCGATAACACAGGATATTTTTACTACACAATTTCCATATTTGCAACCCTCACGCTCAATGACACTGAACATCCTAAAGCAAAAACGTGATAGAAACAAGTTTATTTGAAAACCCTGAATTTTCTATAGAAATCAAGATAATAAATACCTACATGGAAATGTTAAAAAAATAATTCAACGTTCTATATGTACAGATGTGTGCAAGAAATATGGGACAACTCTTATAAGCATAAAAAAATAACGTTTTTATCTGTGTAAACGAATCTGCCGTGACATACAGCATATTCTGATTGTCATTAAGTCAGTTGACATTCCATGAGTATGAGACCTTAATTACACAAGTTAAATATGTTTGTCCGAGATTTTATTGTACAGTGTCCCGGGATTGACTTTACAAGAAGAAGAAAAAAATTGTTTACTTCTAACATAGACATTTGAATTGAAGGGAGTGGCTGATATTTTGGATCTACGTTTAAAAACAAACAGAAATTAGTACAACAAAAATTTATTCCATTTATCAAGTGAACTATCAACACATAATTCAAGTCCAGGACTTGAACTATAATGAATTGATATATGTAGATGCTGCAGCTTGTATATGAATTTTTTTTATTTGAATCTTTGAATTCCTGAATTATTTCCACTTTTAGGTAAATGAAACAGCCAATTAAGTAAATATGAATTTATTCCAGAACATGTATTAAATGTCAATTTCTTCCACTGAAGAAAACATAGTATTATATGTTCTGGAATAAATTGGTATTTAATTAATTGGCTGTTTCATTGACCTAAAAGTGGAAATACTTCAGGAATTGAAAGATAAGTATTAAGGATAAAGTTCATAATATAGATTAATACATTAATTTTAATTAGAATATTATTAGTTAAATTTCCCTTGTATATAATTTGTTTTAAACGTCCACATAGTTAAAAATCAAAAAATTATCAAATTCGGGCATTTTGGTAGCCGTAAGACTGATCCATTTTTGCCAATCCATTTTTCATCAAATTTGTTACTTAAACAGTTAACAACAATCCCAGAATAATGTACAGAGCATACATCATGTTGAAAAAGTTAAGTCAAAGTACCTATTGACATTTATTTAAAATTCTGTAATTCTGATAAATTTTACTTAAATATCTAGCATGTTGTGATGAAACTGTACCACCATTTGAAGTCAATACGGCCTCATCAGAAAACAGTTCAATGAAAAATCGTATGTTCATAATTTTCTTCTTTGTTGTGTTTAGGTTTTCTTTGAATATGAGACTTGTAGTGGCTAGTTCAAATCAGCTTCTCAAAGAAAGTATAGACTCATAACGTACTAATTCTGGTTCTTTAAATTTTCTACTGAACCAGTTCTTTAAAATTTGTTCACAAAATGATATGTACCCATATGTGAAACATGAACATTATGTTGTTTTTGATTGAACTCCTCAATTACATATCAGTAACCTTCCTCTCCTTTACCATAACTGAATTAAATACGTACGTTCTTTGTTCAGATGTCAACATTTTTAATTAACAAAATACGTAACGGAGAAATGTTTGAACATAATAATTGTATCTTATCATTATGAAAATTTGAATTTCGACCGGAGCAGTGTACTAATTGTAAGTCGCAGCTCATAACTGTTGGTTTAATAGAATTTCTACAAGGCATAGGCTGCAGACTTAAAAAAATTGCTTTATAAAAGTTTGTACAAGTGCAATCCGCAACAATGTTTACTGGAAAAAGTTTAGTGTTAAAGATCTATGGAATAAGGTACCAAAACTCTAGCGACTAACTGAAACGGTCTAGACCTGAAGCCAAGAAAAACAAGTGGAAGGAGAAGAATAAAACGCCATTGTTTACATGATAACATGAACATGAATTTTTTTTTTTTTTTTTTTTTTAATGTGTGGTGGGTGCTTAGTTGCAGTGACTCCGTAAGCTGTATTACTTGTCTGGCTATCACTGCAACTCTTGCGGTGTAGTTTTAGTGTGTGTCAGTTGTGTTTAAATGGCTTTGTGACAGCATCATATCGCCTTTTATGATGCCGCGCTGTTAATCACTTTGCTCCCAACAGCGAATGGCAAGTCGATCCGGGATTAAACTCTCTGAAAAAATGTCACCGTCCCTCCAGAGAATTGAACCCCGGCACCTATCGTTCTCTCACAACAATAGTCAGCCGCCTAACCACTGCGGCCATCGACCCGTTGCACTATTTTGCGAAAACTAACTATCAACTCAATCTTTAAGGTTGACTTTGCTAATATTTTAGATTTAACAACAGAATTGTTTATTTGTTGATTCAATTGTTCCAAACTCATTGTTATTCACAATGAGATTGAAATAACACTTGATTATTTCTTAATGTTTGAAATGTGGTGAATTAATTTTAAGTTATACACTCTCTCAAATTAACATTCTGTTTGAAACTACACACACACACATTTATATACGCTCAATCTCAATTAATTTATCATTTCGTTTCTATGAAAAGATACTTTTAAGAGAACTTCCATCTCTGCGCATAAACAAGTCTTTGTCGTTTACTCGCGACTAACGACACAAAAAATTAAGTTCTACAACAATATTTCAAAGTAGGGCATCAATGAGCAAAAATATCGTAAAAGGTTTTTTAGGAATCGTTTCTTGCTGTTGGTATAAAATTGTTACCAACTTGAAATAGTGAATAAACTAAGTTCGTGATTTTCACGCATTATTAATTTATAGTCTAGCTTAAAACGAAAGTTTATTAATGAATTTTTTAATTAGTCCCTAGCAACATGAAATTTCATTTCGGATTTACATTTTACCGCGATGTTGTCTTTTGAAGTGTATAACCCACCCAAGAGAATAATTTAAAAGCTTTACGTTGAATTGCAAATGACTGATAATAACTAATCCGAAACGTAAATTTATTTTTCACGAAGCAAAAAGAATTTAATTTACATTGAGTAATCAACTCACTCGAATTACGCTACGCGTACGCTATTAATGTCGCCACGTAACGTATATCTAACAAGTGGAGTTATCTAAATGACCAATTTTCCTTTATTTATTTAATGGCTTTTAATATAAGGAGTGCAATTTTATTAATAGTGCCTAAATAAACATTTTTATTACATTCTGAAAATAATATCGCGAAAAGAAAAAAAAAAACTAGATTATCTTCCGTGAAAGTAGTCCCTTTTGTAATCTAAAGTCAACATCTACAAACCGGAACACTCTAATAATAATTTATGACCAGAAAGAGGAAGTTTTATGGAGATTTTTCCGTCACTCAACTGCTATAGCATTTGAACGACTGCGGAAAGTTAAAAGACAGTTTACTACAAGAAGGCGCGGCGGATTATAGCGCCACAGAGACATAGGGAGGCCACATATTCCGTTACAACTGATGATAAGCTTTTATTAGCTTTCTGTGGCCATTAAAGCCGTCTTCTTTGTTTACCTTTACTGCCGACCGGGAGATACCACCCCTGGAAAGCAAATATTTTGCCAGCTAAGCTAGGTATGACACTTATCGAATACCGCAGGGTTCTATTTGCATGCGGATAATTAACACCAGATTAATATTAATTAAGAAATTTGTTTGGTGATGATTAGAACTTAATTAGATTAAGTCTGTGATAATGATTTAGGAACCAAATCTCTTGGTGTTATATTATCTATAGTGTAAGGTTTGGGTTTGAAAATTTCCAATTTCGATTTTTATTAACTATTATAAGTAAATAATTTAATCCAATCATGAATATAATTAAAACTTTTTTTTAATTCATCTGTGCTCGAATCGTAAGTTCGTACTGGAACAATTGTGTTTGTCACTATTTCAGTTATGAATTGCTTTTTGAATATATTCTTTGTTTTATCTAAGATCTAGGATTACAATTTATCCCATTGCTATTCTTACAGTTTGTAATCAGCCTGATGCAGAGCTAAGAGCGGTAGGCCATAGATAGAGTAATACTTGTGGGCTGGGGTTCGAATCTTATCAGTGACACTTCTGGAAATCAGCATTGTGGTGGAGCTACCATTCGCTGTTGAGATATAATTAACAGCACGGCATTATTTACGACGAGTTAATGTTGTAATAAAGCCATGGAAACGCAATTTATACAGTGAGAGCTGCGGTGGGTTGGTCTCGGATGTGTTGTAGGTGTCAACTCCGCCTTGGTCTGTAAACTCTCTTCCTCGATCGTAGTACAGCACTTACATTCCTTGTGACTTGCCGAACTATTGAGATTGTTAATTAGGCATTTATCAAGTGATTCTAGCTTGTTTGCAATATTTAATTTATTGAGCGAATTGCGGTTCTTTAATTAATTGTTTTTAGCTTTATTTGCTACGTTTCGGCCCACACCGGCCTTTTTCAAGCAGGAAATATCTCCGAAACTGTGAAAATTAGACAGATGAGGTTTTCAGTTTTCGCTTAAGCATGAAAGAGTACACGTCTTTTATTAGAAAATTGTTACGTTTAAATAACATGATCTGTAATTTTCGAACTCTAAAATCATGGAGATCTTGATTTTTTTTTAAATAGAATTTTTACATAAATGGATGTAAAATTTAATTTTATTTCAATTTTATAAAGGTATTATGGTGTCTATCTCTAACGGTTTTCGAGATATCTCCGGTTTTTTTCGTATTTTCACGACAGATGCGTATTACGAAGAATCAAAGGCGGCCATGGAAAAACAAGCATGTTGTTTATTGATACAAATTTTGACATTTCCTGTCTGAAATAAGTGTGTGTACTTAAACAGGTAATATTTTATTAAAAAGAAATGAAGTATTCAAGAGAAGAACTCATTGATATGATTTTTGTGTTGGGTGAGAGTGGGAAAAATTGTTTTTTCACCAGTAGAATTTATGCGACTCGGTTTCCTGAAAGGCGACATCCAGAAGCGATTAGTTTTACCAGACTTCGTGAGCGCTTTGTTGAAACAGGAAGCGTTAACTACAAAAAAAAAACAGAAAGAACAAACACAGCAGCAAATGACGAAAATGAGTTGGCAGTTTTATTGACAGTAACTGAAAATCCAAATACTAGTCAAGCAAGTGTAGGGCAAGAAGTTGGAATAAGTGAGAGGTCCGTCCAAAGAATTCTAAAGAAACATCATTTTCATGCGTACCACATTCAGTTGAGTCAGGCTCTGTGTGAAACTGACTTTCAGAGGAGCGCAGAATTTTGTACGTGGGCACAATTGCGTGTTCAAGAAAATAAATTTTTCTTTATGAACGTACTTTTTTCTGACAAAGCAACTTTTCACAATACTGGATGCGTCAACAGACATAATTATCATTAAGTCGTCAATGAATGAAATTCTTAATTTAATTCGTGAAGGAGCTATGGAAGCCTGACGCACTATTGCAGGACCCTGTATATGTATATGTTAATACATATGTTATTGTTAATTGTATTAACTACAATTAGAATGTCGCATTTTAATTGTAATTATCATTTAAATGACTTGGTTTTCATTGTTGCTTGCTGACTGCTTGAAAAGAACCGTAATTTGCTCAATATTGGCATTTTTATCCTGGAATATGACAAACAGCAGGCAAAATATCGAGCCAAGCATTATAAATTCTCATATCTACACTACAAATTTGAAATGATTGCAACATTATTTCTTTTGCTAAATTTCTTAATCCATATGTAACTTCTAAATTTTTAATAAAAAGTTTTCTTAACCAAATCTCTCTCTTAATTTTGCCATCACTTCTTTCTTCTGCAATTTTTCCAGATCGGGCAGAATCCATTAAATTGTTCCCTTGTTTAATTTCTACGGTTTCCTTATCCTAACTTTGTTATTTCAAAATCAATACCCGCTTTAAAAAGTAAGGAACAAATGCATGTCATATGGAGCGATATCTTGTCATTATACGGTATCGATGGTGGTGGTGTGGTATCGATGACTTATTATTGGAATATTATAAAGTACAGTTACTGCACATCACACTCCCATCATTTATCTCCCCAACTTCTGTACTTACCAAACAGTTCTAATCGCTTTGTTTTGGTTCGGAATTCAGGATTAGTAACAGAACTGCGCAGAACGTAAGCGCACAACATTATAATTCCAGAATGGTTCCGAACTTTTAATAACCAAAACACATTTTAGGGGCCTGTTACTGCCATTTTTTAGATACAGACTAAAATACAAACCAACAAAATATCAATAGGGAATGTTCTGCGCTAAGTCTTTCAAATCCTGTCTCTGTCTTAGGATACCACTCACTTTCCATAAATTTTATTCCCAGGACAGTAATAACAAAAAAAAAAAATCAAATACAAACGGAAGAAAATCTCAAACTTTAAAAGACAACGTAAATATCAATGTCATTGATGACGAACATATCGAAATAACTCGAATTTCTGAACACATGCACCGATGACGCAATTTCGAACTAATAATTCAGAATCGGTACTCATGGAAGTGCAAGAACTGTTTGAACGGTTCCAGAATCATTCTGAATCGATTCTGTCAGTAACCAAAACATCGGATTAAAAATTCGGTTCGCGTTCTTAATTAACCAAAACGCTAAACTGTAAATGCGCGTGCGCAACAACTCTAGAACCATTCTGAATTCTTAACCAAAACAAAGCTAATACTCTCTCCCAGTAGATAAAAATTCATACCTCCACCCCCACCCCCATTTGAAATTTTTTTGTCAGAAGGACGATTTTGTATACTAGACAACAGCTTTCTCTGTCAATCATAGACATACAACAACGATTTATTACCTGTGATTCCGATACTGGGTTGTGGAACACAAATCAATTCCAACAGAAATTGAATCGATTTAAAGGTGGTCACTGGTCATACATATTTAGTATAACTACTCTTGAGAAATCGGTTGTAGTATATTTCTATCTTTAATTGGCTCAAAAGAGTGTCCTCAATCAAAATTTGAAAAAGGTAAATCTTCTGCAGACGATAATCATGATCTATTATATCAGGTTTAGAAACGTGTTACTTGACAACTTGAGAAATTGGACCAAATGCGTAAAATGCACAAACCTCGTTCATAATCCATCTTTTGTGTTCATAATTATTCATGGAAGACACCTCCAACAAGAAATTTAAAGAAAAGGTCTCAACAAGACACATTAGATAAATTTTGTATAAAAACTTTTACGCAGTGCTTTTTAATAAATCCCCTAAATTAAGTAATTTATTAGTCTAGTAGATTTTTGAGGGGAAAAAAATGAGTTAACTTAAAAATTAGAAATTGGAAATTTTTCAAAAAAAGGATCTTGTAGGTAATAATAATGTATTTGTATTTATTTATTATTTTTTCCACAGCTGAACAAGTACCACGGCCTACTTCAAGAAATCTGATAGACAGTAAGTCCAAATAGTGTAAATACTAGTTATGGAAACATGACTTAAGGATGTATTATTGTTTCAGTTGCCATTGCCAATTCGATCCCGTTTATAGGGTTTGGCTTCTTAGATAATTTCTTCATGTTAATTTTCGTAAGTATTTTCCCAACCCCACTATATAAGTTGGTCCATCTGGTATGAATTAAAGGATAATATGTTTGTCGTTAAGTACCAAGGAAACAGTTACACATAAAAATTTTTTAATTTTTTCATCTATAGATTCTAACCAGTTGAACCGCTCTGTATACATACATATATAAATATATCTAAAAGATATGTAGCTACTTTGTCTTTTCACTTTTCACCAATCACTAGAAGGGATTTTTTATTTACGTTTTACGTCGCTTCTCGAAAACAAAAAGTCTTTATTAGCGAGCGAAACAAGCTTTTATGACTGTTTCTCTCCTTGTAAATCTTTACGATCCTTTTTAAATTACTATTCTACTCGCAGGCTTTGTAAAGTATACAATAAAAATCGTAAACACTGCCTGTGTTAAAGGTTCATGTCATGAAATAGCACAAATGCGGTGCTGTCGTCTGGAATAAATTCTACAACATTGGTAAAATTAGAACGGAAATAAACAAGCAAACTTCCAAAATTTAAGTGCTTATACTTCTTTTACTAACGCGGGGTGAATTTAAATCTCGAGATTAGTTTATTTAATGTTCAACATTAAAGGAGTGTTAATTCCCTACAAGAATTTAGCGTTACTTCAAATATATATTCTATGTCGTTTAATAGAATTAAAGTCAAGATTAAATTAAATTCACAAACTAAATTGAGAAGCTATGCGCTGGCGCTTCAATCTAAAGAGCTCTTCTGGTAACGTCGTTTTTGCGTGTAAATTAGTTTCGTTTTATATTTCCACTTGAAATATTAGAACACGAAATGGAGTGTATTTTTATCGTAGAGCAATTTCTGTATAAAATTTGTACTAGCAAGAAATGGAATAACATGAAAAATATTGCAGATCATTTCGTGAGTTGGTAAAATGATACAAATATATATAGAGTGCTTCCAGCACGTAGATTGCAATCTTAAAGATTGCTTTGTACGTTCAAAGATTTGTGTAGGTAGTATTACAACACAAAGTTCTTTTATGAAATCTTTAAATAATCCAGTTTTATAGAAGCTTCTTTCCAAATTATGGGAGAAAGAAATATGATTATTCGACACATTTTTATAAGAACTTTTATATACACCCTATATCGTACTATATTTACATTTCAGGGCGATTATATAGACTTCTACTTAGGATCGTACTTCATCTTAACAACGATGGCTGCAGCTGCTCTAGGAAATACATTTTCCGACATTCTAGGTATAGGAACGGCATTCTACGTTGAACGCTTAGCCAATAAAGTCGGCTACAGTCCGCCGAGGTTATCGCCAATGCAGATGGACCTGCCCGTCTCTAGAAATTTCGCCAACCTCGGTAGAGTACTCGGCGTTACTCTAGGATGTATTCTTGGTATGGTACCGCTCCTCTTTTTCCGACGTTCCGAGAAAGATGAGAAGAAAGATAAAGATAAAGAAGACTCAAAGTAGAAGATTTTTCGATCGTCCTAAGCTTCCGAAGTACAGTTGAATTCAAAGGAAGTGCTTCTAGTAACTCTTTTTCGGCGGCATCTGTACATCTTGGTTGTGATAACTGTACTAACATTTCCAATCTGATAAATATAGGAAAACTAGGAGAAGAATCTTTATTAAATATTGTACTGTTGTCAAAATTATTACGATAGGCTTTCGCCTTTTGCCTATAGCTTATTATGAGATTTCCAAAACCATACGGGACCAAAATACCCTGATTAATGTCAAATATTACCTGAAATAATAGGATTTAAGACGTACACGTAAAAAAACCGTCCGCGTAATGAAATATAAAATCTAAAACAAAATAAAATTCTATCAAATTACGGTAGCACAGCTATAAAGTAGATACTCGAAATGATTTTGACATGAGTACAATACAAGAAATTAGTAGTTGGTTGATGTGTACCTATTTTTCTGCCCTAATTGCGAGAATTATATTTATCATTTTATTAGCCATGTCGGACGTAACTCATGCAATCATTATATAAATATAGTTGTATATTTATTATTTATTCGAAAATATTTTGTTTACAAAGGAAGGATTTGTAGGGTTATCAATTTATTGTTCGCCAACACTGTTATAATTCAAGATCAACATTCTCTACTTATGCAGAACTGTGTTAGTATCTTCATATGTAATTGTTAAGTACAAAATGTAATATGACCTACACTATAAATAAAAAACTGCGAATTATAAATTTACTCGTTGTTTTCATTCTAATATGATTATAATTTTATCTTTAGTATCTTGTGTAGTAGGTTCCTGATGAATATAGGTACAGTAGGTATAGTATATATGACTGTGCTGGGATCTTATGAAGTCACTTAGTGCCTTAGAGTACCTACTGCAAAAACGTTATAAAAAACACTACTAACATCGTATACGCTCCTGGTCATTTGAAAGGCTAGTTAGAAAAGGTGGTAGGTATAATTTTTAATAGATAAGTAAAAATTTACACAATTTGCGTGTATCTGATTCAGTTTGTCCAGACACACAATAAGCTATGGCCGTAGTGCCAATAGACTCATCGCTAAATTGCTTCCACAATCAAACAAACATACAGAAATAGAGAATCGATCAAATTATAGAAAACAAAACAATTTTAAGATTGAACAGCAGATGTAAAATGGAAGTGAAAGGACAATGGATCTGTCAAAAATTAAAGATTGCAAATCGTTATAAAGCATTAATGTCCAACATTCACTACACGTTTTCTCGGTTGAAGAATTCATTAAAATTAATTTTGTTCAGATGCAGTGCTGTTTTAGAGGAGAGCACTGGATTTCAAGCTCTACAAAAAAAAACATCCTTTTAAAGTCTATGATTGGAAAAATAAGTGAAAACCTAAAATTATGAAACTAACGGGTTGATAGCCGCAACGGTTAGGCGGTTGACTATCGTTATGGCGGAGCCGAGTTTCAATTGTCCGGAGAGACGGTGACATTTTTTCGGAGAATTGAAAATCGGATCGACTTATCATTCGCTGTTAGGAGTAAAATGATTAACAGCGTAGCATTATAAAAGGCGGCATGATGCTGTCACAAAGCCATTTGACACACAAAAAAACTACTCCGCGAAAGTTGCATGGAAGCAAGCAGGCCACAGCTTATAGAGTCACTGCAACTAAACACCCACCACACATTAAAAAAAACATCAAATTTACACGTCAATTAGCAGTTTATGATGATAAAAAACTCGAAAAATGTTATTTATTATAAAAATTGTCAGAATTATGAAATTTACATCTTACTGAGTTCTTCAACTATGTGGTAATCTCTGGAAAATGTTGGCTCTACCGTCAAAATTTGCTCCAGTCCGTACACTTCTCATGTTTTTCTTGGGTAACGTTGGATTGGCTGATCAGAAGATATGTAGCGATCTGGATCTTAAAATCTAAGAATTGCTGCATTAGTTGTGGAAGATTTTTTTTTATCTTTGTGGGAAAGAATCCATGAATTATGTAATAATTAGTTATCCTATCAATCAAATCAACTCCTTCCATACAATCATTGTATTTTGCAGCAATGTAAAGTGTTGGAACCTAAATGCATTTGTGGTCTTTCTTACACCATGTTCTACATTCATCAGCGCAATGTGTGCAAGTCAGGTAACCACCATTTTGCCATCTTGCCTTCCTATTTTTATGATTAAAAGTACCTCAGCTGGTATACAAGATTTCAGGATCGTTCCCGCACAATAGATTTTTTGTTGATGAAGATGTTCCGGAAGTGAAACTGTCGTGAAATGTCTATCATAGTACAGGCTGATCCATTTTCGAAAAACAGCCTGTAGTTCAAAAACTGTAAGAGATAGCGGAATTCGGTTTGTGTCGTTATTATTATTAGAACAGTATCACCTACAAAAGTATGTTGATACAATTCAAAATCCACGATAAATCCGGACTGCTTAATTTGCCTGCAAATGGTATCATCTGCTTATCTATAGCAACAGCGGTTTGCCTAGGTAGGTGCAAGCTTTCTTATCTTGCACTTCCAATGAGCTCTAGAGCACTTACCTTTCAAAATTTGTCAGAATTTCTTTCCGCCGCTATGTTGCTGCCATCATTTTCAATTCAATATTCCTTACGTTTGTACAATCACACGCGTTTTAAAAAAGCTTATTGTCAAAGTACACAAATAGATACGTTTTATTTGTCAAAGCACAACGGAACTCGAAGCTGCATTACCTAGAAAACTTTTAAAATTTAAAATTATGAAGAGAGTGTCATATACTAATGTTTCCAACTCATGATGAAAAGATTCATAAAGTCATTACGTGCTGTAACTCGATATGTAAACAAAATGTCATATGGATAAGCTGTATTACTTGTCTGGCTATTCAGTGCAACTCTTGCGGTGTATTAAAGGTAATTATACAGTTGTGAAGAAATGGCTTTGTGACAGCAAAATATCGCCTTTTAAGATGCCGAATTGATAATCACTTTGCAAACCAACAGCGAATGTTTACCATAGTATCCGGGATTAAATTTTCTGAAAAATGTCACTATTTTTCCAGAGAATTGAAAAATTGCACCTTGACGTTAAACTCACAATAAAGTCATTTAAACTGTTTAATTAATGCGTTAACCCGTTATGTAATATATGTAAACAAAATGTCAAAATGGATACGTAGAGTTGCCAGAAAAAAGAGAATGGTCGTGTTCAGTTAACTGCAGGCCATGGATAAGCACCAAATAGTAAAGGTAATTATACACTGCCGAAGACTCCCAAAAAAATTGCAATTTGTACGAAATTTTGAAAGATTTGTAAAACATTTGATATTTGGATTGCCTGCTCAAGCATAGACCAAAAGCCTAGTTATAAATATGTATCCGTAGTGACATTTATTTTATATTAGATGGTACATCGCACAAAATTTCAAAATTAGAGTATTTATTGTTAATGTATTGTAGTTTGACAGTTAAACATAAATAAGAGTATTTTATTTCGTGCTTAACATTATAATTTGAGGTTATGAAACGATTTTGACATATTTGTAAAACATTTACGTCAAAATTACGTAAATGTCAAAATGAGAGTGGTCGTGTTCGATTAAAACATTTAATAATAATACTTTCTATGAACTGAATTGATAGGTATTATATCATTGGGATGTAGATATTCAGTGCGATACTTCATTCGGTACTTATAATAACTTACCAATGTGCTAACTAAACACGGCCAATGACAATGAATGAGATAACATATATCAAACAAAGAAAATGTTTACCATAGTACCCGTCTTAGATTTTCTTGAAGAATCTTCATAGCTAACTAACTAGTAAAAGATTATTATATGGGTGCTAGCAAGATAAAAGTATAAACTTTTAATAAATAGTATTACTAATTGATATCACAATAATGCACTGTGTGTGTCTTGCTCTCAAAAAAGAGCGTCTAAATTTGTTACATCTTACATATAACCGTATAACTAACTCGACAATTTTATCCATGGATACACCTTTTAAATAGCAAATACAAATACAGTGCTTCTGAAGACTCCCAAAGGTATTAGAAAGTTTCACGGACAGTGACCCAGTATTCCTGAACTACCACAGCCGATTCTTACACGTTAGGGAGTTTGGTTACCAACGGCGTTGTGCTACTGTAAACATTTTAAGCAAACAAAAGCCGTAGTTGTAACATTCAAATTCAAACGAAGGTGGAGATATAAGCAGTCAGACAAAATATCAAAATAGTCGTATTTTGTCATTTCTTTAGCCTCTTGATATAAGAACACTTTTTTAACGCGACGAACATCTTTCACCATTGAATCAACACAATGGAAGAACGCACAATCTTATGCAGTTGCTAATGATAACTAAAGATGCTACTAAATGAGGAAAGTTTTCGACAATGTTTTCTATTTTAGATCTTTTATTTTACATATTGACTACACCGACTTCATAATATAATAAAATTATTAGGGAAACTCGTTATATAATGAATGAAGTAGAGAAGATAACTATGTATAAATTCTGTTTTCAGAACCAATTAGCGATAGTTTTGAATGGTCAATACCACGGCTTTATAAATTGAAAAAATTATAAACTAATTACTTCGAATTTTAATATCCATAATAAAGTCATGTTTTGCAACGTATAAATGCAAATTCGGAGAAAATTTTGCCGAATTTAATTTTAGTTATAATAAAAGATAGAAAGTACCATCAATTAATAATTATAGTAAATTTGGATTTCAAGAATATCGAAATCACTTATCAATAAATTTAAGGTATGTTCGCAGAGTGAATTTCTTGCCATTTCAGTTTAATTGGAATTTATCGAATGCGCATGCGCTGCCAGAAAGTCGAAATTGTCAACTAATACGTATTTTTGTTGTGCGAACGGGTTTAACGTACTTGTAGCATACTTCACTTATATTTATAGCAGCATACTTCACTTCTATATTTGTATTATTTATTTTTTATTTTATCCTATTTTGTTTCGCGGTTTCGTTTTAAAACTGGAGCCATGCAGGGTAAGTATTACAGGTATTTTGCAAAGGCATAAAAATAATTGTCTATTTTAAGAGTCGAATAAGTCAATAGAAAACAAATATTTTCCAGATAAAGTTTTACAAGAATTTTTGTTGCTGCCTAGTGGTAGTTAAGGGATCGCTGGCAGTACACAAAATGAATAAATCTTTTCTATTAACTAAACCACCAAACTAAAAATATTTGATATATAACAAAATTCTAAAAATAATTAAAATATAACTCGGGTGAAATATCAAGAATCAAAATTTTAACACAACATGTGCAGTAATGTAAGTAACTATCAAACGCATAGACCTAAACTTTTCTGTGCGCAGACGCTAATTCTAAATTGGAGATATTTCTACCGACTCTTTCGACTGTCCAAATACAATTTCCAGCTACGATTTCGATACTCTGCGAACAACAACCTGCTAATTTCGAACTCATCAAATTTCGTATTTCTTTACTGCGAACGCTTACATCTTACGCGTGCGTCGTAAAATTTCTGATTAATTTAGTCAAATTTAGTTTACTCTGCGAACATACCTTTAAATGTGTTTTTTTGACATTCACCAGTACCTACCCAATTACCGCCATCTATGAATCAATTTCTAAACTACGTGAAACATTCAAGCAGATTTAGTTTGGAATTGGTATATTGCGAACAGCACCGTCTATTGGAGATACTATAAATTTACAAAGAACAATAAAAGCAACTTTTCACTTTATTTTTAACAGAAATGGATTAATAATGTGTTAATCTATTTATAATTTCATTTTGTTCCATTTCGGTTTTCTGTAACGAATTGTATAATATCTTCAGTCTTTCCAATTGCATCATTTTCTCAGATATTAAAGCCTAAAATATGAAACGTTTTTACTACATTAATATATGATTTTTGTTACAGATTTATTAATGAAATATAAAAAGAGGATCTCACTTGTAACTGTTGATGATTGACATCTTTTTGTTTTTCCATCGTTTGTAAAATATTTCTTGCACCTATTGCTTTGATTTTTTGTTTTTCAACCTCTTGCGCTAATTTATCGGCAATCGCTATAAAATTGCTCGAAATCTTTTGAAATTCGTTTATTTCTACAATTATTGAAATGTTTAGTAATTGCAATTTCTAACAATGTATTACTAACTTTCTATGTAAATTTTACACTCATCTTTTAAATCGTTGGTTTGTTTGGACGCTACAGGTTCCAAAATTCTTACTTTATCCACTTCATCGAAAAATATACCAGATTTTGTTAGTGCATCGGACATTTTCAAGTTACTTGCTACACCTATCACGTTAAGATTCAAAGTTTAGATTGAAAATGTGAAGATGATGTGAGGTGTCACTTTACTTTCAGTGGAAATCACAAATCACTATTTATTGTTGTTGTTTGTAATGATTGTTACCATAGCAACTCAATAGTATTGCCAATGATTTTTTACTTACAATACAAATATTTACAATCTAATTAAAGTTTTTGTCTCTAAATAATAATAAATTGTTTGTAAATTAAAATCTGATTAAAATTAACTAATATTTTTTATTAACTAATTATAATAATAAATAATTATTTTTATTAACTAATATACTGGAGCTTAATTTGCTTCTTTTAAATGAGATTGGTAACAAAAATTTTAAATATTGCGTGTCTCTTTTAACACTCTGCGTGTATATGAGGGATTTGAAACAGATTGAAACCAATTAGAATTTATAATAAATTTATTCGCAGATGTGGTTACTGTTACTCCAACGATTAATCCAATCGTACAAATAAATGATTCGTATATTCTTTTTTGATTCATTTATGGCAAGGCTTCCTACAAAATTACATTTACTCCTTATTCGGGTAGGAACTTAAGATGTTATGGGCATCAATTATATTTTGAAAATCTAAACCTAATGGCACAGTTCGTTACTTGAATATTTGACGCACGTCATCAAATTTTATCCGTATGAATCAAATCGGTACTCCTAGTTCAAGTTAAGCATAATTCTGGCAATTCAACGTGAATAACCTAAAACATGCATACCTATATACGTTTGATTACAGCAATTTGACAAGGCAATGAATGCAATCTGACAATTGTTTAAGGCCGTAGCTTAATATTTAGCTTCAATATTCGACACCAATATTAAATGAGAACAGATTAATCGACGAACGTTGCTTATGCCATCATATGTGCGCCTAAAGATCCATTTAACGAACTGTGCCAATAATTTCAATATGCGCATGCCCATAATATATTCAGTTGTTTCCGCTAATAAGGCTTTTATTCAACAAAAATATGTGATAAATTATGACTATTGGTTAAAATCAGTTGGATTCCATTACAATCAATTTTCGTTGAATAATAATTGTGTTCAAATGGCCTTGTGACAGCATTATACCGTCTTCTATAATGCCGCGCTGTCAATCACTCTGTTCCCAACAGCGAATCGTCGATCGGATTTCAATTCTCGGCAAAAAATGTCAGCGTCCTTCCGAGAATTGAAACCCGGCTCCTATCGTTCCGCCACAACAGCCGACCCGTTTAAATGTCATATTTGAATACATTTGAAGTTTAAAATGTCATATTTGAATAATTTGAAGTTTAAAATGTCATATTTGAAGCAATTTAACATTTAAATGTTAATTTTGTTTAATACATTTGAAAATTTGAATTTAAATGTCATATTTGAAATTTGACATTTAGATGTCATATTAAAACAAATTTAACGTTTAAATGTCATATTGCAACATTTGAAATTTAAAATGTCATATTTCAACAAATTTGACGTTTAAATGTCATATTTCAACAAATTTAACATTTAAATGTTAAATTTGACGTTTAAATGTCATATTAAAACAAATTTGACATTTAAATGTCTATTTTTTAAATGATCATATTTGAACAAATTTTGACGTCTAAATGTTATATTTCGACAAATTTGAGCTTAAATGTCATATTTCAACAAATTTGATGTGTGTCATATTTGAACAAATTTAACAAGTATAAGAATTCGCCCATTAAGGTTATACGGCTGGTAAGCGATGGCGGGAAATTCTCTCCATACGCGACAATGCTATTTATTTTAATTCTAATACAAGAATGTTTTAATATTACAAAAATAATTGATATAAGCAAATTACAATAGCAACTAACACGCTGTTACAGAGCTACTGACATATTTCTAATTTAGGGAACATTAGAGAAAGTAGAAAAACATCTTAAACTTAAGGTTTGCATCGGAGCTAACGTTTTTAAAATTATAAATATGTCGCTAACTTGGCAACAGCGTGGTGCTACTATAATTTCCTTTTATCAATGGTTTTCGTAATAAAAAAATTTTGTTTCAGAATTTCAAAAAATTTTACCTTTGTCATATGTGGCGAAAATTTCCCGCCAACTTTATAAAAAATATGACATTTCTTAATCAAAGGCTAAGAACAACGAAATACATTCAGTTTCTACACTCCGCGTTTAAAGTCTTAAAGTCGTTTCACATGAAAACGTTTTAGCAGACTGCGAACATCGAACAACCAATAGAATACTAGCTACTCTACCTAACCTAGCTCTTAAACAAGAAAAAATTTAAAAAAAGATACCTTTATATCACAATACTACTATGATTTTTTATTCTATAAATTATAAAGATTAAAAAAAATAAAAACAATTCATGCTTGTACGTGTTTATTTTTCAGTTTATTACGACAAATGGTACTTATTACTTTCAAAGAAACAAATATTTGTAATATTACCGGAAACACGCTCGAATTGTGTAACGTGATACATCAACGAAAATCTACGTCTTGATGTTTTTAAATAACTCAAAGGGTTTCTCATAATCCAAGAGACTGTCCCTTATCGTATCGGTCCACTCTTTGTGCCAAGATCTTTCCAATTGATCCTGGATTCTAGTTCTAGTAGCTTTATGAAAATGATCTTCCTGTTCAATTAACTTTGTCGCCACAATTGTAGAATCAGAATACGAGATGTAGATGTAATCTTTAAAATTTGGCATCAAATTGAAATTTTGGGTAAGTTCCGATGTACTCGTTAACCAATTCATCGTAGGACTGGTCCACCAATCCCATGAAATTTTTTCGCTGTTCCCATCATCAAAATCGGCATCAAAGTATGACTTGTTCGTATCTAAAATATTGGGTTGAATCGATGCTAAAATGAGGCTGGTTGTTAACACATCTGCCGCATCAATTTGTTTCTTGACGAATGGGTTTTCTTGGAAGTCATGACAATTCAAACTCGTGATATTTTCGATATCCCGCTCGATATCGTTTATGAAAATATCACTTTGGCACTGGTTGTCTGCTTGAATTAATAAGGTGTCGTTTACATCGGTTGTAATACTTATTGGCGATTGGAGACAATTGCCCGGTAGTTGAGAAACAATCAACACCGAACCTATAATTGTTAGAATTCCTGCTGTATAAGCGGCTAAGAGTACAGTTGCGAGGTACATTATATACTGGTATAGGTGATATGCGTCGACAACCGTTAAAACTGTATTCAGTTCCGTATAAGTAAACCATCCTCGATTTATTCCTTCCTTTTTAGCAATTATCTGCTCTAAATGGCTTAGCTTCTTCCAAAACGTTGTTTCACTAACGAAAATTTCCCAATTCTAGAACAAATAAAAATGATATAATAACCGCATCAGCATAAATATTGGACTTAAAAAATTAAACATCGTTCGTTTAGAAAAACTGTTAAAATAAGACAAACTAGACAAATTTATAGTAATGCAATAAACGTTGGTAACACTTTTGATGATATTATTGTTAAAATTGGCAAAACTTTAGTTACATGGATATTTTAAATTAAAATACGAATCAAGTGAATTTGCCACTCATCTAGGCATCGTTCGACCCAACTGTATGCTAAACAAAGGTATATAGTAATACAATCATCTAATTTATTTCATAAAATCTCAGAAATATTGGCATATGAATGTTTACATCCACTAAAACTGATGAGTCATGCGTTTTCTGGCAGTCAAAAGTAATTAATTTGTTTTTCGGGTATTTAAGTGCAAGTAATTTAACTGGGCATTCTAGATGCGCATTCAGTACCTTGTATAGACAACTGCCGTGCCTCCCTTGCGAATACAATTGCCGAAGTGTTGTTCGCATATTGGCATATACATTTAAGATTGAATGATTTATGCAGATCATTTACGTATATAATAAACAACAGTGGACCTAAGACAGAACCTTGGGGAACTCTCACATTCATTATTTTTGATTCGCGGAACCTACTATAGTATCCTCACCTCAAATACGATGCAATCAAATCTTTACAAACTAACTTATTTAACAACAGTTCACGATCTATCAGGTCAAATGCATGACACAAATCAAATATTAGCGAGGTTACCATGAACTTATCTCCTAGCAGGTCGTAAATTTGCTGCAAAATTTGAAACAACGCGACTTATAGATCCAGAGTTTATGTATCCATACTGACGTTGCGCAAATATGAATTGCGATCAAAGTAATCGTATAAATGCGAGTACATCACATTTCCAAAGATTTTTGATACTGATATGGTGCGATAGTTCACGACACTTTTATGGTCTCTCTCTGCACGCCAGAATCAACTTCGTAACTTTTAAGGCTGATAGATAAGTAACCTTATCAAAGAATTGATTCATTAGATGTGCAAGAAGAGCTACAACACAAGTTGCTACCTCCTTCGGTACGCCACATGGCACGTCATCAATACCCACCGATGGTTTTCCAGACACACCCATGATTATGTTATATATTTCAACAAAAAAAAACATGGCCGGCTTGTTCTCCGGATCTGAATCCGATCGAATATCTCTGGCATATGATCGGTCGGACATTTTGATGTTTTCCGACTCTTCAGGTTTAGGTTCTTCCGGTTAAGGTTGAAGAGCTATGGAGACGAGTTGAAGCAGCATAGTTGGTCATTCATCCCGCTACTATACAACGACTTATTGACTCCATGCCTTGTCATGTAACGATAGTACGTGCTGCTCATGGGAGATACTTTCATTATTGATGCATGACCCACCAGCAGGGCTGCGCTACTTTTCAAACGAAGGTAAGTGATGCTACTTCCATACCAAATTTCATAATGTTACAAGCACACGTTCAGATTATACAGGATGTGCTCGTCACTTTTTTCCAACAGTGTACGTTTATTATTGCACTTTATTGTTTTTTTTTCAATCAAATTACTGTAGTAACCTTGTTTACTACATAAACCTTCCTTCACTAATCTGTTTAAAAATGTTTTAACTTTTTAGATGCTTTTTGCCGTGACTTTTTACCAAACCAGTTATAGCTATTCTCCTGAGGGAAAGCCAGATTGCAATAATAAAAAAAAAGTATTAAAACTAGTATAGCTCTCATCAAGCGACTCATTATTAGATAAGACACTCCAGTTCTCTCCTTAGGATATACAGGAGGTATATTTTTAAATTTGAATCTACCAATATTAGTTGGTGAATTATAAACATCCTGTATAAAATTTTGCATCTATTATAGTAGTATATGAAACTTCTATTCTTATACTTTGCTCCGTATACACAGAACTCATTGATAGTAGAATTAAATATTTAAGGCTGGCTGGCAAATAGAGGGGATTTGTACATTACCCCTCCAATGCCTATTACGTCGTCAAGTGCTGCTATCTATAGAGTAAAACACCTAACATTAGACATAAAAATTTATCTGTCATATACTGAGGGCTCTGGCGCTCCATATTTCGTTTAAAAGGCTATGTAAATTGCATAATTAATTGGACTACATACATGTATAAGATTTTGTGTGTGTGTTGATCATTGATCAGTTTGGCTGTAGCTTAGGACGATCACCAATACACGCGGTTTTTAGAATTGTTACGGATAGTAACAATGTGCAATTGAAATCATCCGAGATAGCAACTTCCTGCCAGACGAACAGTTCGGCATTAGGGAAGACTTGTCGGTAAATTTTCAACTCCTCCGGCTAACGGAGGAGATCCGAGGCGCATTGGAATCACGGCAGGCATTCCACGGGTGCAGTATTTTTGGATTTCGCACAGGCGTTCAATTCAATGTGGCATGACGGTTTGTTTTTTAAAGTGGGCGGACTTGGCATCTTTCTGAACCTGATCTCACTAGTCCGATCTTACGTCTCCGACAGGACGTTCTGCGTCAAGCAATCAACAGGCAAATCCGAGCCGGTATTCCGCAGGGCTCGCTTCTCGGCCCTGAGCTCTTTATCCTTCTCACCAGCGACGTCTCTAATCCGCCCAGTACGAGGTTGGCAGTGTATGCGGACGACACTGCCGTTTATTCAACATCCAGGAATGACGCGCTGGTGATAAGACGATTACAACGATCTGTCAACGATTTGACGGAGTGGGCCCGGAAGTGGTGGCTAGCTATAAATCCAGATAAGTGTGTGACGGTTCGCTTTTCCAGAAAACAAATTCCACCTCCATCGCATGTTATTGTAGAGGGACGGGAGTTGCCTTGGAGTCCGAGGGACCAGTACCTCGGTATGGTCCTCGACTCCAAATTGACGTTCTGCCACCACTTTTCGATGGGCTTTGGCTTCCCTAATTTGCTGCAAGAGTTCCTTGAGCCTAAAGCTCAAATTAATGATCTACATGCTGTTTCTCCGATCGATATTGACTTACGGCGCCCTCACCCGGTCCAGCGCCTGCAAATCACAAGTAAAGAGGCTCAATGTGTAACAAATATTCAGATTCACAGAGACCTCCAACTACGAACTGGCGCTGGCAAGGAAAACCCTCGAAAGGGTCGGTGAACCCATTGGTTTAGCATTTGGGGGAGCTGGACTCCGATAGACCTCCGCCTGTCGTCACCACCAGGCGAATTCTTGATGTCGACGTATAGCACCGCCATGAAAGGGCCCCAAGCTGAAGACGAGAAAAAACTACAGAACGCAATCCCTATGGAAAGAACGCAAGCTCACTCATTAGAGATAAGAAGGCTTAAGGACATACAAGTCCAGCCTTAGCGCAATACGTCTTCGATTGTGGTAACATGACTTGCACTTCGTCGAGAAATTTGAATTTTATAGCATCAGAGGTTCTGGTTTGGCGTTGGTGGGATAACAGGTCCAGTTCGACGTTAATCAGACATGGGGTTCCTCAGGGCTCAGTATTGTGTCCTTTATTGTTCATCAAGTTACATTTAGTAACAAAATAATTAGTCTGGCGAGGATTTATTCTTTCGAAATTCATACAGCTATAAATAGTACGTTTTGTAAGTGAAATGTAGGACAAATACAAAACAAGCTATCTGATAAATTACTTTTTAATCTAAACATGTTTAGAATTATTATTATCAGTCATGTGTTTAAATTATGGATTTAAAAGGATCAATAAAAGTCAACTGATAATAGGTGTTGCAATTTTGTAATGTATTAAAAAGCAATAATGATAATAATTACCACATATTTTTTTATCTAATTTTGATTAGCAGATTCATATCATAAAACATTAATTGGCACCAATTTTAAGTGTGTTTACTTAATCATTTAATGAGAGGAACAAAATCGAACAAGTGAGATAGAATTAGATACAGATAGAAGAGGCCGTTGAAGGACAAATTTGCACCGCAATAAAAAACGATGCGATACACTACAAAACTGGAATAACAAATAAACGAACGCAGCTTCTAATAACACATAACTAACGATAAAAGTACTTACAATTGCATTTAGAAATTCCTTTTCCAACTGCACCAATTTCTTTATTGACATACCTCCAGACAAAGCCCATTCCTTCATAAACACCTCATCTTCCTCGCCATCATCGTATAAAAACTTACTTGATACCATCTGAAATATAATTCAATAACACTATGACTAAACTATCCTTTTAGAAAATAACAATATTTACCATCGAAACCAGGAACAATTCTGATGGATGAATACGTTGTAGATAAACAGAATTACAATTCTTAAGTCGTTCCAGGTACAATAATGCTAATATAAATGAACAAGGAGAAATACAGGCATTTCTCGATATTTCAGCTGCATCGTTACAATGTAATCGTTCTAAAGATCGGCCAATTTTAGCTTCAGAAAAGAGTTCAGTTGCAAGTTCTACAATATTAAATATGTATCAACAAGTGCTTTGAGAAAATTGTTGCATGTGTAATAAACACCTGTTACAGGTAAACTCAATCTGTCACTGTTTGGCAACTTTCCATAGTAAAGGGTCTTGGTAATCCTCGATAAAAATTCATGATGATCACCAAATGGCTATAATATTAAAAGTAATAAAAAAATAAAACAAAAACATCATAGAATATCACCTTCAAATGTTTTTCTTTGGCTTTCTTGGATATATTCGACATATTCCTGTTTTTGCACTTATTTTTACTTGAAAATATTTTGTACAAACAGAATTTTACGGTAAAATTATAAGCCTCATGAATTTTTAACCGGATGTAATTTGCACTGACGATTTATTATGATACAATTTGATACAAATCACGTTTCCCGAAATCGTGTCATGAACCACAAATAACAGTTGAAAGTCAAAGTAGAGAAAAAGCAGTGGACACCTTTAACTACTCGACAAATTTATGAAGAGGTTGATATGTACAATTGTATTGGGTTACTCTATAAAACAACGATGTAGATGGAGCTGCTTATGGCTAAGGCGGAATTATTCAAACATATTTGATACGTATTTGGATTTTTGCTTCGAAATGATCCAAGAAAACAAAGAGATATATTTGATAATTACAGTTATATAATTGAAACTGTTTAGCTTTAATTAAATTTGTAATTGGAAACTGGAAGTATCACGTAACCTCTAAAAATAATTTTATTTTTCTTTAAATCCTTTTTTAAGGCGGAACAAATTTACATTAATATTACATAATATGATAATTAGTAGTTTTTTTAATTTAACAATTTAAATATTAATTTGTATTTACAATTTTCTTTTTTGTGTATATGGCGGCATCTAACAATTTCATGGTAAACTTTCTCCCATCAAAAATAATTTTAATTAATTTTGGCGTATAAGAATATGCATTCAAAACCTTAATATTATGATTAAATATCTACTTTCCGAAGGACATAATTTGTTATAAAATATAATAATCACTTTATTTATTTCATAATAAATCTGTACTTGCTCAGTTATTGAATTCTGTATTACCTACAATTTATGCAAATGCAGGCAGCTGATTTTTTAGTTTTCAAATACGTCGAGCATAGGTTATCTTTATCTGACGTATGATGCTTGGAATTTGCTGTTTCTTACAAAATAGATGAAATGTCAAACGTCAAGCGGTGCATAATATAGAAAAAAGAACAACACGAATTGCAATGTTTACCTAATGTTTACGAAGTGTATAAACGTGTTTTGGAACAACACACATTTTCCCACGTTTATTTACGTAATATTGCATTTCCCTTAGATGTAGTTAACATGAAAAATGCTACACTTTTGGAAGAAATCAGGTAATCCGCAATTAAGTTTGACATTTACGTTGTAGGTTATAAGTACCTGTTGTGTATTATTAAAATGTTGTAGGTCGAAAACATAATTCTCGTTCGAATTCGTCCTCTCCCACAAAGAGTACCTGTAGTAATGCTTCGTTTGGATATTCGAATGGATCGAAAACCACTAGCATTGAGGGCCTTCAAGCAGCCCCAGCTTTATCACTTGAAGATGAGGGATTATTTGATACAGGTACACAATAGAGATAAGACCTGGAATTTTGTTTTTATTTATGAATCATTTTGTAGGTGATATTGAATTTCACAAAGAGAGATCTAGATTATCGAAATGTTTAAAGGAAGTTCTTCTGGACAAATCGGCATTAGGGTATTTTGTTCAGTATTTAGATTCCCGCAATGGGTTACCATACATACGTTGCTGGCTGGATATTGAAAATTTCCGGTCAGCAGTAGATCTATTTTTCTCTAAAACAGATCATGACAGTTTATCAGTAAGTACTGATTGTGATTCATATACAGCTGATTCTACTAGTTTACATGATTGTTGTACACGGGAATGTAGATGTTAAACCTGACAAGAAAACAGAAAATAGTGATTGTTGTGACAAAGACTGCAGTGATATTAGTCCTAAGTTATATTTAAAAAATGGTTTAAGACTCGGTTGCAGCGAAAAAGTTTAAATACCATCCAAAACAAATTTGTTGAGGAATTTACAGATGATGCGTTGACAATATTTAAGAAATACGTAGCTTTAGAAGCACCCGAGTCAGTTAATAGTCCTGAAAATATTCGTAAAGATATTATCGAGAGTATTTGCAATTCTAATAAACTTATGTCCAATTGTTTCGATAAAGTTCAGAAGCATGTTCATGATATTTTAGATCGGGATTATTTTGAAGCATTTTTGGGTAGCGACTATTTTTGTAAATATCAAATCGATGTTTTGACAAGCGGTAATGTAGTACTCGACGATATATTGTATAACGAAACTGCATTGTTTTATTTTATGGAATTCTTAGAGCAGGAAAGTAATAGAAATTTATTAGAATTTTGGTTGGCTGCAACGAATTTTCATCAACAATTACATAATCAAAAGGAATTTGTTGATCCTGTTGAAGCTCAAAACGATGCAGTTGTATTGTACGATAAATATTTTTCTTTACAAGCACATTGTCCGTTAGGATTCGGTGATAAGGTGCGATTTGCTGTCGAACAAAATATATGCGATGAAAACGGTTTGATGCACGATTGTTTCAAGTCCCTTTAAAAATTGTTGAGCAGGTTCTCGAGAGAAACTATTTAAAACCATTTCTAGCTTCGCAACTGTTTTATAAGTATTTATCAGAGTTAATTAATGCTGTTCAAAGTAGTGGATATTCTACTATGTTCGAAAGGAAGCGATGTTTATCCTCAGACTGTAGTAGCGAGAAAAGTTTTAGCACAAATAGTACGTTTTTGGCCATGGAAAACCCTAATAGGAAAGTTAAGAAAACACCTGATATGAATATAGATACGCGACAGCTGTACGATCCAGATTCTTTATGGAAAAGGAAGAAACATCATCGATTATCTTTCGGACGGATAACGGAGTTAGGAAAATTCGAAACGGATTTTGAACCTGAGCCTGATAAAAAAGTGGAATCGAAACTGAGAAATGTCGTTAAGCGATTTGTAAATTTAGACGAAAATAAGCGAAAAGAAGAAATGGCCTGGCAAGTTGCCGAAATGATCGTTAAAGATATTACAAATGTTACCTTAAATGATCACAAGTACTAATCTTTTTTTTAAATCTAATTAACGTAGTTTTTATGTATATACATATATAAGGGGTTTTATAGTTTTTGTATTTATTAGAATGTTTTTATTTTCTTCATTACTTATGACTCATTTTAAAGGAATTGAAGATGAACATAATTATAAAGATTTTTATCCGGTTGCTATTAGCTCTCTTAGGTTTTACCGTGTGTGAATCGTTTGTTTTTTTTTGCGTGTGGTCTGTATTTTTAGATGATGTAGGGTATGCAGTTGATGAATATGAGATAATAACATAATTATTTACATGACACATCAATAATTGTGTTGGATCATATGATCAACAAATCAAATATGATACTTTGGAACTCCCAGCAACCACAAAAAAATTAATGTCGGATAATTTATTTTATTAAAAAATATTTAAAAACACTTTTTCTAGCATAAACAAAAATCCCTTAGATTAACAAAATAATACCTAGGTAATTTTTTAATAAAATTTAATTTTCGTGAAATTTAGAGAAACAGTTTCTACTTGTTGAAAAACAGAGAAAATATTGCAGGTTTTACACCTTACAAAAGTTAACATATTACAGACAGAGTATCTACATTTTGAACGTGTTTTCTGAGTTTCAGTCATATTTATTGGCATATATTTTGCATGTTTTCTTCTGGAGCTACAATCTGGCAGTGACCTTATCCTTCTTCGTTTTCGAGGCCACACATCATCGTCATTACTCTCAAAATCAGAATCAGAACTGTCACTGTAGTTGGACGAACCAGCAGCAAGCAAATCCCTCGCTATAGAAAATTTAAAATTAAAATTAATATTTCTTTGCGCTGTATATTTGCATCATAAGCATCCTCACGATATTTAAGCCAACTAACTGCACTGGCAAAATCGAAAAAATGAAAGATAGCTCGAACTGTCCATTGGCAAAATCGAAAAAATGAAAGATAGCTCGAACTGTCCATTTCTTAGTTCTTGTGCGCATCGAATGATTACCAATAACTCGGTCGAGCAAATCTACGCCACCCACATTGGCCTTGTAATATATTTACGTTCAGCTTTAGATCACCGAATACAAGAGCTCAAAGGTTCTGCTCCAATACAAAAGATGCAAAAAAGGTCTTGAATCAAACCATTTTATAGCACATATATTTTTATCTTCTCTGATTAGGAGATTGAAGGAACATCTTCCAGCTTTTTTGAGTTCATTATCTTTGTCGAAAACAATTTCCTTCTGGATACGGTTGTTCATTATTGTCCCAACTAACGTAATAGTACGTAGAAATAGTGTGTCAATAAGCGAAATTGACGTAAAGTACCTATCTGTGTACACTGATGTTCCATGCGGTAGAGTATTTGTCAATTTTAGGACCATTCGACCACCAATATCTACTTTTTCCGGTGTGGGAATCAAAGCAGGACTCCAGTATGTCCTTTGCCTTCATACAAATAAAAGTCTAGTGGTATTTCCCCTGGAGTGCTCATTACAAAGTTTTTTAGACCGACAGGATTTGGTTTACCACGCAAATACTGTTTGATGGCTACTTTTCCATGGAATGATACCATTTGCTCGTCAATCGATATCTCTTGTGGTTGGAAGTTTTTCTTGCAAGCCTTTTGAATCATGAAATTTTGAAAATTGGACGTATCTTCCAAAACCTGTCTGCTTCTTTCTGTTCTTTACTAACGATATTGTTATCAACTATATTTAGACGAGTTCGGAGAGGATAAAAGCGGTTACGGCAAATATTGTACGAAATAATAGGGACTCGGGATTCTCTCTGACAACATTTTTAACTTAGGCAATTTGTAAATGCTAATATAATGATGCAGCAAGCAAAGAACACTTTCATTTCTTTTGCAGTAGTATCTAATGATTTCCCGGTAACAAGAACTTATCGCATATTTGTAAATGTAGCTAATGCTTCAAAAAAACTATCGCCGAGGTATCGATTGAAATAATCAATTGGCTGTTTGACTAGGCGGGGCATCTAAGTTACCACGAAGCCATTTTCTTTTTGTAGAGTTTACAAAATTTGCAAGAGGCACATCATCATCAGACGAGTCACTATCTGCACCATCTTCTAGATCTGGAACGTCATTCCTTGGTGCTAAAATTGCCTCATCTTCGTCCTCACTGGAATCAGACAAAAGATCGTTATCTAGGTTCGATCTTGGTTCAAATAAATTTCAAACTTCCACACCACAACATCTTTTTTCAGTCTTTGATGTTTCAGTTCTTGTGCGCCTGTGTGTAGAGTTTGTTTCTGTTTTGTTTCCAAATATTTGTAGTGTATGCCATTTTAAACCGTACTTCACCGATTTGACTAAATTAAGACCAATCAGGACTTCTTATAAATTCTTCGATATTGCCGAAAATCAAGCTGCTTACTTCTAAATGAAATGAAACTCTCTCTGTAGTTATTTTTAAAACACGGTTTAGTTTACATTAAATGCCGTTTTAATCGTTTACGTAATAAATAGTGCCAAATGAGAGTAAGATATTTTATAATTGCCTTAATTGTTCTGCATTTTTTCTTTCCCTATTTTTAAAACTAAATATGGGAGTTACGTAGGTATAAATTAAACCTGATAAAGATATTAGTAACATTTTATACTTTTGCATTTAAATAGAAGCTGTAGCAGGTTAGAAGTGGAATTTTACTCTGATTATTAGCGAAACAACTGCATAATATTGTGGAAGGAAACTGATCATTTTACCAGAATTATCTACACAGGACGTATTTATCATTGAGGTTTTGATTCTTTAAAAATCACTGCGGTGACGTAGAACGCAGGTAATGGTTTAGATAAAAAGAAGTTTCACTGATGTATTTGTTTGCAGGAAGTACAAGATTACAGTACAAAATGTTCTTGAAATTTGGTGCCATATATTAAAACTATAAAAAAAAAATTGCCACACCATTATTAAATTTTAAGATGATTTTAATTGATAACTGCACATGACATTTTATTATCTCTTATTATGTCATCTTCATTTCCCCTATTTTTATAGAACTTAATTACTTGTGATATTTTTTTCTTCTTCCTTTGTTTCCTATACGATGTACACTTTGCTTGTTCGCAAAATCTACGACACAATATACACTTATAACATTAGTAACTTATGACAAATTAATATCTATTGGTTTCGCAAATTAATACACGTACAGCACAAAATTTTAAAATGTCCGGATTATTGTTATATTGTTATAAGTTAAGGCATTTTAGTACATTTATCAGATGATCTACTATTTATAATTGTATCGTGATGGAATTGCTTAGTAGTCCGATTCTGTAAATGTGCTAGAAAACCATCTTAGGATTAATTTATATTTTAATTGATTATCTTTTATTATTACTGAATTATATGACTAGTCACGAAAATAACAAAAAAAAAGTAATAAAGAACAATGAAATGGTGCTTGACATACCTAGCATTTCAACCTACGTATTTTTGCAAGATATAAAACAAAACAGTTGTGTAATATATTGTAATTATTGTCTTATTAATAGTGAAAACATATTATATATATTTTGTATTTGTATAGAGATGCAAGAACTAAATATTTGTACATGTCAGAAAATATTAATAGTAAAATGAATAAAAGAAATAAAGAAATGTTATTGAATAATAGAACGAGTTTTTTATTTATATTTTAGAGGCGTATTCTTGTCTAAACTTTTTTGGCAAGAGTAAAGGAAATATGATTGCAAATATTTATTGAATTATTATTCTATAAATCGTGAAAGACGTTCCAGATTGATAACCTGTTCCTTCAGTTATACAAGCTTTTGATTAAATGAAGCTTTTTTTGAGGATTGATTTAGAACGTTTTAACTTTGCCATATTTCAAGAAGTTACCCCTTGAGTTTTCAAAAGTGCTGATTGGCGATAGTTAGCCAGGCGTATTCCTCAGACAGTCGTTGAATTATGCGGAGGAAATAACATTCTCTTGTATTTAAATAGCATATTTGCCAGCGACTAGACGTTGCATGATTTCAACCTTTGAAAAGCACATGAAGGGATCTTCTGTTAACCTCTAGAAGTTGAAATATCGTGGAGTAGTGGCGAAAAATGTCTAGATTTAAAAAAATGTTTAGACAACCTTGCCGTAAAACACAAAACGTCTATCCTCATATCTGGATTCCGCATTATTGGAATTCATCCAATTGATAGATAAAAAGTACTTGAAAAATTGTCACAAAGTTTGGAACTGGTACTGAGAGAAGAAGGAAACATTGTTTCCATAGATAATGATTTTAAAATATTTTAAGCCACCTCTATTCAAAAGAAAATAACGACAAGGACTATTAAAGAACAAAAAATTAAAATTGAGCCTAGATTCGAAGATAAGACTTAAGTGAGAGCAGACTGAGGCATGAGAGCAGGGAACAATAAAAATTAAAAACTAATTGAAGAAGCCTGCTTCAATTTTCGCAATACCATCAATTTATAAACAATTAGAGCATGTAAATATGATTACAGATTTAAAATTAACTACTTCCTTTTGGTGCATTGTTTTGGAGGCTCCTCAATATTTAAGTGTTTTGCAAAATTTAAAAAAGTACATTGGTAAAACCGCCACAGTAAAACCAGGATTGGTGTTTTCTTGCGAAAATCCACTCAAAGAAAAATATATAATATTTCCTGATGTCGACAACCTTACTGATGGTAAAAAAACAAATTTTATGAAAGCTGGTGCTTATACTAATGTCTTTATTAGGATCTCATGTAGCATGAAACGTTTTTAAAACGCTACAAAGTTTGCTACAACGTCTTTAATGTCGCAAAAACAAAACGTTTTAATGTAACGTTCTATAAACGTTACAATTTAACGTTTTGTAAAAATTATAGTTTAACGTGCTGTAAATGTTACAGGAGTTATATTTTCACCACTAACGTTAACGTTTTTGTAACGTTCATAATCATTGAGCGTTACAAATAACCTTCATTTGAAATATAGCATTTTGAACATACATTTTTCTTTTACCATTACCTACAGTTTTGGTGGTTAGTTAGCTTTATAAATGACGCCTTGCCAGTAAAAAGAATACTTCTGTGAAAATTGTTAGTATTTACATTTTTAAATAAATTTTCGCAAAATTGGATTCTCTTTTCGTTATTATACGTATTCCTGACATTTTTCGAACTTAAACGATTTGTACTCATTTTGGAAGCCATTTTTGTAAAAGTTGAGCCAAATCATTTAATTTCAAGTTTTGTGTCACTGCCCTTGATGAATACAACCAAAATATTCTAATTTCTCAATTGCATTTGCTGTGGTTGAATGATTAGGAAGAGGTATACTTCGATATTGAAATAGGGCAACAGCTTCACGTAATAGAGATTCTTCTAAGTACGACGGGCAAAAATAAATCTTTTTTTTGTTCTGTACATTGTAATTTTACAGGACTCGCAAATATGAATATTTTTTTCATTTTTAAACTGTCGTAGGTTTATGTGTAGGTAACTATGGTTTTTATAACAACTTATAATTGTAATTAATAGTCGTTTTCTTTTGTTTCAAATAATTGCATAGCTGATTTTTTTTTTAGAAAATTTATTTACTTCTTCGAAATAGTCATTATTATAATATTCTTAAAAAAAATAGGTGCATAATATCAAAAACAAGTGCATATATAAAAAAGAATTAAAAAGGTGCAATAATTTAAAATATACTTACTATGTATGTATGTACATACATACATCGTGTACATGAATAAATGTAGGCTCTAAGGTGTCGAAACTTGTAATATCTTAAAATATAATACTGAAATGTTTTCGTCAGTCATAAAGTGGCGATTCATACACGTCTAAAATGTCTTTTGGATTCTGTTCCTATATCTTTGCGCTTGAAAATCTGAAAATTATATCAAACATGAGATAAAACAAATTTAAAAAAATGTGTCATCGAAATATTACAACAGTACATCCCTTTTCGGTGAAGAGATATGTTCTCAGGAGAGCAGATCCGGTTTTCGATAAACAAACTGTTTTTAGAATATTATTACCCTCTCTCGTTGTTGTACTCTAAAATGAAAACAAAAATATTGGTGGAAATTAATAAATTAGATTAACACAATTCACCAACTTCTAGGACTTCACCTTCAAGCATTTCTTCTGCGTATTTTTCACCAAGTTTAAATTTAACAGTAGAAGTACGTAATAGTGCGCTCACTGAAAGACTCCATTCGCCAGTTTTATCTGTTTGAATTTCCAAAGATAGATTTACCGTGAGTGTCATTTTTCTAGCAATATAGGGAATACATTTGAAAGATTTTACGGTGAAAATTACTTTATTTCATATTATATTTATAAATTAACTTGCCCATAATTATGAGGTATTCATCTAAATTTTCGCTTCTTTCATGAAGATATTTTCCAACAATTTCAACTATACTCAACTCTATGTAAGAAATTTGTTTAAATATGAAATATTTTCTGAAAAGTAGGAAGGTGAAAGGAGTTATTGGAAAAAAATATTTTTGGCGATGTTCATAACCATAATATCTCAATGAATATTATAGATTTCAAAGTATTAATTCATTAAACGAGTTTATAGGTGATATTAATATATTTTTTTTTTAATGTGGGTGCTTAGTTGCAGTGACTCCGTAAACTGTATCGCTTGTCTGGCTATCACTGCAACTCTCGCGGTGTAGTTTTTGTGTGTGTATGTTGTGTTCAATTGGCTTTGTGACAGCATCATATCGCCTTTTATGATGCCGCGCTGTTAATCACTTTGCTCCCAACAGCGAATGGCAAGTCGATCCGGGTTTAAACTCTCTGAAAAAATGTCACTGTCCCTCCAGAGAATTGAACCCCGGCGCCTATCGTCCTCTCACAACAATAGTCAGCCGCCTAACCACTGCGGCCATCGACCCGTTAATTGCTTAATGCATTTAACAGTTATTATATTAATTAATATAATTATTATTGTTGTATCAACAATAATAATATTAATCAACGCAACACTACCTGGACTCCTGTACAACTTGCAAATGGCAAGTAAAATAATTTGATTGTAATTATAGTGCTAATAATGTCAATTCATCGTTACTCGCCATTATTACAAATTCAATTGTCATGATGATATTTGAAAAATGTATTTTTCCCATCTTAAAGCTTCAGGTGGTCATTCACAGCATTGATAATGTCGGTTATGTTTCCGTGATAGTTATGTCCAATTATATAACCGTTATGAGATGTTCTCTACTAATAGAATTATCATGATGATAGTTAAAAACTGTTTAATTGTATCAGGTGTAAGATAAGTTTGTGATATCTGATATACGTTGGGGATCCAAAATGTGTTTACTTTTTTTTATTTATTTAAGGACAATATGGTTGTTAACCTCATTAATATTGTTGTAGCTAGTAATAGTATCAATTTATTAATTAAAAAAAATCATAAGTGTTGTTAGTGTATTACACAACATACAGGGAAAGGTGGGTCATTATGACGTCAATAAGTGGTCATTTTATTTAAAATTCAAAGTCATGTGATAACTAAATATTGTTTTGATGATGTTGTTTTAAGACAACATTTTATGACATCATATTGACGTCTTGAAGTTATCCGAAGTTTTAAACATTTTTAGTGCACTAGAAATCGAAATAATGCTGTCAAATGTCAGAAATACTGCTTCCTGACATTTATTGACATTACTGTACGATCATTGCTGAGTTTCCTATTAAGAGAATGATGTATAAGAAGTTAAGAAACATTTAAAAGAAAACTAAAGACAGCACATTGTTATAATAATTATTGTGTTACATTAATTTTTGCTGTTTCAGGTATCACTTTTATTCAAAAGTTAAAAATAATAAATCACTCTCTATAATTCTCAAAATACGTAGGTACACGAAATTATTGGATTTCATTAAAAACTTATCTTACAAACACTTCAAAAAATGATCACAATTGTGTCGAAAATTAAAATGCTGGTCTATGACTGTAAAGAGGAGGCGTTATTTTGAAGTCTAAAAGATCTCAGTTAAATGACGTTAATAAGTCGTCAGTGGTCAGTGGTGGTTAAATGATTGTGAGTGTGACGTCAAATTGGCTGCTTATTAATTATTTGCTTATATAGGTAATTCTTATGTTAAAAATCAGTAGGTAATGTTTTTTTTTAATTTAAATTTTATTGCCAAATAAAAACATCAAACTCACAGTAAACTGTATTGCACTGAGGTGATATTTAAGTATGACATTTAAGTATGTGACATTTAAGTATTGACATTTAAGTATGTAAATGATTAGATTTGGGAATTTTGCCACAATGTCCGGTTTAAGAATAAATGTTCTCTTCTGTTATTAAAAAAAATACCATTCCTAGCAAATTGTTTCTTAAAAATTTCCCCATTTAAATGCTTTCTCAGTTGTGTCGAAACCTATTGCTACAAAATTTCGTCCGTATTCTGATTTCTGTAAACCCTTACTACGAAATGATTTTCACATTCTATTTCGTCGGCTTCATTTAAATCTCCAAACTCAAGGTAATCACAGCTACCATCTGTTTAAGTTTCATATTCCGATGACGATTCCAAGATTTTTTTCTTTGCTTTCTGCACTGCTTGTAGTTTTTTCTGTTTGTTATCTTCTTCCTGGAGCCTTACCTGTAATTATTGATTTATTTGCCTTTCTATATTTTCTGCCGTCTTTCCTGAAGTCAGCCTTTGGACAAATGCGGAAGAATTTAAAGAGAAATCAAACTTATTTTGATGTCTTTATGGGATGGACTTGTGATATTTGGATCTGTTGCATTTACCGTATTGTCAATCGTCGTAATGTCTTCGTTAATTTGTCAATTTCTGTTACTGAATGGTTGTTCAATGACATAAGACGATAGAAAATCTTTGCGAAACATGTTTCGCTCATGAAGCTAAATTTCGGTGCACTAAAAACTAGGGCTGATGTTAGTAGTACGATTTAATAGCTGAAAGTTGCATGTGGAGCAAGATGTTAGGACATACTTATATCCACTAGGAAGCTAAAAGCTGGCTCATTTAAGATGTTTAAAAATAGGTTGACTTTGCTTCTTGCCAGGAGTATTGCAGGTTGCCTTCTGAGGGTCCCGAATTGAATACTTGGTTATCATAACTCCATCTTCTACTTTCACCTTACCTTAACCGTGTCCAAGTGAATGTTAGGGTTGTATATTTGTTGCCATATACAAGAGGTGATTCTCATTTTGAATTAATTTGACATGAAGAAAACACAAAGAAGGAAAAAGTGAAGATGAGGAAAACGAGAAAGAAAAAGCATAATTAGAAAGTTATATGAAGGTTGTAGGATGGATAAAATGGAGTCAAACATTGACACACAAACATTCATGATTAAGAAATGAATCTTGATTTTCTTTATGATGACGAGAAAAGATACAGTTTTTTGTATAAAATAAGAGTAGTCTCAGTCTACCAAAATATATTCCTGATTTCTAAAAGACGTAACAAAAAAATATTATCAACAAAACATCATTATGTACATGACCATAAATACTTAAAACGTATGTAAGGTAATTAAATTAAAACTCATTTCAACTATATCCGGAAAAACCATTAATACTCGCACGAGGGCGATTTTCTAATAGAGGTACACTTTCCTCTTTGGTAGTTGTTGTAGACTTCGTCAGAGATTTTATGGTTTGTAGAGGAGATGGAAAAATTTTAGTCATCTGCCAGGGAATAACCACTCGCTCAGATCCTCGGGCCCATCTCCTATATACTAAACAATTAAATAATGCTTGGAGAGGATTTAAAAACGCCTGAAAGATATCGATAAACAAGTTTTCTTTTTTTTTTAATACTTCTTATAAAACTTACCATTACGTACCAAACAACAATGATAACGCTAATTGGTATTTGGAACCAAAGCACCCAAACCAATATACCGTTTACTAAATTTGGCACCCAACAAACGTAGAAGACCAAATTTATTAATAAGAATTTTATTTTAACCGAGTCCATGATTTCTCTCTCCTTACTGGTGAATTGGCCGGATACAGCGGTTATCACGCGTTCCATATCTTTAGTTGCAGACTTATAAAGTATGGGATTCACTATCATCACTATAGTAATTGGAATATACGTTGCAAAATAGTTTGGTAAGATTCTTAAGATGGCCATGCTTAAAGAGTTGGAAGTATGACATCTGTAAATGACGGAAAATTCTATGTAGGTACTACCTCAATAAAAAGTAATAAATCTTACTGGGCATCTGGTATGTAAAGTAATGATAGTCCTATTGTTGTGAAAAATGCTGGTATAATCCATGCAGCTAAGTGGTAGTACAATGAATTTGATCTTTTTTCGCTAAGAACTAATTTTATATCAATTGTGTAGCACAATGTCCAGATCCACGTGGATGTGTAGAAATACTGAATCCAAGCCTGGAATAAATAATTTTATAAAAATAGTTGCATATTCGCGTCAGTAACGCAGTGCAGCACCGAGTATTTGACAATTATCCTAAAATTTTTTGGATATTCCTAAAATATCCTTAAACTTAGATTAAGACTAGTTTTGACTACATCATTTAACAAGCTCGATCGATAAATTATATTAATTCCTTTTTATTTACGGTTTAATTTTTGAAAACCTTGAACTATTCACTTACCGATGATATGGCGCAAAATAAAACACTAGCATCGTCTTGTAAATCGGGCAGAATATTCTTGTGACTTAACCATAACGATGATCTAGTGAAGACACCTTAAATTTATAATAGACGAATTGTAAGTTGTAGTCGAAATCAATGGCTAACATACCAACAGAAGCTAAGAGATCAGCGACAGCTAGCCAAATTATAATTTTCCTGCCTCTAGCTGCAGTTAAAGATATCCATCGATGATTATAAACATATTGTTGTCTTGGTAAAATCTGCAATGAAGATCTTTTTATTGTTTGGGTAAGGAAAACTTCTATTTTGAGACATACATACCTGATAAATAGCACCTAATATTCCAAGCGCCGAAGAGAATAAACAAACTGTATTGTATCCGTTAATATTGAATTCTTTTACGATTTTTGTAGCAACATCTGATCCATTACCGTGGTAACAACAAAATGTTTGCATCGTTGGGTCTGCCATTTTTCAGATGAATTGCCTGTTTCGAATAAATCATTAGCATTGACTTATTTCTAAACATAATAGTGCAGAAGTACATGATACTAAGGATCGGACTGACAGTATTCGACTATAATTAGAATACGAGTAAGATAAGACGTATTATGCGTAAATAAATTTATATGACCTTAACAATTTTATTGTTAGCATTGTTGTATTTACTAGCTACATGTATTTTAGATATTTTCTCAAGATTTTATCGTATTAGTACAAGGACGAGTATTTGTGAATTATTTTATTTGTATTTCGAAATTGCTTGCTGAAGTTAAAGAAATAATTTTGGTAATTCGAATCATATTATCTGTGAGATATACAATACCATTCCAAAATCTAATTGGAGGCTACTAACAAATGAAATAAATTATTTATTGCATTTGTTCTCAAGCTGGGAGTCAATTAAAACCTTAATTGGGGCATTACTTTGTAAGTGGCTGCAAGAACAGTTATAAAAATTAATCAAAACCAAAAATAAGTTCCAAACTTATTTTTTGATACTCATAGACCATGAATTTTGTTAGAAAAATTGCGACACTTTTTTTCAACATTCTCTCAACATTCGGTGTACCGCAGGGGTTAAATCTTGGGCCATTAATGTTTAATCTTTTCACCAATGATTTCGTTTCGATGTTCTGACAAAATAAAATAAATGTAACTTTTTTTTAGTCAAACCTAAACATTGTCCATGTGCGGTGCAGAAACAATAAACCAGTTTTAAATATCTCCAAATACTGTTTTGTAACTTACATCAGAAGAGTGGATGCTTTCAGTACCGTTTACTCCATTGACGAACATCGTTAGTTTAGAAAGAAACAATTATAGATCTTGGCGTTATCTTAGACATAAGACTGCAGTTTTAATGATCATGTTTTGCACGTCAACCAATCAGCGCCGAGACATTTTTTAGAAGAAAAGGAACTAGTGAAATGTTTGTTACTATCTTTCGACAAAAATCAAACAATCGAATCAACTTCTTGATTCCACGACTCCTCAAGTCTTTTCTTGTACAATTGATTGAACTAATGTACTTTCAAGAAAATTAGACAAGAAATAGAATTTTTAACGATATATTTGTAACACAAAACTTATTAATAATCTCTAGAATTGTCTAATTACTTAATAATAAAATAGAAATTCATTTTCCAATATAGGTAGCAATGCCAAAAAAATTAGTCTTCTTGTAACATGGAAATTATGGGGTTTGCAAAATTTTTCTAATTCACGATTTTTATAAGTCTCTTTGATTGTGTACTTTATCAGCTTCTAAAACTTGGTCTATATAATAATATATAATATCTAAACACTTTTTTTTGATCTAAAAACAAAATTATTAACTTTGAAATTCTTTGGTATGTAATTTAGAATGTATATGTAGGTTTATAGATCATTACTATCGTAACTATCGGTTCCAATAAAACTTTTATTAGACTACTTGACACCCTCATTTTATTTTTCTATTTTTGGATGTTGCAGGTTTTCTTTTCCTTATGCCAGACCCTTCCGACCTATGGTCACCGGTAAGGCACCGCAGCCTTCAGGCTTATTGTGTCACGTCTGTGTATTAGTCAAGTCACCAACTCTAATACGGTAGTCCCCTCCACTAATCTGTACAGGTCCCTAACTGAGTGGGTAAGGTATATCTCTGGGTTTCCTTTCGTTTCCCCAAATAGGTTTTGCCTTTTGCGATTTAGTGCCTCGCAGTCGCGTAATATATGATCAGCTGTCTCCAATCTTGCAGGTGTTCTAGTCTCTTGTAAATATTCGAATAGTGTAGTACACAGGCTAACAACTTGAACTACGAAAGCCTATTCATAGGAGAGGGTGGTGGGGGTTATGTATCAATTTTACTATTGTCAACTTATTATATGACAGCAATGTCAGAGGTTATGTCAAATACTTTACCGAACCATCAAACTATCCTAATGGAACACACAATTAATGAAAAAAGTGCAAATTATAAAGTGGTTTTATAATTTGCCATAGTATTTGACATAACCACTGACATTCCTGTCATACAAACAGTTGACATTACTAAAATGGATACATTTAATTTTACCTTCCACTACCTTCTCCTATCAATAGGCTATCGTAGTTCGGATTGTTATCCTGTATGTATTTGGCTGATATTCTACATTGGCTTTTAATTTTTGATTAGATAATTCGTCTAAAACGTATAAGCCAACAAGTGGCATAATTTCTTTTGTTTACAAAGCAATAATGCAAAAAAAACATCCTTTTCTTCAAAGTATATTTCCCTGGGTTTCTACTTTTGTAATTGGTGAGAGTTTTCCTCCAAGTTATTTCATAAGAATCTATGTCAAGCGGCTGAGTAATTTTTGACAGTAAAAAACAAAATGAATGTCATATCATTGGCAGGTCATCATGATGTCGATGTCGAAATCAGATGGCAAATTATCTTTTATGTTCATCGTTTTAACGTTTTTTTTTTGTTTGGTCCATGACACATTGATGGCAATTTCAAACTATCTGGATATTTTTATGAATTAACTTTAATCGTAACTCTATTTGCCGCAAAAGTAGGGTTTAGATGGGTGTTGCTCCACTGCACTGTATTGATATCTTAGTATTGGTGCCTTGATATCGATACACTAGTATCAGCTTTATATTAGTATAGATACCTCTTTGGCTATCACTTATTGTATATAGTACTGGACGAAGTATCAATACTCAGTTATGTCATCAATATACTAATTACAAAAATCAAAGACTTTCATTATCAGCACAGAAGCAATGCGTTTGGGAAACTGGCTAAGTAGCGATATGCCCAAATATTTGTAGTGATGGGTAATTACATACTGCAACATGTTTATTATAATTTTGTACATGCTATAAAATTTTATATCCACAAATAGTAAAACGTTAAGATTAAGATTGATAGTACATAATCCGTAAAATATAAAACAGAGTTTCGTTTTAACAAACGCAAAACATAATCAGAGTGACGTCTAGTTGGTATTTATAAAGATTACATCGTTTATCAGCGATAGCATTTAATTGGTTTAGAAGGAAATATATAACGAAATCGGTTCTTAAAGGCTACTAAATATTTATTTCCTATTTATATCGTTTAAAATGGAGCTATTTAAATGCAGTTATAAAATGAAGATTATAATTGTCCCAGAAAGATAACACAAACTGTTAATAGAAAACAAAAGCAATCTTACCTGCTTCTCTTTTATCACATATTATTTGCTTAACCTCTAGTGAACTAAATTATAAATAAGACACAATCACCCGTTAAGACGAACAAACTATGTATTTACTCTATGTCCTACCACTTTATATGTTAGATATCATATTACACTATCGAGAGTCGATAATCTTTCAGTGTCTAGTCCGTCTTGTGCTTTTTTACAACTCGTAGAATATCTAGTTTTTTTGTAAAAAAAAAGTCAGTACCTATATGCAGTGTGAAATGTTAACAGTTTAATTTATGTTCTAATTCATTTAATTTGTTATTTTTTTAAATAAATTATAATAAAATTAAATATTGTTTTGCTTGTGCTGATTGTGAGCTTAAATTTTATAATTGTTGTCGACTATAATTATATATTACTTAGAAAGATGCTTTATAATTTGTAATTTCTCGTTAAAACTAAAGATAAAAGTATTTTTAAACTTATGTTTGTATGCGGTTTTACTAATGAAATATGCTTATATAATTAAATGCTGTAATTAGTATAAACTTTACACACATGCCTACATTTTAAATTAACAATATATTAAAAATAGTTTATTATTAATGTATTGTATTTTACATGGTATGCCTGTCTTTAAAAATAAGGTGAAAATCAAACATTCTTTTTCAAAGTAAATAATAAAAATATTCAATTGCTGCAATTGGAAAAATTACTTTGTTACACATTATATGAAATATGCTCATTTATTATGTTACGTATGTTACATACTATAATAATATTACAATGTGCTTCTCCGTATGAGAAGTATCATTGTCTTATAATTCCACTAATAGGTTAATTGCATGAATTTTATTTTTATTTAAATTATGAAGAATTAAATGATGTTTGTTTAATTATTTTAAGTATTATATTTTGTCCGTTAAATGTCACATATTAAAGAGGCATTTGTTGAATAATATTGGCCCAATATTTGGTATTGAGTTGGTTTGATTTGAGAAATTGAAATCTGAAAAACAAAAATGAAAATAAAAACAAAAAAGATATACATCTTACTCAAACTCGACGTTTCGCCACTAATGTAAGTGGCTTCTTCAGGAGCAAAACTAGGTGAGAGGCGCCAGAAGGTCACGGTAACTCGACGTGTCAACCACGCTAGAGGCGAAAACCTTCTGACCTCTTGTATTTTTGTTTTTATTTTCATTTTTGTTTTATTTTATTTTGTATTGTCTATATGGTCAAAACTCGGAAGGCCCCTCATAACAGAGACTCGGACCGTGGAAGCCTTCGATATCTCTATGAGTTGTTCGCATCAATAACAATAAGTAATATTATTTACATATACATATACCTACATATGTACAGTGATGTGCTTTAGTACTGACTCAAAGTGTCATAAAACTTTATAAATTTAACCGCTATGTACGACGATATAAAGCCAACTGCCCTCGAGCGGTGAGTCAGTACTAAAGCACATCACTGTACACTGCCTTGCAATAAAATCTCGTACACCTAGTTTCACCTATATTGATTTCACCTTTTTGTGACATTTCTAATTTGACGTTTCATTTTCAAAAGTACACTACGTTTAGTCACCATAACCTCTATGCATAACTGTGTTTCATCTGTCAAATCTAGTCAGTCATTGAAAAATAATCCTCAAAAATTAACTTACTTGACATTAAGGTATACGAGATTTTATTAGATAGATATAGCTACACAATTCTTATGTTATTGTTTTTTTTTATAAATTGAATTATTTTATAGCATGTTTAATATATATGTATATGAATGAATTCTGCATAACTTTGTGTAGTTTTTCAGCAAATAAATATTTTAAAATTTAAAATAAATATGGGGATGAGGGTTGTTTCTGGAAAACAAGATCTAAGACAGGCAACCTATTGCCGTTATCCTTTAGTACTCATAAAACAGTTATACAGGGTGCTTCATTAATTATGGGAAATATTTTAACTGGGAGATACTACGTGTCAAATAACGACCATTAACCAAAAATAGCCTTATTCAAAATCGCACCGTTTTTGGGATGAAAGTTCCAGAAAAAAAATGAATATGTTGTTTACATAGGAAGTATTGAAGAATAATCGAAAAATTGTCCCAAAATGACAATTCCCCCAGTGACGTAAAATTTGAATGTTGGCGTATCCGGATTTTTGCTGTTTAAACTATTTTTAATCACAAATCCTTCCGAACTTTCTCGTTTTCCTCGAAAATCAAGCATAATACGAAGTTTCTACATGAGGACCTTATTTTTGGCATTTTACCTGGTCTATTATAGGTGATACTAATTTCGTGCTTGTAAATCAAAAAACAAAAAAAGTTCTATTGATGTTAACACAAAGGGATATGTTTTTCCTAATTTCGGAAAATTCATGCCAAATTTTATTTTCATCGTACAAGTAGACTAGCTTAAAGCTGGAAAAAACGATTTTTTTTCTGGAACCTTCATCTCGAGTTTTGGTCAATGGTCATTACGAGGGTCACTATTTATATTTTGAGCGTAATAATGAAAAAATACTTGTCGTTGAACATTGCTTTATTGTTTCTCGAAGTATTCTCCTTTCTGATTAATATACTTTTGTATTCGTTGGAACCATTTGTCAAAGCATTTTTTCCAATCTTCTTCTGACAAATGCGAGATATATAATGGATTAAAAATACAATCTGAATCGATGAAGAGGTAAGAAGGAAAAATGACTTTTGGACATCTTTGTAAAACACAAGTATTTTATTTATTATTATATTTTAAAAGAAAAAAATAATCTTTTAAAGGTCGATATTCAGTACAAAGTTTTACTATATGAGCAAAAATTATTTAGATAAGGGATTGCCATGATTAAAAAAACCAAGTTTCGATTTGAAATTTTATTTGACAGGAATTAAATGTCAGTTTCAATTTAAAACTTTACTCGACATGATATTTTCACAATTACATCAACGATTCATCATTGAATCTTATTTTCGTAATGGAAATCTGGAAAATGGAGAATGGAGATACAGTATATACTGTAGCTTGCCTGGTTGAATTTCGAGAACAGTTTCCTGATTTTGTGTTCGTGGAAGCTGACTTTTTCAATGTGGTCCGTGCGACTGGTCAGAGAAACGGGAAGTGCAACACATAAGAGCGGTGGTGGTAGTCCGTACAGAGCAAACTATTGAAAATGTTCGAGAAATTATGAACGCAGCACCAACAACATCTTTGTGAAGAGTCATACAGCAAGTTCACGTATCATATGGTACATGCAGAATAATTTTAAGGAGGGACAATGCTTTATTTCCTTATAAAATGCAGGCGTATCATGAATTGTTACCGCCTGATCATAACAGGCGCATGTTATATTGCCAGTGGTTCACCCAATATTTATTGAACAACAATGACCTCTTGGATTTGACATTTTTTACAGATGAGGCGTGGTTTCAGTTGTCAGGGTATATCAATTCACAAACCATGAGAATGTGGAGTGCTGAAAACCCTTGCATCCACAGCAAGATGGGGGTGTGGATTGGTGTTTCTCGCAGACGATTGATACTCATAATCTTTGAAGGAACCATCAATGCCCAAAGGTATCGAGACAACATCTTAGAACCCTTCATAAACCAACTCCACGAAGACGAGCTGCAACAGGGATATTTCCAACAAGATGGTGCCACTTCTCACACGACTCCGCAATCTATCGCTTATTTACGACAATTTTTTGGCGATCGTCTGATTAGTTTACGTTGTGAACCTGAATTCGCGCCAAGATCACCAGATTTGACTATCCTAGATTACTTCGTTTTTCCACATTTGAAAAACACCATTTTTAAAATACCCGTTCACACACTTCCTGAGTTGCGAAACCGAATAATTAAAGAATGTGCCAATATTATGCGTGAAATACTCCGGAACACATTTGAAAATGTGAAAAGGCGGGGTAAATTTGTGCCTGCATGAAGATGGTGGCCATTTTCAACATCTTATGTAATAAATTGAAAATAAACCCATAAGTACAAAACATTACATTTAAAATAACTCTTAAACTCGACGACATAAGTATTAATTAAATAAAAGGAAAGCAGTTCTTCTCTCAAAATTTTTTTATTTGTACATCTACCGGTTTCGGCCTTAGGGCATCTTCAGGATCTTTGCTAAAATCATTTTAAATTATGATTATGATTGTGAAATATATATGTTATAAATATATAATAACTAATTAATATTACGTTTAACAATTAGCATTGAAAATCAAGTGACATTTTTAAAAAACATATTTGTACGATAAATTATAAGGTGTAATATATTAAGTTGTAAAACTTTTTGCAATATTATTATATAAAATAAATTAAAATAAATTCAAAATGTTAATTACTTACAGTCAGTAGGGAAAAAGTCATAGTAACGTTAACAATTTCAATTATGTGAGAAACACTGAGCATGAAACATAGACAGACAAGAATGAAGTAAAATCATAAGATTGTATGTTTTAGACTAGCATATGTATACCTAGGAAAGAGATAAAATATTTTAAGTTTTTGCATGTAAACTTTTTGTGATAATAAATGTCCTTTGATATTATAAACTAAAAACTATTTATTTATAAACAAATTTAATTTGTTAATTAAATATTAAGGTAGCTAAATATAGGTTTGCGGATGCATTCAATCTGTTCATTCAATAATAAAATATCAGGCATTCTTTCCTAGGTATACATATGCTACTCTAAAACATATATTATAATCTCATGATTTTACAAATAAAATTATTCTGTTATATCAAAACTTCAATCTCGTTAATATCATCAATATCAATATTCTCACTCAATTCTGTCTCAGGTAATACTTAGGAATCTTAACTAGTAGTTAGAGTATTGTTTGGTATTATTTCCAATGTAAACAAACTGCAACCGTACTGTAGGTACTTTATTATTTCTTAGCTCAGTATCTCGGTGAACCAATTAAAATGAAACCTGTTTTTGTTTCAAATCATGTTTTCGTTATAGAAATGCAAATAACTCAAAAACTAGCACAATTAGCTATAGTGAATGTTTAATAAATAATAAAGTTCGTGAAGAGAGGAGTTTACTCCAATAATAAAATAGGTAAGGATGTTCCATTTGAAATTAAAAATAAACATTCCGAATGACTCGCCCTGTTTTATTGAATTAAATAAATAATTTCCGACGAATCACATTAGGAATATTTCTAGCGCAAATTTATTTTATGTGGAATACGGTAGGAGGAGCAAATAAATCCATGCACAATTTCCCTTATCTTCTAAAGTAAACTGAATAACATAGCAAACCCCTATATTATAAAAAAGGTAAGACCTAGAAAAATCGTAAACAGTAAAAATATACAGGGTGTTCCATTTAAAATAAAGTAAGTTTAGTTTACCCTGTCTTTATTTGACACTGTATATAGTTAAAAATATTTTTAGATTATAGTCCCCTACACCCTTCAACTTTTATCTTAATAACATTTTCTCATTTCTCTTATAATACAGGGGTAATTGGACTTCCTCGCACTAATGCCCCACCCTGTATGTAGATTTCTCAATAATTGAGTGAAAGAATAACGAAAGAAGAAGAATGAAGTTATACAAAATAATTGTTAAATATAAACTTTTTACAATTTTACAATGTTAACGAAAATACTTAAGGACAAAGAAATGTACCGGATTATGTTTAAAATCTTATTAAAAACCTTAAAACCTTACAAATTTTTGTAGAAATATAGCAATTTCACCTTATTTTTTATCATAAAACTATAATATATAATTTTGCATATTCTATTACAAATTCTCTTGTCTTATTGTCTTGGAAAAGGCAGAAAAGTCGCAATAAAACATGAGGAAAATACGAAAGTACAAGAAGCTACAACACTACAATAAGCACAAATAATGACAACTTATAGTTAAAGGCTGACAGAAGTTGACGCTATTGTTTTGACATAAGACGTGTAAATTTAGTATGGACAATTCCTGAGACTTTTTTGTTGCCAACCCAAGACAGTTCAAGATGACCATTTCGTATATTCGGAACATAGATGAAATATAATATAGATGCGTCAGATAACGTATGTCAATCATAACCAAGTTTTGCGCCATCTAGTGAGTACGTTCGCATTATTATGCGAAAGCGGCACGCTTAAATATACCAAAGCGTACGATGCATTTTATTTCAATTTATATTTAATAAATTAATACAAAACATAAATAACAAATATGTATATCAAGTTATATTGTATTTATATGAATAAAGTAAATTACAAAAGGATAACATATTTGATAGAGATTTCGTAATAAAACTTAATGCCTTATTATTATTTAAAGTCGATATTAAATATCTACAAATTGACTTTCATAAAAAAATTAGTGTTATGCTATCATTAATTGATATATTCCTAAAGTCCTTTTTGATGTACTGTTAAACTACCATATTCATTGACATACAAAGAGAAATAATGATTATTGATAATTATTTGTCTTTGTATGTCTTAACTGTAAAAATGTCTCTGTCTATTTACAATGTTATACCGACATTTAACTAAATTGAAAATATATTTGACTCTACAAATGCAATGGTTCTAATACCATTTCCTTGTCTAACAATTAAAATACAGTTCTGAAGAAGGCTTAATGTAATTTTGGTTTAAATAAAGAAAAGCCGAAACATAAACCTAATTACCCATTTTATTCAAGCCACATATCCAAATATTTAACTTCAAATTTATAATATGAATAAAAGTGGGAGTATATGCTTTTACTGTTGTGGCCGGTTTAAATAAGTACAGAGAAATACGAAAATTTTATGGTAAGTATTCCAGATCCGGTTCCATAAGAAGATTTTCATTGCTATAGGTTGAGACCATACATTTTCACTATATTGTTATGTTATAATTTGGCAAATTCTCAGCTGGAACTTCTTCAAAAATTCTCCGAAAAATGATTGTAAGTGAAACCTTTTTTCATTAGTATGAAGCAATATGGTAGATGTCTACCAAAATAGGACGCCCATAGAAATAATGTAAAAAATATTCAAATCATACTAAAACGACATAATATTAATAACTCAATTCAAAACTACCTTTTAGTCCACTAATAAAAATAGGTGGAAAGCGCACGATCGCTGAACTGTTAAAATTTTTGCCGCAACAACAAAACGCATAATGAGAATTAGGCCGAAAGCTTACTTGGAATATTTAAAACTGAATATGCAGAAGACAACAATCTATTATTAGATCCAAATTGATCATTAGTAAAATGATTTCTGCAAACTCGTCAATTTTGATATATGTACATTTTCTGGTGGCAAACTACGAATTTCATCATCACAGTACTTGATCAATTTTTTAAATATATCCATATTTTTCGCTGGATTAGGAAAACAGTGTCTGCTACCATATTTTACTGCAAAACCATTTTTTATAACGCAGCGTAGACCTTCCATATTAGTTAATTATTAAATTATGATAATATGCTAGAACACTAAAATAATTAACATGCAACTAAATACAAAATGAAACAATAAAATCAATGTAATTAAATATTGTGTTTGAAGAAAGAAAAGAACTCGAAATAATCAATAATATTGAACACAACGCTTAACGCAATTATACATTGACAATAATTTGACAAATGTCAATTAAATCAAAATTAAACAAATTAACATTTGAACAGCATTATTGCATTGCAGCGCCTCTCATGGGGACGTTCGCATTAAAAATATTGGTAGTAGCCATGGTAATCTAGTGAAACCGGCCTGATTCGGAACATATGTTCTGCCAATGTTCCAAAATTAAGACACCTAACTATGATTTAGTATTGATAGTTTTTGCCAAAATATTTTCTTCAAATATCTTGCATAGCTAATGATCTTATTATGTGATCCAATCGCGTGACATAATGGGCCTATTATGTCATGTAGATTTTCATTATTCAATATTGGTTTTCTGATCAATCATTAATGTCATTTAACATGTTATTGCAATGGTTACGCGTCTGAATCCTAACGATATCGCGCAAAAATGTCATTTTGCAGGATCTGGCTCGCTACGCTCGCTCGTCCTGCAAATATTCCATTTCGTTACACAAAATAACCCATTTCATAACTGGTTACATAAATAGCTAGTTTATTTTAAATATTGGTAGTTTAGATATAAAATTTTCTTGAAAAATACGTATTTAGGAATTGACCAATAAATTTCTTTAGCTGAATTTAACACTTACCAGGTATTATTGGAAATGAATTTAAAATCATAGCAGCATACTGTGCACAATTTAAGTAATTGTTTAAATTACATCAATAAAAACAAGTTAAAAAATAATATTATGCTGATGGTATAGAAAAATACAAACAATATCTATTGAAATACTTCACTATCTGGAACACATTTACCATTAGCATCATATCCAGAGGGACACTTCTTAGGAGAGTCTATCAACTGCCTAAGTATGCTCATGGGAAATTTGGCGTTATTTTCTTTCTTCTTGATTTCTTGTTGTTGCTTAGTTGTAACTTTTTCAGTAGTATTAGGTGCTGCTGTTATTTCTTGGACACCGAAGGAAGCAATTTCTGGTTTTGGAGGATACCTAATCAAATTGCCCTCGAAGTCCTGGAAATTTTGTTCACTAAAAACGCACTGTACGACTAAGAAAATGACAATTAAAGTAACGAACTTCATTTTTTCAATGTTCGAAAAAGCTAATGTGTACGACAAGTCACCGACAAGACTGCTTTTTTTCCGTCTATATGTGTTTAAATATACTTCCGCTGTGAGAGTAATAAATAAAATAAGGTGAGGTAATAAATATTACCCCACCTGGATACATAACTTGACACTGAAGAGTAGTTATATAAGTGTCGACTATTGTATAGATGCACTGAAAAAACAAAATTAATAAACACCATTTATTGAGTTGGGTTCATTAATACAACAACAAAAATTATAGTGTGGATAAATTTATTTATTATATTGAACAACCTTATTTATTAGTCATACTGCTTAATAAATCAGTTTATCATATTAATAAAATGACGTTTATTACTTACTCAAACAAGAAATTATAAATTAGTGGGTTAATATAATGCAGCAGGTTATTAATTTAATAAAATATTTTATTAGTTTCTATTTCTTTCAGGTTACTTATAATAAGTTAATTCTTTTAATAAATGTGTTTATTAAAATTATTAAAGTATTGATTGTTTGCAATCATTTCACTGTAACACAGATCGCTATTGTATGTATCTCCGTTGCTGCAGGTGGTGCGGTGTGCATAAAATCACCAGTTCTTCTCTTTGAATACAGATGCTTTTCATGCAAATTATTTTATCTGCTGCATTCGTAGGTGTAGAAACTATTTTCTCGGGTAGTAATAATAATCGAATGTGTTTTTAGTGTTATTACAGGAAAAAATAAGGTATTTACGCTTCCCTTTCCATTTTAATGTACTATTCCTAGTTGAAAATTTGTCAAATATGCGACGTATATGAATATCTTTTCCGAATTGTATTTTTGTAGATGTTAAAGTTGATTTAAATATGCTTTGTTTTATTAGGCATACATGGATATTTGGTTCCTACAAACAAAGTTATAAAAAAAGATGTACAGGGCATGGAAACAACGATCAAGTATACCATAAAAGATTCTCAGGAATCATTTCTGTTTTGGGCGAAAACAAAGCAACAGATGCAGGACCACATTAGTTTTTCTATTGAATAAAAAGGAAAATATTCAACCGTTTATTGTAGCGATAGGAGATAATATTACCAATATAGATGAAATATACCTCTATATTGAAGGAATTGTATATGTATAACATTCAAAATATTATGCGTGCGGTTGATATTTGTTACAAAACTTATCATCTTTTTGATTTAAAATATCCTGAGGCAAGCATTATATTTTGTAATTTTATAGAATATTGCTTCTATAATACCTATTAATTGCAAAAACACTAAATTTCCAAAAGTCCATATATTAATGAATGAACTGGCAAATTTATAAGTGAATATGTATCATAAAGTGTATTCGTAGCTTTAAAATTTCTAGATAAATAATAGTAAAATTTCTACCCTGTTTTTTAGTATCTACACCTAAAATCCACCATATTATATAACAAAGCTTATTTTTGTGCTTGCATGTTTTCACTAGCTGCACCTTCTTAGATTTTTTTATATTATTAAGGCAATTATTAATAAAGTTTGCTAAATAATATAAACAAATTTCAATAAGTGCAGTATGTGTGTAAGGTGGAAGTATAATAAGTAAGTAAACTTAGTAATTAATACTATACAGTTATTATTTAGTTGAATGAATTAATTTCATATGATCAATATACAGTTTTATTAATACAATAAAGCACATATTTAGTAATATTAAAGAGTTCATTTATATTACAAACTTGCTTAATATCATCAAAAAGTTATTTAATCACTTTCACGTATACAATTTATTGAAGCAATAATTTTCGTTTGTTATATTAATAATGAAGTTATTAACGTAATCATTATACCAATGAATTTTTTTGTTGTATGGATAAAGTTATATATTTATTAATACAATAAACGCATATACGTTGTATTGATAACTGGGTTCGTTGGACGAATTTTGATAAAAAAATTATTGAATTAATGTACTTTTTAATTATATTTGTGTACATTTTTCGTTCAGTGTGCGTTTCATATAATGGCTTCAGTCATGATCTTCATTCGATGTGATGTTTGTGAGGAACCCTTGATGCTGTTGCTTCACATACAAACAATGTCAAAATAATTGATGACAATGGATAACAATAATAGAACTTTGCATACTGTGATTGTGCCTGTTTCTAGCTAATAAGGAAACAACTGTCAATTGAGTCTGTTCAGAATTTTGTCTCTCTCTTTTTGAAATAAAGAATAGTGGACGAATAAGTTAAATTCGGGAAGTTTTCAATTTCTCTCTCGAAATTCTTAATTTCTTCATTCTAAAATTGATAGAAATTACAAACATTCTACTGGTTATTATCTCTTTGTATCCAATCTAATCAAATGGACACGTTCCTGAAATTATTGACTCAACTCTGATAGGTCTCCAAGATATCTGAAATCGTAAAAATGTATTTGAAACAATTTTCTTAAAAACTCTAATAGCTTGTACTTCCGTCCTTCGCGAGTTTGTAGTATTATAACAAAATTATGTTTTGCAATGATTCTTTATTTAATAGATTTATTGTATTACCTACCGGGTTAAAAAAAATAAAATATATTTAAAGATGCTTAAAAAAATTGTAAAATAAAATATGAAGTAAGTGACATTCATTTATTTCAATTATTATACATACAATTCAGTACAATAAATGATGTGCAATACAAGAAGATTTATAGAGAAATAAAATAAGAGTTAAACAGTATGGTTTCGTTGAGAGACAGCATTTATTACCACTAATAAATAATGTTAATTATTAATTGAAGCATTTCAACTTGCCATTAGTTTGGAATCCATTTCACTCCAAATATTCTTTAACCAGTTCTTTATTTTTCTCGTCCGTTTTATAGTAGAGGACGTTCTTGAATTGTTCAATAGGAAAGTTGAATTTCAACTGTATTCCTCCATTATCTTCAGTGAATTCCACTTTGTTATGGAAAAAACATAATTCGCCAACTTTAGACAGGGTTTCATCTAACGTTTTGGAACATTTAATTAAATTTTGCGATTCAGCATTGCAAATTATAATAGTTAACAGTATTAAAAAGACTTTTAAAAACATCTTGGCGTGTGGGTTGCTTATCGACTGAACAACAACGATAACTAATTCAGTTTTGCTAGAGTAACCACAGATTTCCTCTTCTGATTTCTTTTGTTAGGGTGTAAATAATTAATATTATCTTGAATTTTATAAAATATAAATTGAAACACATATTTATATGCAATTTACAATAGATTTTATTACACAACTTTTATCATAATTTTGTGAGTATAAATTAAAAATCAAAAAAATACAAATAATACGTAATAGGTATACATATATGTACATATATGAATAACATAAATGTGTATTTAATCTCTGTGTTACCTGAGGGAAAGTTTTAAACAAAACATCAATACAAAATTGAAGTAATTGCCTTTATAAATAATTTAAAATACTGCTTTCAGTAATTTATTTCAGCTAGAAGTAATCTTCATATGTAGGTTTCGACTTCTCATCCGTCTGGTATTGGAAGACATCTGCGAAATCTTCGATAGGAAAGCTGAATTTCAAGTTCTTTCCACGAACAGTTTCAGTAAATTGCACTTTGTGCGGGTAGAAACATAATTCGCCACCTCTAACCATGGTCTCATCCAAATTCGTGGTACATTTTATAGGATTTTGAGCGTTTGCACTGAAAACTACTATCACTAACGTAACTAAAACGATTTTAGAAAACATCTTAACGTATGTATAAGTTGCTTGTTAGCAAGTTGTATGTTTTACGCACTTCTGTTGGATCTGGATTGATAGTAACCGCTTATTTCCTTTTACAAATTCTTTTATAGTATTGTTACAGGATGTTCTTGGTTAGTGGAATTTAATTCGAAGTATTCATTCATGTATTTATAAATATAATTTTTATGTCAGCTTTATATAAAAAAATACAGTATTATTCATCTGCAGTTCTTCTTAAAAGAGTTATTTTTAAATCTTATATACATATTTTTAATATTAATAATTTTGTACATCTATCTATTATCTCGTATTCTATAGTCATAGAAACAATAATAGAATTCATGAGCAATGCCATTTATTTATGTTAATATTAATTAAACCATTGAACGGTTTAAAGAAGTCAATAGGAAACACGTGCGACATGTGGCTATTTTTTAAATAATAACTATTAGTGCAACGCAAATATATATTTAGTATCGACAAACATATGTATGCAAATGATATTTTATTTACAACCTATACGATGATTAACTAGTTAGGAAATTTTACTTTTTTTTGGAAACTATGATTCACTTTGAAGTTTATAAACAATAAAATAAGTATGAAAAGTTAATTGAGGGTTAAAGTTATTGATCTAATGAATAATTTGTTAGTTAGTTCCTGCATACAATAAAAAAAAGATTAATATATTACTTTGAGGTAGAACTGACTAAATGGGTTTTACATCTAATTAAATCCCATTCATTTTACTGTAATCTTATATCTTTCTGATGGAATTACAGAACCTAATTGGATTGAACGGGAAGGTATTTCTTCAGTTTCTAAACATAAACGTAAACAACGATTTCGACTGACAGATGCTTTGCTTAAAAGGTGATCAAAAAACTATACTTTCACTTTTTTGTTTTGTTGACATTGGCCTACTCAAAATATTATCAAATCATCTAAAAATCCACTATCCGCTGTTGGCCACTATGATCAACCTAACAGGTCAGATAAATTGAAATCATTGTGTGTTTGCTGTAATCGCTCTTTACAGAAAGCCAATGGAAGTTTTTATAGTAAACACAAGAACAAAGCCATGAGTGTCAGAATAAAGTTGAAATTTTTATCATGAACCATCTATGAAGTGAAAACTTGTATTGCCTTTCTTCCAACTAGGGTTTCCCCGTTGTGCCACCACTTTCAAAAACTTTGATTTACTTGCTAAAGTAGTTCCGACCCAGATAATTAGTTAATTGCTTTATCGACGAACTATTGTTCTGGGAATCCTGTTGGTTGTCCTCTAATGAGAAAGTGAGCAGGAGGTAAAGGGCAAAGGTCACGAAGGTTGGTCTTTATAATCCTATACAATGAAGGGATCCTTTGATCCTATGAATAATAATGTCTACAGGCTATAGCACTACACTATTACAGATATTGCTGTTTGCAACTTTGCTATTGGCCAAAACCTCTATCTGACTCGATGTAATAACGATTGAATACCTCCATGATGTAATTTTTATTGTGAGCATGTTGAAAAATTAATTTTGTACATTGATGTTTAATATTCAATGGTGATAAAACTAGTAAATTCTGTTCAACTTCGATTTAAATATTTAATTAGAAAAATCATCATTTTGGGCTCTTTTTATTAAGATTAAGAGCGCTACTTCTAATTCTTTTGGATTTAAAATATCCCTTGCTTTAAATTTGAAACAAATTTTAAACGATAAGCAATGATATGTAATAATTTATTGTAACTACAATAATGTTGAAAAGGAAATAGTTACTCTTCAAGGCTGATTAATACGTTGTATTGTTTATTTCTATCTGGAACTTTATTACTTCATTAGTTCGCCATTGTTGTTTGGGTAGACATAACCATTGAGGTCACTGCCACCATAATTGAGAGGCAGGTAAAGGTGATGGAGGCAACATCCCTTTAAAAATTATATGATTTCTACATTCGTTAGCTTTTATTGCGTGGGAATGTGGATTACACTGTTAGAAAGGCATGTAATATAACCACTGGATCATCGACATGAAATGCATGGAGCTCGCTTCTGGAAGTTGGTGCATGATTTAATTGATTGTCCATCCTTGCTCTCTATGATTAATTTCCTTGTTCCTAGATTATCGTCCCGTTCAACCAATATCTTTTCCTTACCGTTTCCTAGAACAATACAATTTCCAATGCACTGTTTGTATGTATTAATTAATTATTTATTTATTTGGCCTATAAATGGGACATTATTGGACAATAAACGATATTATTATTATTATTATGATTATTACACGATTACATGTTTGTTTCCTTTTTAAACAAAAATACGGTAAGGTTTCTGAATGAGACCAGTAGAAAAATTTACATAAAATTGTAAATGTCGTTGCAATCCCTGTTGATAATTTAGTTAATATCACAACACTACATAATTCTTAACGTGTGTTCGTGAGGGCTTTTACCGAAGCAACTTTTGTTTCATTCAAAGCAATTCAATGTTTAGCGTTTAAATTACTGTTTACATTTCAAACATAGATGTAGGCTTGATAACTTTTAATTAACTCTGGATATTAATACAGTGCGTGACAAGCAATACATAGATTATTTAAAAATGCAAGTTTCTAGAAATATATATTAATGTATGGATTCGTCAAACGAATGGGTGATGCACTATTGCAATGAATCCCTAAAAGTTTTACAGCTTTGCCTTTGGGAAAAGGAAAGAAACACAACGGATAAATTGTTGATTGCACTTCATTATTTGAATTGCCCGATAGAAGAAAGAGTGAACTGTCAAACGAACCTGACCTATGCTCGGTGTCGAGGCACTCGAATAAATAAGTGAACCACAACGTTTTAATTATCCCATCCACGGTTTTTCGATTTTTTTAACATTCGAAGGTCGTAAACGGTCAGCCAAATGAATTTTATGGTTGGTATGGTACGAGACCATCATACCAAAATATGACCTATGGTCGGTATCTAGGCACTCGAATTAATCAGAGCATCACGACGTTTTAATAATCCCATCCACGGTTTTTCGATTTCTTTTACTTTTGAAGGTAGTAAACGGCCAGCCAAATGAATTTGATAGTTGGATGGTATGAGACCATGATGCCAAAATATTACCTATGGTCGGCGTCGAGGCACTCGAATAAATAAGATCATCACGACGTGTTAATTATCCCAACCACGGTTTTTCGATTTTTATTACTTTTGAAGGCCATAAACGACCAGCCAAATGAATTCGATGGATGAATTGGTATGAGACCATCATGCTAAAATATTGTCTGAGGTTGGTGTCGAGGCACTCGAATAAATAAGTGAACCACCACGTTTTAATTATCCCAACCACGGTTTTTCGATTTTTATTATTTTTGAAGGTCGTAGACGGCAAGCCAAATGAATTTGATGGTTGGTATGGTACGAGACCATCATACCAAAATATGACCTATGGTCGGTGTCGAGGCACCCGAATTAATAAGAGCATCACGACGTTTTAATAATCCCATCTACGGTTTTTCGATTTTTATTACTTTTGAAGATCGTAAACGGCCAGCCAAATGAATTTGATAGTTGGTATGGTAGGAGACTATGATGCCAAAATATTACCTATGGTCGGTGTCGAGTCACTCGAATTAATAAGAGCATCACGACGTTTTATAATCCCATCCACGGTTTTTCGATTTTTATTACTTTTGAAGGTCATAAACGGCCAGCCAAATGAATTTGATGGTTGGTATGGTATGAGACCATTATGCCAAAATATGACCTATGGTCGGTGTCGAGGCACTCGAATTAGTAAGAGCATCACGACGTTTTAATTATCCCATCCACGGTTTTTCGATTTTATATTACTTTTGAAGGTCGTAAACGGCCAGCCAAATGAATTTGGTGGTTGGTATGGTACGAGACCATCATGCCAAAATATGAACTATAGTCGGTATCAAGGCACTTGAATAAGTAAGAGAATCACGACGTTTTAATTATCCCATCCGCGGTTTTTCGATTTTTCTTTATTCTGAAGGCCACAAACGACGAGTCAATTAAATTTCGTTGTTAGATATATAAAATAGCTTCCACCAGAGAGAATTCGGTTAATACATATATTGTGGATTGTAGAACATTTATTGTAAAATTTATAAGAAAAGCACGATCGTATATTGGAATTACTACTTCATTCGAACTTTCGTTACGATAGAAGCGTGGCTGGAAAAGTGTGGATAACTTCACGCAACCATGACATTGATCCAGGCGAGATGTGGTTTCAACAGGATGGCGCTGGTTTATGTTGATAAACCAACAACAATTGACGCCTGGGCGGTCAACACTGTTCGTGCTATTCGTGACATACGGTTAGCAGTGCTCGAAAAAGTAGCCCAAAAGTGGACGTCCAGAATTCGCTTCGTCAAGAACAGTCGCGGTGGCCATATGCCCGAAATCATTTTCAAATATTAATGCCATGTATTGATCTTTATAATAAAAAAATTTTTTGGATTAAAAATTAAATTTTTTGTGTTATTTTTTACAATTTAAAGCTCTATCGGGCTTAAAATGTTACCTTGTTTTGTGGTAATTGTCGTCTGAAAATGATGTGTTTGAATGTCTTTGTTTGTAATGCTGTAGACATGACGACTTTTTAGTTTCTATACTGTAAGCAGCAAAGGATTACGGATTTAGTGATTTATTATAGCTTTGTGGTAGTGTCATAAAATATTATAAAAGAGAATAGGTGCAGGGCGACTTAAGGTCAATAACTGAAAAATGGAACAACACAAAATTCATTCTCGATGATGATGTTTTAAGTTGTAAAAAGCCAAAATTTTGGCCACATCTGATTATGAATTTTTTTGTTAAAGTACCTAAAATATATTACTTAAATTTGTCCCTAAAATATGTGAATCTTTTACACCTATTTATACTAGATTTGAATAAAATTAAAATATAAAAGAAATCGAGTTGTGAAGCTGAAATAAAACATGTAATATTAAAAATTTTTATTTATTTATTAGCTTAAAAACATGAAAATATGTTTATTTTTATTTATCGATATTTCAACTATACACAAAATTCAAATTTCATTGAAAAATGTTTGCAAAATGATATTGTAATATGAATGAATATGCTCCAGTTTATGTAAAATATCTGCTGTCAATAATATTTGCCGAAGTGATTACAACTTCCTGTGGATCGATCGAACCTTTTTCCTCTTAACGCAAAATTTAATTTGAATAGATTCTCTATTATATTATTTTTGATTCTAGAATCAACAATTTACGATAACACATAGGATTATTAATTTTAAATATTCTAATATAAAAAACACCATTTACAAGAATGTCAAAAAATTTATTTGTTAGACAACTGTTATTTGTAATGGAAATACAATTTTTTTTATTTAGTTGGTAATACAAGTTAAAATTATTTATACAAAATATTGTCAATACACCTTTTTTATGTATCTTCATTTTTATCTACATAGATATTTAGATTTCATAATTGTTATCATCCATATACTCCATGTTATCAATAACTTCCCCGGATTCGAATAATTCTCGAAATTCTTCCATTGGGAAGCTGAAGTTGAATGTTTTGTTTCGAATCTCTTCAAGCAGTGGGAATCTATCGGGGTAGAAACATAATTCACCTCCTTTAAACGTGGTTTCGTTCAAAATTCTGAAGCATTCAATAGAGTCTTGAGCTATGGTCCCCAAAATGGTGACCAGCAATAACACCAGAGTAATTTTTAAATGCATGATGTACTATAAATGTATGTCGACTAAATAAATAAGTTAAATCGTTTTTACGTCTATCATTTAATTAACCACTAACTTCCTCCAGTAGGAAATTTTATAAGGTTGTCGTCACAGGATGTATTTGTTTATTTTAATTTTATATTAACCATGTTTCTATGACGATTAAAAAAATCAATTTCGGGCTGAAATATTTTAAATTTTGTTTCCTCCACGTCCATACCAACCTGTACAACATATTAAATTTGAATTTTAGATATATTTAAAGATTTTAGGAATAATTAATTCTTTGACAAACTGTTTATTCGCAATTTTCCTCGAAACTTTACAACATTCATTGATCAATATCTATAGCTTAATCCTACTTCAATGTCAAAACTAACCAACAAACCTTTTATTCATCGTTCTACTTGATGAAACAGTATTTTGTGTTTGATTGGTGTCTGTTAGTATTTCTAATAATTTTACAATTCAATTTCGTATTTCTGACTACCGATAAAGTCATACGATATCCGTAACGCAAATGTAAACAATGAATAATAATTTTTCATTTATCTAATCTAAGTTGTACATAAATGTGCCCCTATATGTAAGAACAGAAGATTTCTTTCATTTAATAACCTATCAATACGTCGATTAGTCTACATCCCAATCTAGACTAAACTTTCAAATAAAATTATTATTGTAAGTGTTAGGTTTGACTTCGTTAATATTAAAAAATGAAACTAGTGCTTCTAATCTGTGTTTTGGCAATTTATCAATTTACTGTAATCGCGATGCCGCATATTCCACAAGAATTGTTTAAGAATATCATGGCAGATCTTTCTAAATCTGAAGAAATTTCTATGGTGGATCGGGATGAATACAAAGTTAGTGACTCAGAAAGCGGTCAAATATCATCAGCGTATTATGAAAGCAAGAAAGAAGATAACGGTTATATAATTGGTGAGGAACGAAGAAAATTGGTTAAATGCAAGTACGGGTATGATGCTCTTGGTGATTGTCTCAATTTTGAAGAAATATTTTATTAGTATTGTGTAATTTCGTTTGTCTTATTTTGATTATGGTTATTACAAATATAATGCAATATAAGATGTATTTTAGATAAAATAAATGCATTAAATATTGTATATTGTATTTTCTGGTTTAAAACTAAAATATCTTTTTCTGGCACATCTACAATATCTGGAATATTGGGAAAAAGGAAAACGTTTCACCTGTTTTCCCTTACAATGTAGGAAGTTAGATTAATAAGCTCCATCACTTGCTAAATCCCTGCTGAATATTGACCAACACAGTAAAATTTAAACTTTGTGAATAGGTTTTTGTTAGAAAATGTAATAAGTACAAATTTATTTTTCATAAAATACTTATCAAGCTCTCGTTTGAGCAGTAGGACAAGTAACTTATTCCAACACATCTTTACATTCTTCAGATTCTGTTTTTTTTTTCTGGACTTTTTAGTACACAGAAGTCGTTCTCTATTTATCTTAATTTTTCAGCCTTTTGTTGCAATTTTAATTTTTTAAGAGTGCTAGTAGCAATAATACCTGAGGCTTTTTCATTATGTTTTCTATTTAGCTTCCTTGTTATACATATATCATCCAAGTTGGGACAAAAAATGCGAATATTTATAGACAAGTGCACTATTATTATCCCTTAGATAACAGATATAGATCAGCTTTCCTTCTGTTACTTTACATTATATCAGAAAAGAGGTACTTGTCTTCGGAATTATCTATTAAAAAGTCATACTTATATACTTTTGCAAGTACAGCATTTGGAAACTATGAGGACAATTCTTAGAACAAAATTATAAAAAAAGAAAAAATAAACCTAAAGTAACCTATGACTTTTATTCCACTACATTCTAACGTTAACTACAAATTGTCCTTTATTTTTTTCAAAATCTGACAAATGCGAGATATATAATGGATTAAAAATACAATCTGAATCGATGAAGAGGTAAGAAGGAAAACTGATTTTTGGACATCTTTGTAAAACACAAGTATTTTATTATTATATTTTAAAAGAAAAAAATAATCTTTTAAAAGTCGACATTCAGTACAAAGTTTTACTATATGAGCAAAAATTATTTAGATAAGGGATTGCCATGATTAAAAAAACCAAGTTTCGATTTGAAATTTTATTTGACAGGAATTAAATGTCAGTTTCAATTTAAAACTTTACTCGACATGATATTTTCACAATTACATCAACGATTCATCATTGAATCTTATTTTCGTAATGGAAATCTGGAAAATGGAGAATGGAGATACAGTATATACTGTAGCTTGCCTGGTTGAATTTCGAGAACAGTTTCCTGATTTTGTGTTCGTGGAAGCTGACTTTTTCAATGTGGTCCGGAATTGTGTGCGACTGTTTAGAGAAACAGGAAGTGTAACACATAAGAACGGTGTGGTGGTAGGCCAACAGTCCGTACAGAGCAAACTATTGAAAATGTTCGAGAAATTATGAACGCAGCACCAACAACATCTTTGTGAAGAGTCATACAAGTTCACGTATCATATGGTACATGCAGAATAATTTTAAGGAGGGACATTGCTTTATTTCCTTATAAAATGCAGGCGTATCATGAATTGTTACCGCCTGATCATAACAGGCGCATGTTATATTGCCAGTGGTTCACCCAATATTTATTGAACAACAATGACCTCTTGGATTTGACATTTTTTTACAGATGAGGCGTGGTTTCATTTGTCAGGGTATATCAATTCACAAACCATGAGAATGTGGAGTGCTGAAAACCCTCACATATTTCGTGAGTCTCCGTTGCATCCACAGCAAGTTGGGGGTGTGGATTGGTGTTTCTCGCAGACGATTGATACCCATAATCTTTGAAGGAACCATCAATGCCCAAAGGTATCGAGACAACAGCTTAGAACCCTTCATAAACCGACTCCACGAAGACGAGCTGCAACAGGGATATTTCCAACAAGATGGTGCCACTTCTCACACGACTCCGCAATCTATCGCTTATTTACGACAATTTTTTGGCGATCGTCTGATTAGTTTACGTTGTGAACCTGAATTCCCGCCAAGATCACCAGATTTGAGTATCCTAGATTACTTCGTTTTCCCACATTTGAAGAACACCATTTTTTAAATACCAGTTCTCACACTTCCTGTGTTGCGAAACCGAATAATAGAAGAATGTGCCAATATTACGCCCGAAATACTCCGGAACACATTTGAAAATATGAAAAGGCGGGGTAAATTTGTGCCTACATGAAACTGGTGGCCATTTTCAATATCTTATGTAATAAATTGAAAATAAACCCATAAGTACAAAACATTACATTTAAAATAACTCTTAAACTCGACGACATAAGTATTAATTAAATAAAAGGAAAGCAGTTCTTCTCTCAAAAATTTTTTATTTGTACATCTACCGGTTTCGGCCTTAGGCCACCTTCAGAATCTTTGCTAAAATCATTATAAATTATTATTATGGAATTGTGAAATATATATGTTATAAATATATAATAACTAATTAATATTACGTTTAACAATTAGCATTGAAAATCAAGTGACATTTAAAAAAAACATATTTGTACGATAAATTAAGGTGTAATATATTAATTTGTAAAACTTTTTGCAATATTATTATATAAAATAAATTAAAATAAATTCAAAATGTTAATTACTTACAGTCAATAGGGAAAAAGTCATAGTAACGTTAACAATTTCAATTATGTGAGAAACACTGAGCATGAAACATAGACAGACAAGAATGAAGTAAAATCATAAGATTGTATGTTTTAGACTAGCATATGTATACCTAGGAAAGAGATAAAATATTTTAAGTTTTTGCATGTAAACTTTTTGTGATAATAAATGTCCTTTGATATTATAAACTAAAAACTATTTATTTATAAACAAATTTAATTTGTTAATTAAATATTAAGGTAGCTAAATATAGGTTTGCGGATGCATTCAATCTGTTCATTCAATAATAAAATATCAGGCATTCTTTCCTAGGTATACATATGCTAGTCTAAAACATATATTATAATCTCATGATTTTACAAATAAAATTATTCTGTTATATCAAAACTTCAATCTCGTTAATATCATCAATATCAATATTCTCACTCAATTCTGTCTCAGGTAATACTTAGGAATCTGAACTAGTAGTTAGAGTATTGTTTGGTATTATTTCCAATGTAAACAAACTGCAACCGTACTGTAGGTACTTTATTATTTCTTAGCTCAGCATCTCGGTGAACCAATTAAAATGAAACCTGTTTTTGTTTCAAATCATGTTTTCGTTATAGAAATGCAAATAACTCAAAAACTAGCACAATTAGCTATAGTGAATGTTTAATAAATAATAAAGTTCGTGAAGAGAGGAGTTTACTCCAATAATAAAATACAGGATGTTCCATTTGAAATAGGTGAGAAAATAAACATTCCGAGTTATGACTCGCCCTGTATATAAATATTGAATACGCCGATAAATAAATAACTTCCGACGAGAGGAGATCACATTAGGAATATTTCTAGCGCAAATGAATTATTTTATGTGGAAGCCGTAGTACGGTAGGAGGAGCCAACTTTGTTATTAAATCCATGCACAATTTCCCTTATCTTCTAAAGTAAACCGAATAACATAGCAAACCCCTATATTATAAAAAAGGTAAGATCTAGAAAAATCGTAAACAGTAAAAATATACAGGGTGTTCCATTTAAAATAAAGTAAGTTTAGTTTACCCTGTCTTTATTTGACACTCTATATAGTTAAAAATATTTTTAGGTTATAGTCCCCTACACCCTTCAACTTTTATCTTAATAACATTTTCTCATTTCTCTTATAATACAGGGGTAATTGGACTTCCTCGCACTAATGCCCCACCCTGTATGTAGATTTCTCAATAATTGAGTGAAAGAAAAACGAAAGAAGAAGAATGAAGTTATACAAAATAACTGTTAAATATAAACTTTTTACAATTTTACAATGTTAACGAAAATGCTTAAGGACAAAGAAATATACCGGATTAAGTTTAAAATCTTGTTAAAAACCTTAAAACCTTACAAATTTTTGTAGAAATATAGCAATTTCACCTTATTTTTTATCATAAAACTATAATATATAATTTTGCATATTCTATTACAAATTCTCTTGTCTTATTGTCTTTGAAAAGGCAGAAAAGTCGCAATAAAACATGAGGAAAATACGAAAGTACAAGAAACTACAACACTACAAAGGCGTGTACATTTATTCATCGCACTGATGAAGCGCTTAATTTATGATAGATGTCAAATGACGTCACCAGATACATCCGATGAGCACGATTACCGATTAGTAACAGAACGCAGCCGATGAGATACCGATGAGTTTGACAATAGAGGAGTAGAGATTCATACAAATCATACAAGCTTATGATCATTTATGACAACAAACGCGATCAGATGTTTACCCCCACCACAAATCCATCGGTTCCATGTGGGTTCCATCGACTCCTAAAGCCGATGAATCCGATGAGCATCCGATGCATGCATCGATTAAAAAAAGAACTGTCCAATCTATTCATCGCATTTCTAGCGTTTACTAAACAGACGGCCTGATAGATTTCTGATTCATGCGCTGCGTCAATCGACGAATAAAAGTACGCGCCTCAATAAGCAAAAATAATGACAACTTATAGATAAATGCTGACAGAAGTTGACGCTACTGTTTTGACATAAGACGTGTAAATTTAGTATAGACAATTCACGGACGCAATTTTTAATAATCCTGAGACTTTTTTGTTGCCAACCTAAGACAGTTCAAAATGATCATTTCGTACATTCAGAACATATGTTCTGCCAACGTTTCAAAATTAAGACACCTAACTATGATTCAGTTTTGATAGTTTTTGGCAAAATATTTTCTCTATTTTGCATAGCTAATGATTTTATTATGTCACCCAATCGCGTGACGTAATGGGCCTATTATGTCATGTAGATTTTCATTATTCAATGTTGCTTTTCTGATCAATCATTAATGTCATTTAAAATGTTATTGCAATGGTTACGCGTCTGAATCCTAACGATATCGCGCAAAAATAGTATATTAAGTATGGAGAACGGTAAGGGATGTTTACCGTTCGAAGACAATTGTTTGGAGGAGGAGCGAAGCGACGACTCCAATTATTGTCTGAGAACGGTAACCCTTAACGTTCGACATGCTTATAACGTTTTTTGCGCGATTGGAATCTAGAATAATAATAATTTATATAAATAAATTTGTGAAAATCAGGAAGATTGGATCTGAAACTGTTGGATGGCTGTTCCATGGTTTCTATGGTTTTGCTCCAAACAAGTCAAATTGTGTTTTTGATGCTGTCGTCCCTAGTTCTGTTTTGTGGTTCTGTTTAATTCATACTTACCATTCAGTGAACGGTACGTAAATTACTTACCGTTTTGTTACACATAGGAACCAGTAATAGCAACTTACCGTCGCTTCGCTCCTCCTCCAAACAATTGTCTTCTAACGGTAAACATCCCTTACCGTTTTCCATACTTAATATACTTTTGTGTAACTCATGTCATATTCCAGTTCGTTACACAAAATAACCCATTTCATAACTGGTTACATAAATAGCTAGTTTATTTTAAAAAGCGGTAGCTTAGATATACCATTTTCTTGAAAAATACGTATTTAGAAATTGACCAATAAATTTCTTTAGCTGAATTTAACACTTACCAGGTATTATTGGAAATGAATTTAAAATCATAGCAGCATACTGTGCAAAATTTAATTGTTTAAATTACATCAATAAAAACAAGTTAACAATAGTTTTCAATTATATTATACTGATGGTATAGAAAAATACAAACAGTATCTAATCAAACACTTCATTATCTGGAACACATTTACCATTAGCATCATATCCTGAGGGACACTTCTTAGGAGAGTTTATCAACTGCCTAAGTATGTTCATGGGAAATTTGGCGTTATTTTCTTTCTTCTTGATTTCTTGTTGTTGCTTAGTTGTAACTTTTTCAGTAGTATTAGGTGCTGCTGTTGTTTCTTGGACACCGAAGGAAGCAATTTCTGGTTTTGGAGGATACCTAATCGAATTGCCCTCGAAGTCCTGGAAATTTTGTTCACTAAAAACGCACTGTACGACTAAGAAAATGACAATTAAAGTAACGAACTTCATTTTTTCAATGTTCGAAAGAGCTGATGTGTACGACAAGTCACCGACAAAACTGCATTTTTTCCGTCTATATGTGTTTAAATATACTTCCGCTGTGAGAATAATAAATAAAATAAGGTGAGGTAATAAATATTACCCCACCTGGATACATAACTTGACATTGAAGAGTAGTTATATAAGTCGACTATTGTATAGATGCGTTTCATATAATGGCTTCAGTCATGATCTTCATTCGCTGTGATGTTTGTGAGGAAAACGAACCCTTGATGCTGTTGCTTCACATGCAAACAATGTCAAAATAATTGATGACAATGGATAACAATAATATAACTTTGCATACTGTGATTGTGCCTGTTTCTAGCTAATAAGGAAACAACTGTCAATTGAGTCTGTTCAGAATTTTGTCTCTCTCTTTTTGAAATAAAGAATAGTGGACGATTAAGTTAAATTCGGAAAATTTCAAGTTAATGTTTTCAAATTCTCTCTCGAAATTCTTAATTGCTTAATTCTAAAATTGATAACAATTGCGAACATTAAGTTATTATTTCTTTGTATCCAATCTAACCAAATGGACACGTTCCTGAAATTACTGACTCAGGTCTAAAAGATATTTCAAATCGTAAAAATGTATTTGAAACAATTTTCTTAAAAACTCAAATAGCTTGCACTTCCGTTCTTCGGGAGTTTGTAGTATTATAACAAAATTATGTTTTTCAATGATTCTTTATTTAATAGATTTATTGTATTACCTGCCGAGTTAAAAAAATATATTTATAAATGCTTAAAAAAATGGTAAAATAAAATATGAAGTAAGTGACATTCGTTTATTTCAATTATTATACGTACAATTCAGTGTAATAAATGATGTGCAATACAAGAAGATTTACAGAGAAAGAAAATAAGAGTTAAACAATATGGTTTCGTTGAGAGACAGCATTTATTACCACTAATAAATAATGTTAATTATTAATTGAAGCATTTCAACTTGCCATTAATTGGGGATCCATTTCACTCCAAATAATCTTTAATCATTTCTTTATTTTTCTCGTCCTTTTTATAGTAGAGGACGTTCTTGAATTGTTCAATAGGAAATTTGAATTTCAACTGTATTCCTCCATTATCTTCAGTGAATTCCACTTTGTTATGGAAAAAACATAATTCGCCAAGTTTAGACAGGGTTTCATCTAACGTTTTGGAACATTTTATTAAATTTTGCGATTCAGCATTGCAAATTATAACCGTTAACAGTATTAAAAAGATTTTTAAAAACATTTTGGCGTGTGGGTTGCTTATCGACTGATCAACAACGATAACTAATTCCGTTTTGCTAGAGTAACCACAGATTTCCTCTTCTAATTTCTTTTGTTAGGGTGTAAATAATTAACATTATATTGAATTTTATAAAATACAAATTGAAACACAAATTTATATGCAATTTACAATAGATTTTATTACACAACTTTTATCATAATTTTGTGAGTATAAATTAAAAATCAAAAAAATACAAATAATACCTAATAGGTGTATGTATGTATATGAATAACATAAATGTGTATTTAATCTCTGTATTACTTGAGAGAAAGTTTTAAGCAAAACATCAATACAAAATTGAAGTAATTGCCTTTATAAATAATTTAAAATACTGCTTTCAGTAATTTATTTCACCTCAAAGTAATCGTCAGACATATAGGATGTATAAATTTGGAAATTTTGAATTATATACAGGGTACCCACGTAGTACGCGGAAGTCCAATATCTTGGTCGATAGGAGACATAATTGAAACTTTTTTTATTCCACGCGGGTGTTCCATTTCTATAGCTAAAGCTATAATTATTATTATTATATTTTTATAATTTAATTTGAATCTACATGAAAAATAAAAGAGACTTTATGCATGGTATTGGCAAAATTTGGCAAAATATGAAAAATCTTCGTTAATTGAAATGGAACACCCTGTATATTATTGATCAGTAAAACGCAGAATAAATTATTCTACAACTTTGCTTTAGCGTTCCCTATATCTAAGTTCAACATTTTAGGTAAAAACGCAGTATTATATTGTAGTAAAAAGTGAGTAAATTTATGCACTTCAAATTTACTCAAAAAAAAAAAAAAAAAACTTCAAAAATTAAAAATACAATTAAAAAAATTGTTCAAGTGTTCCCTGTGCACTAAATAATCCAACAAGTTTAAAAATAAGTTTTATTATCATTAGGTTCTTATGTATAATATCTTTATCCATTTTGCAGTAGTTTTTTTTAAACCCAAAAAAATTGATAAAGACACTATTATACATAAGAACCTAATGATAATAAAACTTATTATGAACTTGTTGGATTATTTTGTACACAGGGAACACTTGAACAATTTTTTTAATTGCATTTTTAATTTTGAAAAAAAAAATTGAACAAAATTTTGTAAATTTGAAATAATACATAAATTTACTCACTTTTTACTATAGTACTTCGTCTTTTACCTAAAATGTTGAACTTAGGTTTAGGGAATGCTATAGCAAAATTGTAGAATATTTTATTCTGCATTTTACTGATCAATAATATACAGAGTGTTCCATTTCAATTAACGAAGATTTTTCATATTTTGCTTCGTCAAATTTGACATTTTCTGGGCACCCCTTATACTGTAGGTCAGTTTCTGACATGGTGTTTTGATGCACCATTATTGCCTAATATTTTGTCTAAAAATAGCTTTTCTGTTAATTAGCGTAACCGCAAAATTTGCAATATTGTAATTGACAAAAATTTACTAGAAAAACATAGTAAGCCAAATATCTCAAAGACCGTCAGTTTTTTCATATGAGTGCCATACATAAAGTCTCTTTTATTTTTCATGTAGATTCAAAATAAATTATAAAAATATAGGTTTGTATTTAAAAAAATAAAGTTGCTGTCTGTGCAGAGGAAATGGAACACCCTGTATAATCGGCATTATTTTAGGTTTGTAGGTCTTGAGAAAACTATAGACGCGTGGAATAAAAAAGTTTTAATTACCTCTTTTACCAACCAAGATATTGGACTTCCGCGTACTAGGTGGGCACCCTGTATAGTCGATTCTATTCTCTTCAATAAAAATATTATTAGATTTCTAGTGCTTCCGGTTATACCGGAAGTCGTCATCTACTTTATTATTACATATTTTTACACATTTGGATTCACGTATTTTTAAGCTTTATGAATATCTTTACTTTTTGCAATTTGATCAGGACGTTTTGTTAGACGTTAGACTTTGACAATAAATCTTTGAGAACGTTTATTTTCCATGGCACACCGTATAAGTATCGATGAGTTATGTGTGCAATTTTCCAAAAAATCTAATTATCTCCTAAAATATTAAATTTAGGTATAGGACATGTGGGACATGAAAGATGTAGAATTGGACGCCGAAGACGACTAAGTAATAAAATATGGGGGGTGCCATTAAAAAAATGAAGTTATGGTTTTTCAAAATTTCGAAGAGTTAACGTGCCAAAATAGAGCAACCATGCAATGTAGACAAGTGTTTTCGACGCTAAAATATACTCCAACATGTCATTTCAGTATATTATGAATTTTAAATTGATATCCAAAAAATCGAGTGTTTTCTGATTTTTTGAATAAATGCAAATTTTTTCAGAAAAAATCGAATAACTGCAAAACTTACCAATCAAATTGCAAAAAGTAACGATATTCATAAAGCTTATAAATAGAGGAATCCAACTATGTAAACCTATACTGGGTGTTCCATTAAAAATAATAAAGTAGATGGCGACTTCCGGTATAGCCGGAAGCGCTAGAAATCTAATAATATTTTCATTGAAGAGAACATGATCGACTATATATAACTATAAATTTTCAAATTTATATTTTGACCAGAATGCCATAAACTTCTAATGAACGGTCTCCCTGACACCGTGTATAGGTTCGACTTCTCATCCGTCTGGTATTGGAAGCAGTGTTGCTACTGCCTCTAAAAATTTTGTACTAAATAATAGCAAAAAATTGTACTAAATTTCATCTTAATTGTACTAGCTTCAGGACTAACATAGATGGGCGCGAAAATTCAAAATTTATATATAGATTTATAAAATAACGCTTGTTGAAACATTGTATGTATTTATTCTCAAAAGAATAACAAACAACAATAAACACATACACAGACATGTAATCGATACTTTCCCCACACTCCGCTTCTCACCTTCCCTTAAAGTGAATAAGGGAAAGGAGAACAGTGGGGTGTGGTAAAAATGTCGAGGCGAGCCGTTCTCGATTTGGCGCAGTTCTACACCAGAAGGTATCAAATCAACCCATAGAGGATAGAGGTAGCTGATTCTACAACATTGTTGTTCTACAATATTCTACATCTGTATTCAGTACCGCCAACCCAAACCCAAGTATCACCAACCTATTTCGAAAGATACTGCAAAATAACTAAACTTAATAATAGGGTTGGTGATACTTCTAAATTGTACTAGATTTTACAAAGAGGTATTGATGTACTAAAAAATCATTGATTGTACTAATTCTAGTACAATTGTACTAACTATAGCAACACTACTGATTGGAAGACATCTGACGATTCAGTGTTATTTTTAGCTAATTTATACTTGTGTATAGTTATATAGATTTATTATAGTAATATTATTCTCAGTTAAGTTTTGTTGCATATTTTGCATATTACCTTTGCACCATCGTATACAGGGTGTCCGCGCAAATGCCAGCAGTCAAGGGATGATAGCTTTAACGATTTAGAAACAAAAACATTTAATACACCATGGGTGTATCTGTAAGCGTAAACGAGAAAAAAAATTATTTCTAAAAAACCTTATTTGGCCAAACTCTACAAGAAAACTCATCCATATTGCTTCTTAAAAAACCAAAAAACCATCTTAAAAATTGAATGAAAATAACTGAAAACAACGACGAAAACGAATTATTTAATTAGATAATTACGAATTAATTACGTTTTCGTTGCTGTTTTCAGATATTTTCAACTCTAAATTTTTGATATGGTTTTTGGGTTTTTTTAAGAAGCAATATGGATGAGTTTTCTTGTAGAGTTTGACCAAATAAGGTTTTTTAGAAATAATTTTTTTCTCGTTTACGCTTACAGATAGACCCATGGTGTATAAAATGTTTTTGTTTCTAAATCGTTAGAGCTATCACCCCTTAACTGCTGGCATTTTATTTCGCGGACAGCCTGTATAGAAAAATAATTTATACCTCCCTAAATTAACGATGACTGATCTAACCGCTGCATTACTCCTTGTTAACCGATCAAGTTAAACCACCCTTATCTATGACAATTATTATAGTACAACTATTACGTTTACGCCATGATAATATTATCGCCATTATCTAATATTTTTATTTTATTCCAATATCTCTAGGCGATAAAATAGGAGTTAATGACGCGTTTTGAGATTAATTTTGCACGTAATTAGAGTTCCACTAAAAATATTTAAGAGGAAATTGGATATGATTAAAAAGTGTAGATTAAAATGTGTACAATATGCGGTTAAAATACGAAATATTATTACTTAAAAAATGGATATTTTTTTGGTAGATCAGCCGTCAAACAGTCACAAAAAATATATATGTAAATGATATTCCTAAATTTTGAAGTTCTGCAGTTTAGCTTTTCAGTAAAACCCGATTTGTTTCAACAGCAAAGCTGTCATTATTACTACACTAAACTGAGTTTGGTTTTATTATCGCCTTGATAATGACAGCTTTGCTGTCGAAATGCGTTTTTTTTTTTTGGTGTTTTATGGGTTGAAGTGTTTAGTGTTCTTTATAAGTTTTCCTTTGTCACATAACATAACACTTTACTTGCAAAAATTTTTTTACATAAACGGATTCTCAGATGTAGAAAATTCAAATTTGCCACGAAATTTAATTTATCTAACTTATTCTAATTTTTTGTTTATGTATACGCTAATGGCATACATATTACATAGATACTACTAATGAAGTGTCGATGTTAACAACATTCTTTCGAATCTTACAGCTGTGCCAAAATGATCAATTCATCAATTTAGGTATGCAGGTCTTATTATGTCTAGTAAGTATCTAAGGCATGTACACCTAATTCTGTTTTTACACGGGTTATATTTCTTTACTGCTTTTAATTATTTTTTAAAAAGAACAGTAATTGAAAAATAATCTTTAATTGTTCGAAACAAAAGTACAAGTTCTCGATTCGACAGCTAATTACCGAATGAATTTCTTATTACAATTATTTTCAAAGTGCTACATCGTGTGCAAAAGTTTTTAGAATTAATATACAGTGGCTCACGGCTTATTTGATGCAGTGCCTATTTTAAAATATAAGTCCCAATAACTTAAAAAATAAAAAGAATATCGATAAAATGTTGATGCAGGTTTGTAAACGCATGTTGAGGGAAGCTAATACGCATAACGAAATTCACAAATATACACAGCCACGTTTCGCACAATGGGATTAGGGATTATGTATGTGTTAGAGTTGCAACTACAATTAACAGAAATATCAAGTAATTAAATTGTAGCTAATACACGACTTAAATTAAAAAGCGTACAACTGTAAAACAGCGTGAACTGGTCTTAGATCATTATAAATTGGGGCAATCGTACCGAAAAATTGCTTAGATGCTCAATCTGAGTGCGTCTACAGCGCAGGATATTATTGAACGTTTTGTAGGTTAGAATCGGGTGACAGATAAGGGAAGAAGTGCACCAAATAAATTTTCAATGCATCTGACGAGCGATACATTGTCCGGAAAATCAAAACAAACCCGAAGTTATCGGCTCCAAACATGCATTAGGAAAGTCATGCAGTGCTGAAACCGTCCGTGGTGTGCTTCGCGAACATGACTTTAATGGCCAAGCAGCTCGTAAAAAGCCGTTCTTGAGTAAAAACATCAGCAAAGCCGTCTTGCCTTTGCTAAGGAGCATGTTAGCAAGGACGCTGACTTTTGAAACACAGTAATTTTCGCAGACGAGTTCAAGTTCAACATTTTTGGGTCCGATGGTATGTCAGAAGTGAGGCTGAAACTCAACACCGAATGAAAGAAGGAGAACCTCAAGCCCACAGTGAAGCATGGCGGAGGAAGTGTGATGGTTTGGCCCTGAATGAATGCATCTGATGTTGGAAATTTAGAATTTATCGAGGGAATAATGAACAAAAATATGTATCTCAATATACTCAAAAAGAATTTGTTACAAAGTGTGGAAAAAATGGGAATAAGTGAACATGTTAAGTTTTATCAAGACAACGAACCAAAGCACACTGTCCCCACTTGTTGATACCATCGGCCCAGTCTCCTGACATAAACATAATTGAAAATCCCTGGGCTATATTGGTCAAAAATATCCGTAAACACAAAATTTCCAGCCGCGATGAGTTGAAGAAGACGCTACTGGAAGAATGGCAAAAAATCACCCCCGATACTATGCAAAAGCTTGTTTCATCAATGCCAAAGAGGATGCAGGCTATTATAAATGTAAAGGGATATCATCCCAAATATTAAAAGTAGTGCAAAATCAAGCCTCCTGGGATGTCGATATTTCAGTGGATTTAGAAACGAATTCAGTAATTACGTATATTGTACATATATATGTATTAACTTTTATGCAAAATTAATCAATACGTACGATGCACGAGTTTGATTCTAATTTTTATTAAATTTTGTAAACATCAAAACGGTATTTTTAGTTTGAACACTAAATTTAAAATGTAGGTGCAGCAAATAAAATTCCATGCAGAGGTTATTGTATTATACATACACTGGCACCTCGTTTATATCAGCGGTCGGGAAACGTAAACATTCACTTATATCCTCTTAAGAGGAGTCCTCGCTCTTATCCCGTTAGCGGAGAGGAAAGACCGTGCTCCGCGCTGATTGGCACATGTGATTACGTGCACTATCGGGTGGTGGATGCCGACCTGATATAAATGAGCGCTATAGTGAGGATATAGGTGAGGGTGGATGCAAGTGGGCGCTGATATAAACGAGGTTCCAGTGTATTTGATTTGACAGATTGAAGTACATACATATGTAAACATTTCCAAGTGATGGATAGGTAAAGTCGCATAGACTCTTCATTATATCAAACAAAGGATACATAATGCAATACATACCTAATGAAATTCTAATGTTCGATACTGGGGGGCGTGGAGGGGACAAAACATGATTTTGCCTTATTAATGAAAAAGTTTTCCCCTTCAAACAAAAATTGACGTGTCTTGGTATTTGACGTTTTCGACCTATTTAAGGTGGATCGTTTTCATTGGAATGCTCTGTATAACGAGCTGTACAATGGTGTTATATTGGGTACGTTTACAGACTGGGCCACTTAAAATGATACACTGGAATTATGGCCAAGCTAAATAAAAATTTGAAAATCCGACCAGGTAAACTTATAGTGGTCGACATTTTAATATGTGAATGTAAATTTTATAACATTCATGATAACGTCACGCCGAAATCCATTTGCATTTTATTAAATCCCAGACAGCACAAATACATCTTATAGACGTCAGTAAGATGTCTGAGTCCGATATTCGGGACGTCTTATGGATGCCTGTTTACGCCTGAAAGACGTTCATAAGATGTCGTATAGACATCCGATGTTACAAATGTCAACGTTTATAAGACATCGTTTTACAACGTCTTATGGATATCTGTTTTGGACATACGTCAGACATAATTGTCTGGGCTTTCAATGTATTCAAAATAATGCACTAGATACCGCCTGCTTAAGCTAACAGTATTGATACATATACATACCTATCACAGTCGTCTTATGAATGACTTGGTATTTCAATTCCTTGTAAACTAACTAAAACGTCTCTGAAAATGACTAAATGAAACCAGAATTTAACTCAAGCGCTGTCAAATCAAATAGTCAAACCGAGACAATCGTCATTAAAATTATCGCATAGTTTCGAAGACGACGTGAGTTGGTGCTGATGTATGTGATATATTAAAGTAAACGCTAATTGGTTGAATATACGAGGAACATTAAATCACTTATTAAATTGTATTAATAAAAAAATAAATTAAAAATGATCAATGGTCGCATCATATTCTTTTGAAATACATTATTTCACATTTCGTCGAATTTGTTATATAAAACGTCTAAAATGTGGTTTTTAGACTTTTGAGAAACATCTTATACATGCCATAAATGAACATCCGAGAGACGTCTTTAAAACTACGTCCATAAAATGTCTTTTTTATATCTTTAGGCGTTCAGACATAATACAGACCTAAATAAGACATCCATAAGATGTCTTGTGCTGTCTGGGATATATGTTTTCTGTCACTGTATTGTAACAACTTAGCTTGTTATAAATAGAAAATGGTTACAAAAGTTGTTACTATAAACGGTTCCGGAGATATTTCCAAAAAACGAATTTTTCTATTAAATTTCAACATCCTGTATCTCGAAAATGGTGCATTTTAGAAGGTAAGTTGATAGAAACTTTTTTTCAAATTTTTGGACAAGCTGAAGTCCTGCGCTTATATTATGAAACACCATATATACAGGGTGGACCACTTAAAATGATTCACTAGAATTACGGCCAAGCTAAATAAAAATTTAAAAATCCGACCAGGTAAACTTATAGTGTTCGATGAGGAGCACATTTTAATAACAATGTAAATTTTATAACCTTCACGATGACGTCACGCTGAAATCAATTTGCATTGTATCAAATAGCAAATGTATGTTTTCTGTCACTGTATTGTAAGAAGATGGTATTTCTAACACATCACAAGCAGTTATTAAATATTTTATCCAACTGTGTTTGCAACAACAAAGAATGAAATTTGATTATTTAAATTTCGCGGTTTCGAAGTTTCAAGCTTAGTTTACCGAAATTTTACGTAACGCATGTTAATGTGTCAGATTTGACTTAAATCACTATTCTGCCATTTGCTTATCTTAAAATATAAATATGAAGTGTAATCGAAAAAATCTAATAATAACTATATATTTCAATATATTTTTCATATAAGTCCTATTTGCGAAACAAAATGACTAAAATATGGTGATTATAAGTCAGGGAAGTTGTATTGCGCAGTATACGAGCTCATAGCGCCAGCGGCTAATGTTTTTGCACTTGCCGATGCAGAATTAATGCAAGTTGGTCAATAAATCAAACATTCAACACCAAATTATTGTTTCTACATCAGTTAAACATTAAAATAATTAATTTTGAACGTTTGTCAGTTACCAAGTCAGTGGCAGAGCCCAATTCAAATTTTGCGTTTTACGCAAATATGCATCAGGCAAATAACAATACATGCGCGCTTCAAAATTTGAAATATTGGCGGCAATTTCAAAAAGTTGTTGATTTTATTTCTTATTAAAATGGTCATATTTCATACAGATATACTTTAAAAATTAAGCTGTTTAAGAAATTTACAATAAAAATACCACATCGTATTTAAATAAATGTAAATTGATTTCGGTATGACGTTATGTTGAATGGTATAAAGTGTACATTACTACCATAATTTCAATGCATCATTTTAAGTGGCCCACTCTGTATATAGAGGTCACAATTTAGATAAACTTTGTTAGTATACGTTCATTTCGTAGAATATAATTAAAAATATTCTTTTACTTCAATCCTCTCACTTAATTTTGCATAACTTGTCATCAGGATATCATTGACAGTTAACAATGAAGACGATTGTATTAATAATTCTTGCGATTTTAGTTCAAAGTATAACTAGCAAACCATCTCAAGGATCCGATGAGAACAGGTAACGAACTGTTTTTAAAATTTATTGTAATTTTATATTATGTACTAATCTAATCTGTTTTTTTTTAGTGTGGAGCACGGAGCAGATACATTAGAAGAAACTACTATCACTATTGATAAACAGAGATCTTTAGTTCCCCAAAGATGTCCGGAAGGATACACCGCTAGTGGTGATTGTGTTACGGATGTAGATATATTCGGTAACTGAAGCTGTTCGTATTAGTTAAAAGTATGTGCAAGTGTTTCATCTCAAGAAGTAACAAATGATAGTGTTATAAATTCATATTATACCACGTAATCATTAAAATAAAATTTATATATTGGTAATTTGGTTGCCTATTTTTAAGGTTCAAATAATGGTTTTCTTATCAATATTTATCGTTTCAAAGATACATATATTATACAGTACCGGAACGTCCAGTATTGTTATTATTATTTTTTTTAGAAAATGATTGGGTGACCTCCCTTGCCTTCTTTCCAAAATGTGTTTCATGTTGATTATTAAAATAATAAACAATTAATTTCTATTTTAATCATATTATAACACAAACTATTTGTGATATGTGACGTCAAATTGAATTTGTCGTGTTAATTATAATCACATATGCGTTTGAAATTATCAGAAAAATATATTTTAAATGTAGAAAATTGATTTTAAAAATGCATTTCTGTGACTGAATGTACTCTATTTTAGTACGTACAAAAATCAATCAAACAATGATATTAAATGTGAATTTATATATAGTAATACTGTACAAATTTAGAGAAGGAATTATATAATAAATCATTACGTTATTATTGACAAACGAATGGAAGAACGATGGCGCTTTAATTGTTTTATCTGTGATCCGTCGTCTTCTAATTCCTTTTTTTGAGGTTTAAACCGTCAGTCAAATAAATTTGATTGTTGATTTGTTACAAGGGCAACATGTCAAAGTTTTGTGGTTGATACTAGTTCGTACCGAGACACTGGGATATTTCAAACTTTTTTTCCATTTATACCTGATTCATTACCGTCAAATCTTTGGCAAATTTGATTAAGCTTTGTGATATTCAGTCGCTGAGAGTTGTTCAGTTGGGTCAGTACTCATCGCACCGTAAAATATGGTGCGAAATTACACGCGGTTACCCGGATCAAGGCCCTATAAAAACTATACAAAGCAAGATTTAACCGATGCAGTGCAAGCTGTTAGAGTGGCAGGATGTCGCAGGTGCAAGCCTCCAAACGCTGGAAAATCCCTAGGGGAACTCTTCAAAATAAACTATTTGAGAGGCATGAGGGACGTGTAGGTCACCCAACCATCCTTACCGAACAGGAGGAGACCCTAATATCGGACACCATCAACCAGGTCGCAAACTGGGTTTTCCCCGTTACTGTTAGTGACACCAGAGATATTGTGCAAAAATATGTAACAAAACAAGGCAGAAACGTTCCTGAATGGCCCAACAATAGGCCAGGAATTTTGTACCTTCAAAAATATTCCAAACATGTTATTTTTTATAGTTCTTTAATAAATATTTGAACATGTTATTGTTTTATAGAAAATGAATATATTATAATAAAAAATATTGAATCTTTTATTTAAAATCTTAAAAAATAATTAAATTGCTACCAAAGTAACCCCACGATGGGTCTACATTATATTTTATAACTTTTCTGTTAGGGTGCCAATGTAACCCCAAACACGGGGCTATTTTGGCACCCACTTTGTTATTTTTTTTCTTAAAACTGATTTATTGAAAAAAAAACCATTTTATGGCAGATCATAGGTACGGTAGGTATTGCTGTCCCTGATTTTTTTCGAGTCGATTCGATTACAAATACAGCCCCTAGGATAAAAATACCTCAAAACCTGCACAAAGTAGCCCCGTTTTACGGTATCTACTTGAGCATTCAATTCTGTTGGTAACTACTTTTAAAAACAAATCTATTAATTGTAATTTAAACTTTATTTATATATTCTAGAAGAGCTGTGAATAATTCATTTTCGAAGACAAATCGGTTGGAGTTTCCTCTGATTCGAAGTGAATTCATAATTTTGTCTTTTAAATTCCCAAGAAGTATGCCAGTTTTTTTGAGCTGTTTTCAATGCTGGTTGAGGTGTCAAATTCTTGCTATCAAGTCCGCAGAATTAAATGGAATGTTCACTTTCTATCTCAAACTTACCTCTTCTTCATCATCTTCAAACGCGTTCTTGTTCCACTAAAACTAAAACTCTATCAGGTGATTTTTTTCTCGACATCTCTGTCTTGTTTTCCATATACAGTGCCTGCTAACTTATGAGCGGTTTAATAGAGAGGTTCTAGTTTTGGATGATTTATATGAAATATATACTACATTTCTGATGTAACATTTCTATTTAGTATCAAAGATTGACGACAGGGGGTATCAAAATATTAAATGGAGTATGGTATCAGTTAAAATTTCGTAAAAATTTATCCAGGCATATGATCAGAGTAATAGAACTCTTAGGTAACTATGAACTGTAAAACGTGTGTCTTTTATTAAGCCTATACTATCTTATGAACGTCATAAAATAATTGTCATAATCGACAATTTTATAACGGTTTCAAGTCAAAGACGTTTCTCTCAACATCCGGTGTACCGCAAGGGTCAAATCTAAGCCCTCTTTATTAACAATCTGATCGCTTCGCTTAGATGTTCTGTTCTCGTTCATGCTGACGACCTACCACGAATCTAGCACAGAATCGACAATATCGCTTCAGACCTACCTAAACATTGTGCATGAGTGGTGCAGAAACAATAAACTAGTTTTAAATATCAGAAGAAACAATTAGAGATCTTGGTGTGATTTTTGATGCAAATAGTTTTAATGATTATGTTGTATACGTCAGTTAGGGTTCATCACATCGGAAGGGGGAGGGGGAGGGGAGGTACTGTGATTTATGCAACACAATCACTAGCTTTGTAATATGGGTTGTTTGTGACAAACCTACTTAAGTAGGTGCCAGACGTATCCACTACTAATTTGATAGATTGCCATGGATTTATATTTGTCGATCATAGCAATTCGTAGCGGGATCTTCAGTTTTAATGATGATGTTTTAGACATACGTCAGTTAATCAGCTCTTAGGACTTGAGGATTTATATTTAGAATGAGCTGAGATTTTAACCATCTCACAGCATTCAAGTGATTGTATTTGACGTTTGTGGTTGGTAAGCTGGAATACGGATGTTTATTATAACGCTGTTAAGCGAGTCCAACGAAACTTCTTAAAATATTTGAGTTTTAAAAGAGATGAAGTTTACTCTGACCACAACACAGAATATCAACAGCTCCTAAGGAGACACATGTTTGAAGAGAAAAAACTAGTGCAATGTTGATTAGAAACATAATTCATTATTTAGTAGATTGCTCTTATCTTTTGACCAAAATTAACTTCTTGGTGCCATGGCTGGTGTTCAGAGCTTCTCAGTCTTTTAGTATAACTGCCAAAATTAATGTACATACTTTAAAAAGCACCGATGGTACATTCTGCCTAATTATTTCTTTTTTACATATTTATATTCACATTTGTATATTTATTATCCATATTTATATATTTTCCTTTTGTAAAATATTGCTTATTATTTTTTGACACATTTGAAAATAAAACAAAATCACTAAAGCTACCCTTGCCCCTTGCAAGGGGCCACTATAACTGATTATATGACATATATGTATATTGCCTTGGTAAGAAAAAACCGGTCGAGTGTCTTTAGTGAATCAAACTCTTGTAGAATTTTAAGTTGCTTTAACAAAATCGTGGCCGATGAAAGTTGATCTAAAGTAAATGAATCATTTAAGAAAATTATATGAACATACAATGTTATATGTGATAATATTAGATAACTTCTTACAATACAGCCTTATCAATATCAGGCAAATACACGTAATATATTGTTTATTTTAAACATCGGTAGTTTAGATATAAAATTTTCTTGAAAAATACATATTTATAAATTGACAAATAAATTTCTTTAGCTGAATTTAACACTTACCAGGTATTATTGGAAATGGATTTAAAATCATAGCAGCATATTGTGCAAAATTTAATTGTTGTTTACAAAAATGAAACACAAGTTAAAAATAATTTTCAATTATATTATAATGGTATAAAAAAATACAAACAGTATCTAATTAAACACTTCATTATCTGAAACACATCCACCATTAGCATCATATCCTGCCGAACACTTCTTGGGAGCGTTTATCAACTGCCTAATTCTGTCTACGATAATTTCGGTGCTATTTTCTTCGTAAATGATTTCTTGTTGTTGCTCAGTTGTAACTTCTTCAGTAGTAGTTGGTGCTGCTGTTGTTTCTTGGACACCGAAGGGAGCAATTTCTGGTTTCGGACGATACCTAATCGAATATATTTTGCCCTCGAATTCCTGGAAAACGTGTCCATCACAAAATAGTAAGTATCCTCCGTATTTGCGCGATTTCTTTTTGCGACAATTTTTTTCACTACAAACGCACTCTACGATTAAGAAAATGACAATTAACGTAACCAACTTCATTTTTTCAATTTTTCAAAAAGGTGCTGTGCATTCACGAATATGATTGCGAAATGTACTGGTAACGATTACGACAAATCACTGACGAGACCACATTTTTCCTTCTACATGTTTAAATATACTTCCGCTGTGAGAGTGATAAATAAAATAAATATTACCTCACCTGGATACATAACTTGACATTGAAGAGTACTTATATAAGTCGACTATTGTATAGATGCGTTTCATATAATGGCTTCAGTCATAATTTTCTAGTTTAGTGAAGGACATGTATACAGGGGTGTCTATCTAGTACTAAATTAACTTGCTTATCTGTATTAAAATGCATTTGTTTATTCGATTCCTGGTTTTGACAGGTTAAAACTAGTTTTGACATCAATTCGTTGATATTGTATTGCTTTTTGGGTTTAACGGATTCTCATTTTATTTACAATGTTCAACAACGGTAAAACGAACTTGTTGAATGATATCTTGATTAACTTGTTTATTTACTAGTCTTCTTTCAAGAGTGTAATGTATGGAAAATATCCTATACTTGCGATTTAGACAATATTGGTCGACGTCGAGGTATGAAGATTGTGTTCTAAAAGAAATACTAGAAATAACTATAAACGAGGATAATCTGTCATTGATTGACATGTAATCTCTATTTCATATAAGTAACGAGAAAGCTGTTGTTGTACTCGCTTTAATTTTTGTTTGCATTACCAGTATTGGCCATTATTGTGTTGACAATAACGACAGAGTCAGAATTTAATATAATGAATTTAAGCTGCACCGATGCGTCATATAGACGTCAATTTAACCTGCTGGTTGGTCATAAAAGTAAAATGACCAACCGATGACATGGTAAAAAAAAATGAAGAACATTTTGACATCTCTAGTAAAACATCTATTTTAGATATATCGCTAAACGTCAACATGACGTCGTTAATCATCTCTATGGCGACATATTGGAGATATAAGGTCTATATTGCACACACAGCTATGTATAAATACGAGTACACACATATAATGGAGGACCCTACTTTTTTAAGATGAAAAATGTAACGGCACCTCGCCAACAACGTGGTAATAATTGCTAAACTAACCCAATCAAAATAGTGTACCTATCACTTTTTCAGCCATCAGGGCTAAATCTCTGCTGAAGCTCAATAGAAGAGACCTTAGCACCATCACGGCTTTATTCACTGGCCACAACCCTCTGAGGTATCACACTGAAAAAGATGGGCAAGCTGGACTGTGATCAATGCTGATTCTGTTCGGAACATATATAGCGAGACAATGGAACACATTATGTATGTACAACTGCGAGGCGGTGGTCCGACAGAGGCTCCACTATCTCAAACAAGCACATAGAACCGGCTAATATTAGAACTATAGCCCCCAAAAAAATCCGTTGGGATTAAAAGATTAAAGGTACTTACAATAGATCTTACAGATCGCAGTGAAGGGAGGCAGTATTACCTACACAATCCATTTCTAATCTAATCTACATGAAAATGCAAATCAGAAGATTTCCTGTAGACTGTCTCTTTCGGTGGTCATTGAATAGAAAGGGCAGGTGGTCCCTTTACTTGTGTTTCGTACTTCTAATTCTAAAAATGATGTTATTTATAGGTAATATCGGGTCATTTGTATGTCAATTGTTGATGTTACTTGTACATATGTCAAATGTTGACGTTACCTGTTACGTTAAATGCTGACGTCACTTGTACATCCATTAGGTAAACGAATTCTTCCGATTGTGACAAATCGACGTCACTCACAATCGAACCACAGCTGCGTTGAATAGTACTGTCACAGGTAGCGACACTTAGAAAATAATCTTGTCCGCATGCGCGTCAAAATACAGCCAGCAAAATGGCGATTAACCGACATTTAGCGTACAATCGTTGATTGAAGGAATACATAAAGATGCGCAACCTATGACAGTTGACAGAAATTTCAGATCCCATCAAATGCAAATTTGCGCATCTTTATGTATTCCTTCAATCAACGGTACAATACATTAGAGAGAACTGTCAATATGACATATGTGCCGATTCATACTGACATTACTCATGACCTTACGTCATGAGTAATGTATTTAGTTTTGGTAATTGTTTTGGTTATCTGGTTGAAAATCTATAACTTTTGTAGGTGCAGTGTGTAGTAAAAAGTAATATTTTGAAATCATATACTATAAGCTTTTATTAAATATTGTTTATTATTTAAATATATTATATTATATTTAATTTTACTTTTTTTTACCCCATTTTCACTAATTCCTGTTTGCCTAATAGTTTAAATTACGCGCCATAAATAGAGTCACCAACATGGCGCTAGGTCATTCAATGTGTTACCATTGCTCTTATGAGAAGTGTCGCTACTGATTATACTTATATGCTGTTGCTAGCTGCGCCGCCACTGACTCCATATCTCGCGCATATTTGCTCGTGACGTATATGTACTAAAGTGTTTGGATTCTGCTTCATCATTTACATATTCATCACGTCATAACCTTCATAATTAAGTGTGCTACTTGAGGTTTTCCAAAGTAGCTACTTGAGTGTTTTACGTTCTTCTGTTCGTCGTGTATTTGTTGAATCTAATACTAACTTTTGGTTCTGTTGCAGAGCGATGTGTTTACGGTTTCCATACTATAAATCCATGTGATCTATTTTTTATACAATCTGTACTGTATTAAAAGGAATATTGTGAAAGAGGCATTGCAAGTTAAAAGTGACACTTTGCTGCATGCCATAAATAACTCCTTTCAGAAGAGTTAGTTTCTCACTAATCAAGACATGCGATTTCATTGGAATTGGGGGAAATAGAGGACCAATTAATTGGTCTTCACTAGATTTGTCATCTTTAGATTTTCTGTAGAAATATTGGCAAAAATAAAATATTGAATCGACAGTTTCTTTCTGTTTCTCGAATTAGATAAAAAAATAAAATTTTTGTATTTTCTTTTTTTTTCGGTCATAATTGGAATAAACCTAACCATTCCATATGATCATGCACAATATCATCTCCATTTCATTGGATTTTATTACAAATTTTTATTCTTGATTTGTGTAAACTTGTTTTCGTTATTGTTATCCATTTTAACTCTTTACAGCAATGATGTAAAGGCGTTTAACGGATAATTATTAACTCACAAGCGTTTGTGATTTTGACGTTAGACTTTGACAATGAATCTTTGAGAACGCTTATTTTCCATGGCACACTGAATAAGTATCCATGAGTTATGTGTGTATTAAAAAAAAATGTTATGGAGGTTATGGTTCTTCAAAATTTCGAAAAGTTAACGTGCCACAGTAAAGTAACCACACAATGTAGGCAGCCGTTCTCGACGCTAGAATATACTTCAACATGTTGTTTAAGCATATTATGAATTATAAATTGTTATCCGAAAAATCGAGTGATTTTTTTGAATAAATGTCCGCTATAGCAAATTTGTTTAGAAAAAATTAAATAACCTCAAAACGCCCGAATCAAATTGAAAAAACTAAATGTATTTATAAAGCTTAAAAGTAGGTGAATCCAAATATATAAAAATATACAGGGTAGTCCATTAAAATAACAAAATAAATGATGACTTCCGGTGTATACGAAAGCGCTATAAATCTAAAAATATTTTAATTGAACAGAACACAATAGATTATATACGATTCTGAATTTTCAAGTTTATATTTTGGCCAGAACCCCGTAAACTTCTAATAGAGACCGTTCATTAGCTGGTACACCTGTATGTGAGTCCCGTCTATATCTTGTTTCAAAAGGAGATAGATCAAATCATGAAGAGACCGATCGACGACGATCAGTGAACTTAATCAGGGAAATTAATTTTTTTTTGGTACTAGTTTCGTATATAAATTCATACAATCGATGTATTTATAAGACAAAATTTCAGTATATGTAATTTGTTTACATGAAGAATGATATAACATAGAGTATGGTGTATAACTTCTTCAGTAAATATTTACTAAAGAATATTTACATATTTTCAATGGAGCCCAACTTTTATCCTTTATTATGACATACTGGCATACATAAAAACTTTTGTAGATTTGATAATAACAAAATTGATTTTTTATCTATACTGACTATAAAAAGTACGTAGGTACCTACCTAATTGGGAATAAATATTAACTTCAGATTATGATATTTATTCAACAGAATTTATTACAATAAATAAGTTCTAATTTTATATTAATAAAAACTTACAACTAATTTAAATGTATTTTATAATTAATAACTTAAAAATTCACCATGGTATATGCTGGTTTCGATGGTGTATTTTAATCTGAAACAAACAAGTAATTAGTAAACTTGATAAACATTCCATAATGATTGCGACATTTTTGTTAGACTTAATTAACATTAATCAAGGATTACTTAAATGGTTGTTAAAAATATGCTGTGGAAATATACAATCCACTTAATTTTATGTTTTTATTACCTAATTTTCATTTACTAATATTGACGATTTCTTAAACTGCTCTGGTTGTACTTTCATCAAAGCTATTTGTTTTAATTTCTGCTTTATGTCTTACGCAGTTAGGTTTATCACATACTGGTATAACTAACATTGTAGCACATAAAATTGCTTCCTGTTTAGAAGGAACATCATCATTCGGATTTAGATAGTCGAATGTCTGCTTGTCAAATATTTCCTTCGATACAACGATATTACCAGCACAAGGTACGTATTTTGTTTGATCCCTTTCACAATCCTCACAAGGTACTGTAATATTTGCACACCCGTTTTCTACGTCGCATGGAATCACTGAAGTGGTCACGCAAAACGTTGTGTTGTTCTTTATGCAAATTGGTTTGAAATGATCGCCACAAAAGAGTGAAATCTCTTCACCGCACTGCGTAATTATATCATCATTTAAGGTAATGCTCCTGTTATAATTTTGAGGTAAAGTCTTGTAATCATAGATATAGTATTTTTTCCCAGTAGTAGATCCATTCCGAATAAGACGCTTGAGGAGAGCAGTAAGGATTTCTAGATCAGTATTTTTAAGGTTATCATTATCACCGTAATTGTACTCAGAAGCATAAATTTGATTTCGATTATCGTGTAAAGTATGCCGACGTATCATAGGATATTGAATCAAATTGTAAATCCTATTGTAGTTGTCATCGGTGATTCGTTTAGGTGGAATAATTCCAACGTTCGAACTTTCAACATAACCCCCAAACGTTTGATTATTTCCGTGTGGAAAAGCACTTCCATACATGTTAAACACTCTATAATAATTATAACTATTAATTGGATAATGACTGCTTAACTCCGAAGAATGTCCAGGGTGGTGGAAATGTTTATTTTCATCACTGTTATAGTGATTTTCAACTTTCGTCGAAGATTCTTCGTGAATTATATCCTCCTTTGCTAGCGGTCTTTGCGGATTTAAAAAATCAGCTGGAGAAGTATGTCTTCTATTGCGTATAACATCATCTAACTCTTCATATTTAGATGATAACGACCTGGTTTGTAATCGAAATACTTGCGGTCCATCGTGTATCGACGGTATAGGAGCATTCTCTAACTTATACGGGAGTTGATCTTCGTGCTGTTTAGCTTTATTCCGGTCTTTATCGTTCGATCTAGTGTTCGTTTTGTAACTGAAATCCGTTCTTCCGATGCCAGCGCATCCGACGGGATACGCGAAAGCGTACAATGCAAGAAACACGATAAACCATCTATTTGTGAAGTACATCTTCGACTAAACCAGATGCAATGGCAATTGTTACTTTTGCTTTTGTTATGGTCGTTATCGTTTAATAGGATAATGACGACCGTTTATCAATTTTCTTTTATTATTATCGCATGTGCTGTTGAGAGGTCATCTGGATAGAAATGAATTTATATTGTACAACTGTATATGATACAGTTTGATGGACTTATAGTAATTCAGATTTGTGATCTACTATGTCTAGATTAAGTTGGATACTTAGTGATTTTTTCAAGTTTGTCTGGTATAGACGATAAATATTGTTTATTTTTATCGAAAAGTTAGAAATCATAAGTCATAACAATTTTTTTAAACATAAATGTCAAAAAAGTATTACATTCTTTTTTGCCATATTATGTCATTAATTTTAAATAATTTTAGTTATAAATTAAAGGTACTTAACAAAAAATATGTACTACATACATAACATAACATAAACTTGTGTCTTTTTTTAATCGTATCCATAGTCGGCTATAACTTCATTAAAAGGAGTTTAATTATTCCGTTACAACAATCTACCACTTCATACAATTATTTTGCTAAATAAACAATGATCATTAAGAGGTATTTTAATTATTTTTGCTTTTAAAGATTCAGTTGATTAGAAAAAAGCGGCATACAAAAATAAACTTGACATAAACAATGATCATAAGGCACTCACTAACTCGAGGCGGTGGCTATGGGACCTCAATTATTTCAGCTGAATATTAGTGCTATTGACAAATGACGTCTGACAAGTGACCTGGGATTTTCGGTATCACATGTCGATCTCCGTATCACACTCATATCTGACGCAGCGTCTTTTGGGGTGAACGTTCTGCAGATACAGAAAAAAGTGGCAAAAGTGCTGATCAAAAGTTCAGGACTTAATGTAGGAGAGAATGCGCCTGTGGACACGACGGCATTAAGTTCGCCAGTGCTAGGTAGTAGTAAATTAATAAAGTAGTTAGTAAAAATCCATTAATGCCCACGGGGTCGAAAACGACCCAGAAATATAAAAAATTATTTATTTTTCTAACAATTTTACAATTATAGAAATTTCCGGCGTATGACTTTCACAGCCCATGCCTACTGTCACTTCAAAAGCGGTTACCTCGTAAATTACATGTTGAGCTGTTTTATACACTCTTTACTTTCGTCGGTTTTATTGTCTACGAACATGAGTTCCATAAATAACTGGTAAGTACAAACTAAATGTTTATTGTAATACAGTTGTTGTTATATATATAGAAATTAAGTGCTCTAGATTGGCAACGCCAGATTTAATTTGGCAAGACTGTAATATTGCCTGCCTTGACTGGGTAATTTCATTCTTATTATATTTAGTTATCAAAAATGAAAATTTTATGCCAAGATTATCCATCACTGAATTGATAACTTTTTTTTCAGAAAAACCAGATACTGATCATCATTAAATTTACTAAATAAATGCAAAATCTGATAGAATCACTAACAAAAACGTAAATGCAATAATGACAGTGAAAACTAACAGTAGTAGGAGGGGTTTACTTAAACCTGTCCAACATATAAAAATAAAACTGAACTATTTTTCATCGAAGCAGGGATTTTTGTGTTGCCAACCCGGTGCACTTCGAGTTGGACACTTTGTAAATATCATATATCCAACACGACACTCAAAACGCAATAATTCTAACCGATAATGTTTGTAGATAACGCAACAAATGCGTGAACCGTTATCGACCCCTTGGGATTTAAAACTACATACCTACACACATTTTAAATATATATTTTTTTAGGAAACTACCTCTTACTACAGCGGAACTTTTGGATGAGATTGAAAATATTAATAATCCAGGCGACATTCCTGACGGTATAGTTATAACTCCTCCAGACGATTTTTCAGGTAACACAGACTGCGACTCAGGCGACGAGGACGCTAACAATCCAGATCATTAGAACCACAACCAGCTATCACCTGAAGCCGTGTACTATTATCAAGATGGCCACCAAACAGAGCGTTCAAATACACATACCCATAGGCCAATGTTTTTGAAAAATTTACCACCCTAACTCCACCAATAACACTAAGTGCAGACAGTTCCCCTTTGCAGTTTTTTTAACTACTGTTATCGTCTGATATTGTGGAAGATCTTAATAAATTCTCGAACATGTATGCTGTAAAAAACAATACACAAAACTGTAATGTCTCTACTAACGAAATATATGTGTTTATTGGAATTTATCCGGATATATACGTTTACCAAGAAGACGATTGTACTGGGAAGAAAGCGAGGACGTCCACAATAAGCTAGTGTCCCAAGCAATGTGAAGTAACAGGTTCGAAGAAATTTCTAGTATTCTCCATGCTGCCGACAATGATAATTTGCCAGAAGGTGATCAAATGGGTAAAATTCGACCTGTGATTGACAGTATCAGCAAATTATTTTTGAAATACGTGCCAATTAAGCCCAATATATCTGTGGATGAAGCAATGATCCCTTATTATGGATGACACGGCTGCAAGCAATATATTATAGGGAAACTAATTCGCTTTGGTTATAGGGGTTGGGTTGCTACTTTAAAATCCGGGTACTGCTTGAAATTTGAAATTTACCAGGGTAGAAGAAACAAAAAACAAAAATAAACAATGGGTCTTGGATAATCCGTAGTATCCAGCTTCGCTGTGCTTTTGAAAGAAAATTATGTGAGACTAAGATTTTCGTTTTACTTCGATAATTGTTTTACTTCCGCTAAACTAATTTGTAGTCTTGCAGAAAAAGGTTTTGGTGCTACAAGCACTGTACGAGAAAATAGAATGGAATGTCCTCTAAAAGCCATGAAGTAACACAGTAGTGGGGGTGCATTGGAAGGATAGCAGTATAGTAACAATACTCTCAAACGAATATGGAAGACTTCCTGTACAGAAGTGCTTAAGATATTTAGCTAAGGAAAAGAAGAAAGTAGATATTTCCCAACCATTTGTTATAAAACATTGCAATCAATACATAGGAGGCGTGGATCAACTTGATAACCATGTTTCAAACTACAGAATAGGAATGAGAGACAAGAAATGGTACATTCCTATTATTTATTGGATATTTGACGTTTGCGCATCAAATGCATGGAATTTAGCCAGACAATACAATTGTACCAGGGATAATTTAGAATTTCGGCGACAAATTACAAGAGAACTTCTTTCTAAATATGGGGAGAAACCATCCGTTGCTGGAAGAAAGCGATCTTTTGTAAGATATCCCGAAACTTCTTCCGGTAGACATCTCGTAGTAATTCAGGATGTAAGAAGGTGTTTTCAGAGGTGTAAAAATAAAACCAATAAGTGGTGCGAAGCATGCAAAGTTCCTCTTCGTGATAAGTGTTTTTTGGAGTATCATAACAATAATTAGTAGACTTAGTTCCAATTTTTCTATTTACACTATATTTTTATAGTATAGTATTTATTATACCTTCATTTTATTGCTAAAATGACCTCATATTAAAAGGAATAAGAATTATCTAAAAAAAAGTTAATTTGGTTTACAGAGACGCTAACAAGGTAGGTACAGCTTTCCTTATTTTTATTAGCATTATTGATAATTGGTACCAGTCAAGACAGTGCTCCCTCTGAGCAAACCCCCTGTCAAAATCGCTCATAACAATACAATTAATCAACTGCAACCCGTGAAATTATAACCGAAACTGCGGTTTATCAAAATACTGCAGTAAAGGTGTTCTATAGTGTTTAGATAAAGTTAAACGAGAACAGTTCTAAATTAAGCTCATAAAACTGATGCTGATCTAAAATTTGGATTTATATCCAACTTAAAGATAGAAAAACACACTGAACTGTGATATAAGTGCAAAGCTCTGCATTTATTATTGACTGATAATGATCATTCTGATATAGATGCAATTCAACGTTATCAAGAGATAGTACTTTTACTACTTTTATTGCCTGATAAGGTCAACAGTCCGAAGGAAATCCTAATTTAGAATTTATCTCACTCTGCCAGTAACTAAAAAAAATGTGTCAGGAGCGATTAGTTGGCTTGGTCACTAAATACTTCTACAACAAAAATGTTCTAATTAATAAGGGCTGGCGTATCATTTTAATGTTTCATATTTAAGATTTTCAGTGTGTGAACACTTCAAGTAAAAAGTGTATATATAATCGGGAGAGGGAGGAGATGGGGGTGTCTTCTTCTTCTTCTTCTTCAGTCAATAGTTGGCGTACAAACCGACAGGCTTTTTAGTTTCACCATACCCGAGTACGAAAACAAAAGCAAACTGAAATAGCTATGTGGCGGGAAAATTAAAGGAAAACATAAACTCTTCTCGAACCGGGGCCTCAGCGACTCATTACGCACCCGAAAAGGAGCCTCGGAACAAGAGAATCATCACTACAAAGGATAAGAAATGAAAGAAACGATAAAATAAAGGAACAATAAATCACTATAATGGAAACTTGTTGTTAGAAAGAAAACGGAATAAATAACCATAAACCTTAATTGAATCTAAATGTAATAAACACAAAATAGAAAAGGGCGGAAAAGTATCTAACCTAATAAGATCAAAAACCAAAACCATACTCTGCCGACGCCTAATTTCACAGTTAAAAAAATGATGATCAAGATCACCCAATTCCTAGCAGTCACAATCAGGAGACTCCAAAATATTAATTCTATGAAGATGATAAGGAACAAGACAATGATCAAAACGAAGTCTGCAGATAGTAGCAATAAACGGTCTGGACAAAAAAGAAACACTAACAGAGTATGGTCTAATAGTAGACCTTCTTGAACTAATCTATAAAATCTACCACGGGTTATAGAAGAAGAATGCCAAAACTCACGCCACGACTCCCTCAAATCCTCTCTCAGAGAAGGAACCAGATCTTTAAAGGAAACCTCACACCAAACCACTGACCTAAACCTACCAACTTTAGCTAGAGCGTCCACCCTTTCATTAAAAGCGATACCAGAATGACTAGGAATCCAACATAAAACAATGTTAATACCACAGGAGTGAGTATTATCCAAAAGCTCCTTAATCACAAAAATCAAATGACAATATGAGTTACGACTACTCCGCTCTAACGCCATAAAGGCACTTTTGCAATCCATAAATACAATATTATTCCCATATTTTGAAGAAAAAACTTTCGGAAAACGTGAAATTCACCGAAGGAGAAAACACCTCCACTGAAGCAGAGGGAGGATTAGAGTGCTTACATCCGTCTGTAAAAGAAAATAAGTGGAGCCAGACCATTTCTTATTAAGATAATCCTTAAACAAAGAATCCGTAAAATCTCCCAAGAGTGTATCATTGGGAAGAACCTTTTCAGACAGAAGAATACAGGGTTTAAAAAACCCAGTATAAAAATCCACCCTAAATATATCAGGAACAATGGCCGAAGACAAGACATCGTTAAATTTAATCGCATCTTTAAAACAAAACACAACCAGCGGCACACGAGATCTAAAACGACGTCAGCTGGGGGTGTTGGTAAATTTGCCTCGGGCCGACTTAAAATAATGTTTATCAATCTCTGATAAGTCTACATTTTGTTTAGCAAAATCATAGAATATAGAGCTTAAGTGTTACTGTCCAATATCTAATTGCGAAATGAGTGGTTATGTAATCAAGAAAAAGGACACCATTTGAATATTGAACATCACTTAAATATTCCAGAAAACAAATACCGGATCTCTCTGTCATCAATGAATATTTCGATTTACTGAGAACAAGTTTAAGTGACCTTAACCTCCTGCTTAGCATATCATAATTACAATTTATATGGAAACATCAGTCAGTCCCTTATTATATTCAAGATGAAATATGTGTGACTTTCTGATTGCTTAGAAAACATCCATTTACTGGAATTACCTGTGCATTGATGATGTAACCGTATTAAGCCTCCTCCTTTCACACACACACCCGAGTCCTTCAGATTTAATACTCGTGCTTTGGCAATCATACAACGTAGATTTAAAGATTCCAAAAAAGTTTGGATTAAATAAATCAGATAGCCCGAAAATTAATAGAGTTGGTTCTAACAATTCCAACTTCTCCATTTTTACAAATAAATATTATTTTTATAAAACTAAGATATGTTTGTAAGTATAATTAAGACCCAACTATATTAATTTTTTATTATTATAAAAACGTAAATATTAGAATACATCATGCGTAGAATTTCATTTAATTATTAGTCACTACTGATCAGACAATTTCTTAAACCATAGAATTTGATTGGCTACGTTATTAAAATTCTATAAAACTATTCATTTGAAACATTATTAATTTGAGAAACTAAGGTTTTTTTTCACTGCATTTACTTGATATTTCATTGGTAATAAATTTTAGGAAAAATATTGCAATAAAACGTCGGCAATACCTGCAGGTGTATAATATAGTCTGCGTAAATTTATCTACTTCAAATAGCTGTTCTGTTATTTTTATTCAATGCTTACCTCCTACAATCTAAACTAACGTCTCATAAATAAACCTTTATTTAAGTAGACGTTATTACGTTAACCTTCGTTATACATAAGCTGTTCATGCGTGGTAATAAGGCTGACCTTATCTATACAAAACCTTTTTAGATGCTTGATTCCTTTGATCTGTTTGTTGCAGTTATTTTCAATACTTAATCATGTTTTGAGAGCATATTTTATAAAATTTTTTATTCAAGTGGACAGCCTAGTTTGAAATAAATTCTCTACTTAAGTCATAAAGATTAAAAATAACAGCGATGTTTCATGTTAATCATAACTTTGTTGATTGTACTATTAATAATCTGCTGTAACCTATGAAGTTTATATTATATTATATTTACGTTAAAAATCAAGTAAAACCGAAGGTACTATTTATGTCAACGTAAACATCGTGTTTGTTTATTTTTGGTTTGTAATTATGTATGCATACACGACTACATACACATTCACATTTCCAAGCGTAAATAATTTATCCAGGGTCAATATTTGAGTTTAATTCTACAATAACCTTGGAGAAATGTATTAAATAACTGGAGATCAAATCTGAAATTATAGATGCAAATCCGTATATTAGATACGCTGAAAGGCTTGTTATGTTATTAAATTTGTTCGAGGCATAAATTGGATTCGTTTGCTACGTGCTGTCTAGCATTTTTTCAAAAAAAATGTTTTAAACATTGGATTATTTACTGCATTAAATGAAGTGCTACCACCTAGAAATGCTTTACACAGTTTGCTATAAAAATCACCACAATTTTCGGGATAGTTTTACACTTTATGGTATATTGACAAAAAATTTTGTTTTAAAGACGAAAATAACAACCCAAACATAAGAAGAAATAATGTCAAGAAGAATTAAATAGATAACTAGCTTTCTGTCTGAGGCTATGTTCTCGTAGACTATAAGATTTGTTTATAGTTTTTTCAATTTCATCGACAGGACAGTTTTTATTTTTATATACAGTATACGCAAATATTTAGCTCGGATTTCTGCAATGCACGCAGTTGTCACATCTAGCATTGTGATTGTAACTGTTTCTAAAGATAATACAAAACGATATTTGTGTTTTATTTCTGTAGTAGAACCAAATTGAAAATAACTATGAATTATTAACTAACAATAACATAAGAAAATGAAGGACATATACAGGATGGGCCACTTAAAATGATGCACTGGAATTACGGCCAAGCTAAATAAAAATTTAAAAATCCGACCAGGTAAACTTATAGTGTTCGATGAGGAGCACATTTTAATAACAATGTAAATTTTATAACCTTCACGATGACGTCACGCCGAAATCAATTTGCATTTCATTAAATAGCACATGTATGTTTTCTGTCACTGTATTGCAAGAAGATGGTATTTCTAACACATCACAATCACTTATTAAATATTTTATCCAACTGTATTTGTAATAACAAAGAATGAAATTTGATTATTTAAATTTCGCGGTTTCGAAGTTTCAAGCTTAGTTGACCGAAATTTTACGTAACGCATGTTAAAATGTGTATGACATTTGTCAGATTTGACTTAAATCACTACATAATTCTGCCATTTGCTTATCTTAAAGTGTAACTTGCTAAATTTAAAATATGAAGTGTAAACTACGAAATTTAATAATAACTATTTGAATATAATTCTCATACAAGTACTATTTGCGCAACAAAATGACACGGTTACTAATAGGAGTAAAAAAAGAATACACCGTCAAACATAATAAGACACTAGACAGAAAAGATACAAAACTAATAATTAATTTTGAATGTTTGTCAGTTGCTAAGTGACATTTAATGACAGCCCAATTCAAATTTTGCGTTTTACGCAAATATGCATCAGGTAAATAACAATATTTGCGCGCTTCAAAATTTGAAATATTGGGAGCAATTTCAAAAAGTTGTTGATTTCATTTCTTATTTAAATCGATCATATTTTATACAGTTATATGTTAAAAAATTAGCTGTTTCAGAAATTTATAATAAAAATACCACATTCCATTTAAATAAATGCAAATTGATTTCGATATGACGTCATGATGGATGGTATATAATCCTCGTTTCTATCAAAATGTGCTTCCCTTAGAACTCTATAACTTTACCTGGTCTGATTTTAAATTTCTTATTTAGTTTGGCCATAATTTCATTGCATCATTTTAAGTGGCCCACCCTGTATATTCTATTTCGTAGGTAATCTAAAATATGCATTTGAGATAATGATTCCACACACTTTTATGACAAAAAAAATTATATACCACCTATCCAAAATGTATGTATTTCTAAAATATAGGGCTTTGAAGTTTGATTCCTTTTTTTTGTAAACGAAATATTTTATTTATTTCTTAAACTTTATTATTGTTTCTTTAATTCCACGCTACTCTAGTTTAGAAGCAAAATTTTATTATTTAAAAGAACGAAAAACGTATTTAAAAATAATTAAAAATTCTAAAATAACAACAAAATAAACACAAAATTAAAAGTATAAGTGTAGTCTATACTTTTTAAAAAATACTGTTGATACCTCTGCATACCTACTTGTACCTGACAAGGCAATTACATTTTTGTTTAAACGAAAGCATTGTATAATATGTACAGTTCATCTAATCGAGCTTTAGACGCATGTCATTGTTTGATGACATAAGCAAAGATGTACGATTAATGTATGTAAGCTACAGCGTTAATCAATTGTCACATAGTCTTCATTGTTCTGTCGAATTTTGTTCCTACTTTGAGAGAATATTCTTAACAAAAAGTGTAACATCAGAATTTAATTTGATATATTTCCAATATGATAAATATTATGTTGGTTGTTCAACTTTAATTGGCAAAATTTTAACCTATAACGTTGTTTATATTTATTATGAATGAATTGTCAGAATGACGTATGCATATTGTGCTTAACTTGAACTAGAAGAACCTACAGATTTGATTCGTATGGATAAAGATTGATATAGACGAACTGTACATATGTTAATATAAACTTTCTCTTATAAAATGCAGCGTACCAAAAAATCGCAATATACAAGGTGGGGCACCACATCATTTTATATACCAAATATGACATTCCATATAAATTTCGACAACTTTGTTGTGTGACTTTTGTTTGAACTACCCGTATATTTCGAACTAATTTTAAAATATATTTCTAATAGACTCTTCAATAAAAATATTTTAAAAATATGTTAGTATTTTCCTTATATAATTCGATAAGAAATGGGTGTCCCACTCGGAAATTTCAGCCCTGAAACAAGGGGGTTTACTATTACTATATTTCCCAGGAAACGTTGTCCACATGCTATCTACAGTGCTTATGTTTAGAAGTAAAACCCACTTGACCTTTTACATAACAAAACATAAATAAATATTTTGGTAACACGTTAAATATTTCTAACATTTGTGTGCATGTCAACGACACCCCCACAATGACAAATTAAAATTTTAGATAGCACAAAGGGGTGCCGTGGATATACCAGCGCCCCGACGGTCAAAAATTCAAAATCTAATATGGCAAAAGTTTTATGCTAGTTTTGCACCGTTTTGTGTCGCAAACCGGAAGTTTTGTGTTACTTTCGTTCTCGAGATATTTGCGTTTCTTTCTGGAGGTGCCGTTGACGTATCAGCACTCCTACCAACAAAAGCAAAATCTGTTAGAGCCAAAATGATGCTGTAGGTATATAGTGTTTTGTGCTGCAAACCGCAAGCTTTGTGCTGCTTCCGTTTTCGAGACATTTAATTTTTTTTCTAAAATACTATATCTATGAGAATTTTCCATATCGCAAGTAACAACCGAAAACGGAATTGGTTATAGACCAACGTTTTGTGCTACTGCCAGTGAGTTTTGTTCCGTTGAGAGCGAATTTTGTGCTGCCCCCGTTTTCTCGCAAAAAATGTTTGGATTTGGCATGTCCACGGCACCCCCAAAAAGAAACGGAAATATCTCAAGTACGGAAGCAGCACCAAACTTCTGGTTTGCGACAGAAAATGGCACAAAACTAGCGCAATACTTTGTGCTATCTAAAATTTTAATTTCGCATTGGGGGGTGCCGTTGACATGCACACCTACCATTTCTGACTAGAAAGCCAGCCTGTATTTGGCAGTTGCCTTTAATGCGTTTGATGTCATATTTTGATGATTATTGTCGTTATTTTATTTCTGCATCTTTAATAATCATAACGGGAATTGGAATTATTCTTTTAAACGATGTATTGACCAAGTCACTGAGGCTTTCCTTAATGTTAATATTGACTATGACTTATCGGTTTGAAAAGACATTGGATTTGCAAAAAGAAACCTGCTCGCAAAGCTAAAAAATTGTCAAGAATTTTCGAAAGAAATTTTAAATTTATATTTGACCATTGCATGTGTTAAAATTATGCTAAGGTTTTGAAAGTGACGAAACAATCACCCAGAAAATAAGCACGCTCGATCCACACCGCATGTTTTTCATATGCTAATTAATAATTTATCTGCTCAGTCGCTTGTTGCACAATATTATTGTAATAAATACCTTTAACAACCAAAAAGAAATGTAAAACCTATACTAGAACATCTTAAAGATGGAAACAACAAAAATTGAAAATAGGACAGGACAAACTGCTTTCGTTCTTAATTACAACTGGAGGTTATTGACATTTGGAATATCTAAATTACTGTTGGAATAATGTGTCGTATCATGTTTGTATCATATATTGTTAAAAAGCAGAAACCATTAATAAAAGAGTGATATTATTTTAGATGACATAACCATCTATAATAAAACTGACCAATCAAATTGAATTTCTAAACAACGAATAAAAAATTCTTAAGTAATGTTTGATTTAAAACGGTTGGGTTATTTTTAAATCTCAGACATATTTATATACATATATTAACGAACTGAACCATGTCATCTAGTTTTACATAACAATCAATTTCGTAAGATTGTGATGTACTGATGATAAATGAAACGTTATTTATAATTTTTTTTTTGAAAATAAGTGCGAATTTATTTCAATTCGAGTAAATATTATAATAACCTCGAGATCTCTTACAAACTTTTTCGTCGACTTGGATTATAATTTATAAATTCATAATTTTATCACGATGACAATTTTCAAATAATGTCATTTAATAAATTAAATCATATTGAATAGGTTATCATTGGTTAAATCTGCATCTTTGTATTTTATGTATCTTTGTATTTTACATTGTAGTGTAGTGATTGGTAATTCTTACTTCATGACTGCCTTAAGCTATTGCGTTGCTGTTTTATATAAGACAGGATCTATTATATAATTTGTTTAATTTTTTTTTATTAAAAATATCTTATGTAAGTTATTTGAGTTATATGATTGTGCGCTGCAGATATGATCCCGGCGTTTAACAATTAATTATTGAATGTATTGTATGTAAGAGCAGTAAAAAAAAGTTAGATTATTCAAAAAAAATTAGACAATGGTCGAACAAAAACATAATACTGAGCATGAGTCACTAAATTGTATTGATTTAATTGTATAGACAATAATAGAAATGAATGTCAGTATAGATAGATTAGATTAGATTAAACCACCACCGACCAATGAGATGTATTGTGAATATCCTTGATCTTTTAGCCCCAATTGATCTCCAAACTTTTGAAGACATTCAGAATCTTCTTGGGTGCTAAGACTCTGATGTCAACCAATTTGTTTAAGGTTCTTTGGAAATAATCAAGACGTTTAGGAGAAAAGCATTGTATAACCGTGTGCAAGAAAATAAAAGGAAGAAATGTTGAAAGTTTTCGGTGATGAAAGAAAAGCTTATACGAATGACCAAATTTCCAGCTGATCAAAAGACTCTACGTCGTTGTGTGAGATAATTCGAGAGCCACTTTAAGAGAAGATAGGTGCTTACTAATTACAAGGAATAACCCTTTTTGAGAAACAATGGCTATCTTAAAACTGTCTTGCTGGTTTACAAAACTACACAAAATCCAGGACGGCCAACAAAACTTTCAAAACGTTCCATAAAGTAATAAAGGAAAGGTTTATTGAAGGCAATTCCAACTGTACTAAACAGGACTAAAAAAAATCGTTAAGTTATGTCTTATGTAAGTCTTTGTAGCAAGCAACTTCACAAGAAGACAGTAACAGTGACAAAAAAGGTGAAACAACTGAAACCTGCTCTGAAATTGAGCTGCAAACACTGCTCGACCACCATCGCGTGTAGACAGGGTGCTTCATTAATTATAAGAAATATTTTAACTGGAGATACTACGTGTCAAATAATGACCATTGACCAAAAATAGCCTTATTCAAATTGGTTTTTTTTCCATCTTTAAGCTAATCTACTTGTACGATGAAAATAAAATTTGTCATGGCGATTTAGTATTATTAGATGCTTCTTATGGTGGAATTTTCCGAAATTAGCAAAATTACAGCAAAGAAAAAAATATTCCCTTCTGTTAACATCAATAGAACTTTTTTGTTTTTTGATTTACAAGTACGAAATTAGCATCACCTACTAGATCAGTTAAAATACCAAAAATAAGGTCTTCTTGTATTCTCTCTTCGTATTATGCTTGGTTTTCGAGAAAAACGAGAAAGTTCGGCAGGATTTGTGGCTAAAAATAGTTTAAACAGCAAAAATTCGGGTAGGCCAATACTCAAATTCTACGTCACTGGCGGATTTGTCATTTTAGAACAATTTTTCGATTATTTTTCAATAGTTTCCATGTAAACAACATATGGAAAAAACGATTTTTCTGGATCTTTGAAGACCTTTATCTCGAAAGCGGTGCGATTTTGAATAAGGCTATTTGTGGGCAATGGTAATTATTTGACACGTAGTATCTCCAGTTAAAATATTTCACATTATTATGACGCACCCTGTTGCAGAGGTTGTAACATCTTCAGAGCAGAAAACGTAAAAATTGGTTGTTATAATAAAATGTGGTTGTGATGGATCAGGATTCTGGAAGAAATTTACAATTTTACAAAATTACAATGTACGATGGTTTTCAAAAAAAAAATGAGTGCAAAAATGTTGCAATGGGGATTATTACTATTATATTATATTTAAATCTCAAAAATTCTGCATTTATCTATTTGGTCTGGTAAAGAAATCATTTAAAGTATATTCACATGACAAAACGTTTTTTAAGATAAGTATTAAATCTACACTCTAAAAACAAATTATGAGAGGTTGAAACAGTTTGTCTTACTGTAATTACTTTTAGGTGAAGGAAATTTTGAAATTCAAATATTTTTTTAGAGTATAAGTAAACACTATCAGCAATATTCTTGTTCTTGTTTTAATGTAGCGTTTTTACAGAAAGTATATTGCATTTTAATTCATTTATTTCATTTCATTTTTGCATTTCATTTTAATTATCCAAAACACCCATTAACATTATTTCAGAAAATTCTTCCAGGGGCAATACAATAATGCCTATCGAGCTAGTGCCTTTCAAAACAGTAGTGATAGCGATACCAAGATATGTCAAAGATCACTCATTTTTTTGTGATATGTCGTTATGATTGATGGTAAATAGAAGAAAAAAATATAGAGGAAAAACTGAGTCTGTTAGATTCTGTATACGTTTAATTCTTACTACTTTCGGTGGCAAGATATCTAATGCTACTACTGATACTGCATTCACCTTGAGAAGCTATATTTGTGATGAGACGTCAAAAAAATTCAATACATTGAATAAAGTATCGGAAGTGAATGGAGCACTGCAATATGGACTCTCCATTCTTCATGTAAGAAGTCGGATCTTTCAGTTCAGTTCAGTTTAGTTCCTCACTACTGTATCTGGTTCACCAAATCCCATTAAGAAAGTAGCAAGCACAAATTTTAGAAGAAAAAAAGAACTATGTTATACATACGAGCGTTAAGTTCCTTAGAAAAAAATGATTGTTAAAAATAAAAACACCAAAGAAAAAATGCAAATCTCGATATCACCAAGGATTGATTGAGATATACAAATGATTATAAAACCTCAGGAAGATTTTTGCGGATCCGGGTACATGTTCGTGAATCAGTGGTGACTATATAGATACAATAAGATGATTTAGATTTATCCTACAGGTCATTTGAAGTGGCTACAGCGTAGCTAGAAATAAGTTTGTTGTCTCCCCCCACAACACTGCGAAAACCTAAACAGAATTGTATTGTCATGCAATACTACTTACTTGTTAGTGAGTTATCGGAAACGACAGTTGGGGCTCGGAATAATAACTCTTATAGATTGAATTTCGCTAGAAATTGTGGACTGCAACGGAGATATATGTAATAGATTACTTCCAAATTCAGACTCTTATTTAAGTAGCAATAAACGACAAATGCAGCACAAAAACAGCTAAGCCCTGAGGAACGCTCGAAGCCATCAATTTAATGAAGACTGAAGAGAATGTATAGGTGCATAACATATTTAGGAAAATGAAACGGTCGCAGCTATATCTGGCTTTCGATGGCATTGTTCGAAATTAAGCTTATTTTGAAAAAATCTGTCAGTTATGCATTTAATCTTATCAGGTAAAGACAGTTTTGTTGATATGATAATAATCTGCAGCTGGTAGAAACGATTGTTTGCATCGAGTTTGAGCATTTAAATTTAAGACAATAACTGTTTAAAATGTCCGGGAAACGACAATATTTTTAACTTTATTTTCATAGATTAAAAAATTAATAATTTTGCTTCAATTGACAATATTATTTACTCTAAAATAGAATTCTATCGTTTTGGATTTCCTTTCTTAAATTGTCAAAATCAGTATTCTTTTGATATAAGATAAAATTGAAAAACTATTATTTTCTTTAATGAAGATGGCTTTTATAAGGACATTTAATTTCTCTAAGAAAATTAACTAAACTGGATCGTCACTGATGTGATTTAGATTTTAAAGAGCACAACTAACAGAAACATCCGATGTTCCAAAATATTGATTCAGTTTTATATGACTATATTAAGATTATTTAAAAAATAGCTCAATAATTAAAAAAAAACTTAATTTTTCTAACAAAAAATATGGATAAAATGAATAATCTACTGCAAAATGTTGCTTTCGATATTATCACAAAATTTCACCAAATATTAAAAGGAAATTGATCAAGATTTAAATCCATACATAAATCACTCGTAAAAACTTACCTATGGGTTAAAAATCATATCTGGCTGGTTTCCATGGGCATCCGTATGTGTATGTTGGGAATTTATCAACTGTCTGGGTCCTATCTCTATTGGTTCTTTCGTTGAGGTCTGCGTTGGTGAATTGTCTGTTTCGTCAGGGAAAACAATTTTATCGGAATCATTTTGTCCTTCAGCAGCGGGATTCATCGTTACTTTCTCTGCGCTTTTCTGTGACATTTTCGGTTATTATAAGAGATACAACAGAATCGATTTGTCTAACAAGTAAACGAGATGCAGATCGTGTTAAACTGGACGAAAGAATCAACTATCGTTGAACTATATGTAGGGTAGCTAGGTGGGGTTAGCCTTGACAGTGGATTAACAGATGCTAATTACGACGAATTATTCTTTTTTCGTAAACTACCGCGTCGATTGTGTAATGATTCTATAGGTAGTTCAATATAAATAAGAAAGTATTCCAGCTAAACGGGGAGAAATAGCGGGATGCACTTTTTTCGTAAAACGATCAGATTGCATGATTCAAAATTCGTTTTAAAATTGATAATGTGATTTATGCGTGCAGTGGAAAATGTATTCTTATAGATTTCTGAGTTTCCGAGAGAAAGGATGTTGCGGTTTCTAAATGTAAATGCAATTCTATATTTGTTTTAATTATAGGTGTTTAGTTCAAACTATCTTGTGATAATTATGCTAAATTAAATTACGCACGATAATTAAAGCTTGAGAATGCAAGGTCAATTCTGTTAACAATGTAGGCTGCGACAGTCAAAATTATACAGACTTTATATGAAGTTCATACTTCAATTAATTTCTCGGAAAACAAATGAAATTAGATGGAAAAAAACAAATAACTGTTATGGAACGTAAGCGTATGATTCATCAGTTCGATTCGATTGAATGGATCCTGGAACAATGTGAAAGTAAAAATCCAATTTCTGTAATATAGCGGAAAAACATTTGCGTAATTATTCCTGAAAGTGCATGATATTGCATATTCGTGTATTCTTCAATACGATATTGTTTACACTAATTTATCTCAAATTCTGTATGTATGTTGTAAATTTTTATATTATTATTTAATCTTTGAGCTATCTAGATGGTACGTAACCCATTTTCATTCATATTACATACTTATGTAATATTGCATTACTTTGATCACGTGAGTTTTATTTGATTCTGAAAACGTTTTCAGATTGTGAAAACAAATGGTAGTCGAGAAATATTTTTGTATTGATAGTTGTGACTATCACAATAATTGTCACAACTATCAACCTTGTAAAATTTGGTTTTTCACAATTTTGAGTGCCATAGAAAAATTATTTCTTTCCGTTATCCATAACTGTGAAGATTTTTGATTGTTTTCGTTTTTTTTTAGCTTTTTTCCCATTTCTCAACTATGAAATATATTTGACTGCTGTCAAATTATAAAAATAATAATCCTTAGACAAATTGATTTGACACGATTTGACAAATTGAAGTGTCTATAGTCTATATTATTTAACCCATAACTATGGAAACCAAAAGTCTGATTCAAATAATCGTAAATACATGAAGTGAACGCTAGTCAATTGCACACTACTATACGTCTGGGAACTGTAAAATTGTAAAATCTGTATTTTTGCAGCTCCGATAGTTGTAACAATTGCTACAGTTATCAAATTTGAAAAATCAGTAATTTTATCACAAATTTGAACACCATAATCAATTATGTAACACTATACATACTATTAGATTCATCACAAAAAGAGAAGTAAAATAGAGACATCTTCGATATGACATTGCCCATAATCAGCTGATCAGTATGTATGTATACAGAGTGTCCAGTTTAAAATGCAGTCCATGGAGATATTGGAAACTGTTGGAGATACAACGTGGGTTAAATGGCAGCCATATTGGATTTTGACATTTTTAATATCTTCAAAAACATGCTATTCAATGATGTATAACATGTTGATGTTCAAGATAGTAAGAACATCAATGATGTATAACATGTTTATGTTCAAGATAGTAAGAACATGAAAAATAGAAAAAGTAAGATTTTAACATAGTAGGCCATGGAACTGTGGAATAACTTAATCGCGTATACTGATAAAAAAATCAAAAAATAACAAGTCTCCAAGTACTGTCAAAATATCTTTAACATTTTGTTTGTTAGTGTTCATTTTGGAAAAATAAACGTGGTTAAGTAGCTGAATCATTAATGTAACAACTGTTTCAAAGAAGATGTATGATGGTCGTTGGGCCAACGACATCATGTTCCATTTTAGGCAGTTGGATATACTTCCGCTGATCACTTCTTTACATCGTATTAGTAGATGAGTACACTGCCTCACAAGATGGTCTAACTATATGTTCGGTGTGTTTCCATTCACTGCTTCTTCAACTGCTTGACGTAATTCTTCCACATTTTTATAAGATCTCGACAAAATGTTCAAACAATTCGTATGCACACTTCTACATCGTTCCATGGCCTACTATGTTAAAATTTTCCACATTTTTATAAGATCTCTGTTATTTTTGACTCATTGTTTTTATCAGTATCTTGAACATTCCAAATGTTAAAATTTTACTTTCTCTATTTCTCATGTTTTTACTATCTTGAACATAAACATTGAATAGCATTTTTCTGAAGGAGGAGGATGTTTCTTCGCGCTTAATACTGTGCTTGAATGCGAACGGCCACCATATTGAATAATTATTATAATTTCTTTATAGCTTTTTACACCCATTTAATAAAAAATAAATTAAGAATTTCTTGATTTGTGTAAACATTGTTTTCGTTATTGTTGTCCATTTTAACTCTTTATAGCAATAGTGTAAAGGCATTTAACGGATAATTATTAACTGACAAGCATCAGACGACGAAGAATAATTTTGACGTTAGACTTTGACAATAAATATGTGAGAACGTTTATTTTCCATGGCACACTGGATAAGTATTGATGACTTGTGAGGTGTGCAATTTTTCAAAAAATCTAATTATCTCCTAAATTATTAATTTTAGGTATAGTACATGCGGGACTTAAAAGATGTAGAATTGGACCACGAAGACGACTAAGTAATAAAATATGGGGGCGCAATTTGAAAAATGTAGTTATAGTTCTTCAAAATTTCGAAGAGTTAACGTGCCATAGTAAAGTAACCACGCAATGTAGATAGTCGTTCTCGGCGCAAAAATATACTACAACATGTTATTTACGTATATTACGAATTTTAAATTGATATACGAAAAATCGAGTGTCCTCTGATTTTTTTAATAAATGTCTGGTAGAGCAAATTTTTTCAGAGAAAATGGAATAACTACAAAACGCTCGAATCAAATCGCCAAAAGTAAAGATATTCATAAAGTTTAAGAATAGGTGAATACAAATGTGTAAAAATATACAGGGTGTTCCATTAAAAATAATGAAGTAGATGGCGACTTCCGGTATAACCGGAAGCGCTAGAAATCTAATAATATTTTCATTGAAGAGAACATAATCGACTATATATAAATCTAAATTTTCAAATTTATATTTTAACCAGAACGCCATAAACTTCCAATGAACGGTCTTGCTGAGACAGCCTGTCTATAGGCTATAGCAAAATACGCATTTTGCCTCACTAATGTCATCTTTTTTGCTTCATTCTTCTCAAGCGTACTACTTCTGTATATCTTTCTTCTTCTTATGATTAAAGTCCATTATCATCTATCGTTCTTCATAACCATCAAAACACCTCTGACAGCTGTCACAACGTTAAATAAGAGTTATTTATTCCATATATCAACTATGAAGACAATTTTGACAATTTTCAATTTGCAAATGACGTCATTTTTTGCAACTTCGATACTTGCTGTCAAATTACAAAACCACTTATTTACTACCAATATTTCTGATAGCGTCAATACTGTAAATCACATCATCTATCGCGGACACATACATATAATTGCTCTTATACCTACACTTTCCTAATACCCCAAAAAAATATCTTAAAAACTATTGAAAAGCCAGGGTTATTTATCAATGGGCGAAAACACGGTTTCAAAGTCATTTTTTTAAAGCAGCTTAACATTTATGTATTGGTACTAGTGAGTTAGCTTACAAATATGATTTAGCAAATAATAATTTTTTATCTGCGTAAACGGATCTACTGTGACAGAGAGCATATTCAAATTGTCATAATAGCTTTCATAGGTTATACATGAATATGTCACATTACAGATTATCAAAGGATTTCTCACATTTTTGACGTTTTCCATTTTCCGACAAGCACTTCGACATTAATGCAATTAATCAAACGAACGTCTGCTTTACACAGTAACAATTTAGTTGTCCTATTTTTCTATGCACATATCTGTACATTGGTTGTCTTATTCAAAATCGCACCGTTTTCGAGATGAAGGTCTTCAGAGTTCCAGAAAAAAAATCGTTTTTTCCAGCTTTAAGCTAATCTACTTGTACGATGAAAATAAAATTTGGCATGAATTTTCCGAAATTAGCAAAATTACAGCAAAGGAAAAAAATATTCCCTTGTGTTAACATCAATAGAACTTTTTTTTTTTTTGATTTATAAGCACGAAATTAGTATCACCTATAATAGATCAGGTAAAATGCCAAAAATAAGGTCCTCTTCGAGAAACTTCGTATTATGCTTGGTTTTCGAGAAAAACGAGAAAGTTCGGAAGGATTTGTGACTAAAAGTAGTTTAAACAGCAAAAATCCGGGTAGGCCCACACTCAAATTCTACTGGCGGAATTGTCAATTTAGGACAATTGTTTGATTATTTTTCAATACTTCCTATGTGAACAACATATGGAAAAAACAATATTTTTTCTGGATCTTTGAAGGGGTTCATCTCGAAAACGGTGCGATTTTGAATAAGGCTATTTTTGGTCAATGGTCATCAATATTTGACATGTATAGTATCTCCAGTTAACATATTTCCCATTATTTGTGAAACACCCTGTATAAGTTATATATACTATAAGTATGTGTTCTTGTGACAAAACATGTTTTTTGTTCTTGTCTGCTACTATCGGAATCACGAAAGAAGAGCCCTGAGTCATTAATAAATTAATGTACGAATCAAATCGGTACTTCAGCGTCATATTAGATATCGTACTTCCGGTAGTATTTCAAAATTGCAATGGCGCGCACATAACGAAGTGTCAAACTTTAAGGTTAACGTCAGTTGTAATCAAGTGATAGATTACAAACATAACCTATTTGAAATTCGACAACCAGTAAAACAACGTTAGTCAAATTACGTCTCGAACTGCGGCTATCTGTAGTTGGTATAGAAATCTCATTTTGATTATATTTCTATCTTCGTCTTGTCCATTGCCGGGGACACCAGGTCACTGAAACGTCTGTCCTACAGATATGTTACGGACGAATGACATACGTTTATGTTGTTATCTTTATCTTTTAAAGTATCTTGACTAATAATTTTCGAAATGTGCGTCGTTACTAGACGCGGCAATTTGAGACGCAGGGCTCTTCTTTCGTGATTCCGACAGTAGTCTTCATCAATCTAGGAAAGTTATGGCTGAAACAATGTATGAAGGATCAACCAAAAAATCACAACCAGAATTTAATACATTTTATTACCGACAATTTATTTTCCTTTTAATATTCTCAGAAGACCTTGCTAGTGTACTATGACTACAAAACATAAATGCTTGAAGTGTCGGCAATATTCCAATGTAAATAATTTTCAAGGTATATCCACGAATGCTGCGTATAGAAACTCAAATATGTAAGTACCATTTATTTACTTACTAGGTACACAGGATATATCAGACATAGAAAACTGTGTGTGTGTTTCAACTGTTTTACAAATTACCTCTATATACGTTAATCCAGGAAATATTTACGCTCGATTTTCAGACGAATATTTTGGCAGGATATCGTAAGTAATTCCAGTAGCTAAATTGTATACACAACTTATTGATTATTTGGTTTAGATTTATCAATAAAATTTATAGTAATATCATACCTATATCAAGTACATATGTTGTGAAAAAGGAACTATACCTAGATTTTTATAATTAAATGATAAGTATATAAATAATGAATCACACTATACTAAACACAAAATATATCAGATATCATATCCCACATTTTTGATCATAGCAATAAAAAGCAATTACTAATAATCAATAAAATTTATATATAGTTTATTTCTAAGAAGATAAATATATATTTATAATAGTTATATTAGGCAAGTGATGGTATTCTACGAAAACCAATTTTAGAGGATTCCTGAGCTACATGGAAACATTCACGTCTCTGTCTCTCTTTCTAAATCTAACGTCGTTCACAGGTTATTACTTCCTGCAATGTGTCATCGTCATTTTTTTTCTGCAAATTGTTGCTTATTTCTCACGTATAGTTCATTGATCAGAGTGCTAACTTATTATCGGTTTAATAAAGAGGTTCCAGTTTTGGGTCATTATATACTACATTCCTGAAGTAAAATTTCTGTTTACTTTCTATTTAGTTACCTAAGACTTTTAAATTTATGTTGAGCAGATAACTGCAAACACAAAATGTATAATGAAATAAAATTTGGTTCTATTACTATGTTCATATGAGTGGATACATATTTATGAAATTTTATGATACTATACTCAATGAGCTCTTTAAAATGAGGTGTTTCTCGACTCCCTCCCCGCCCTCCCCCCATTCAATTTAAAATTTTGATACTATATCGACCCCTGTCGTCAAACCTTGAAACTAAATAGAAATTTTACGTCAAGAATGCAGTATACGACTGGAACCTCTCTGTTAAAGCGATTATTAGTTAGCACAGGGGGAGGACACTTTTAGGATTTCACTGTATATATGGAAAACAATATAGAGATCTCGAGAAAAAATCACCTGATACAGTTATAGGAAATTTTTTTAGAAGAGCAAGAACGCGTTTGAAGATAATGAAGAAGGTGGAAGTCTCAGGTAGTAAGTGAAAATTACTCTAACTATGATGGCAACAATTTCACACCTCAACCACAGCATAGAAAACAGTTCAAAAAAAAGTTTGCATACTTTTTTGGAATTTAAAAGACAAAATTATGAATTTGCTTCGTATCAATAAGGAAACTCCAACAACCGATTTGTCTTCGAAAATGAATTATTCACAGATCTTCTAGAATATATGAATAAACTAAGTTCAAATTACAATTAATAGATCTGTTTTTAAAAGTAGTTACCAACAGATAGAAGTAAATGCTCAGGTGGATAATGAATCAGGTATAAGTGGAAAAAAAAAGTTTGGAATATCCGAATGTCTCGGTACCAACCAGTATCACCCACAAATACTTCGACATGTTGCCCTTGTAACAAATCAGCAATAAAATTTATTTGGCTGACGGTTTAAACCTCAGGGAATTAAAAAACGACGGATCACGGATAAAACAATTAAAGCGCCATCGTTCTTCCAGTGTGCGAGGAAAAAAAATTTAAGTCATAATTGGTGAAGATTTTGAAGAGGTAGCGGTTGTTTTTCTTCCCAACTTCTACGCCACTGAAAAAAGAACGGTTTCGAGACGCACATTTGAACCGCCAATGTTTTCTACACAAAAAAGGTACTGTTGGTCATGAGCTCTAAAGTTGACCGTTTTCGAGAGAAATCAACTTTTATGTTGTTAACGTTTGCTTTTCTTACTTACATGTTTTTCAACATGGAAGTTGATTTTTCTCGAAAACGGTCAACTTTAGAGTTCATGACCAACAGTACTTTTTTTGTGTAGAAACATTGGCGGTTCAAATGGGCGTGTCAAAACCGTACTTTTTCCAGTGGCGTAGAAGTTGGGGAGAAAAACAACCGCTACCGCTTCAAAATCGTCACCAATTATGACTTAAAATTTTTTTTCTCGCACACAACTTAGCTTATTATAAGTAGAAAATGGTTACAAAAGTTGTTTTCTTTACTATAAACGGTTCCGGAGATATTTCCAAAAAACGAATTTTTCTATTAAATTTCAACATCCTGTATCTCGAAAATGGTGCATTTTAGAAGGTAAGTTGATAGAAACTTTTTTTCAAATTTTTGAACAAGCTATCATATCCTGAAGTCCTGCGCATATATTATGAAACACCCTATATACAATATTAAGGTACGTTAACGTAATTAATATAAAGTGACAGCCAGAACCTTTAGTCTTTGAAAGACTTCGGGATCGATTTGAAGCAACTGCACCTGTAGAATATAAACGGACCAAACTAGTTACAAATGAAAATAATCAATTTGCAGTACTTGCTATGTCAGTCGAAGATTCCCATACTAGTACAAGAACAATTGGATCACAATTAGGATTAAGCCATATGTCGACTACCACAGAGTTTACGTCAACACAAATTTCATGGCTACCATATACGTTATTTACAGGAATTGTCTGGGAATAATTTTGAAAGTCGTCTCAACATTTGCCGGTGGATGTTAAATAAAGAACGGAAAGAACCAGGTTTTCATAATTTCATTTTATTCACGGTTGAAGCGACTTTCCATAAAAGCGGTTACGTTAATAGACACAATTTTTTATATTATGACCGCGAAAATCTTCATTTTATAACCGTGGGTTACCAACATCGTTGGTCTTTGAATGTATGGAGAGGAATAATAGGCAACCGGTTACTTGGTCCATATTTCTTTAATGATACAGTCAGCAGTTAGAAAATCTTCTAGACACCCTTCCTCTTAATATCATAAGGAATTTGTGGTTGCAGCAAGATGGGGCACCGTACCATTTCTCTAGTAACGTCCGAAATCATCTAAATAATGCATTTCGTGATAAATGGATTGGCAGAAGAGGGCTAGTACATTGGTCACCAAGGTCACCCGATCTGACCAAATGTGATTTTTTTTTTTGAAGATACATAAAAGAGCAAGTTTACCGAACAGCCCCAACAACACGAGAGAGAAACTTTCTTTTAAAGAGCACACCTACATACATAACAACACAGAGAAATGAGAAATAATTTGAAATATCTCGAAAACCATTAATTTTAGCTAGATACATGCTTTATTCAAACTAATAGATAATTAAATTTCACAACTAACACATAAAAATATAGTGTTTCAATTTGAAAAATTGAAGATTTGTGCATTTCAATTGTTTCAAAAAGACACTGATTTCTAGAACACTCTGTATAACATATTTAAGTCTACATCTGTTTACTGTGATCATATGAGATGCTTGTAACGTTATGTTAAGTTTCATAAAGTTACATTTCCCCGTTATCGAAATAATGGCATTTTTCTGAAGAGAGCAAAATGTCAAAATTCTCAAACATATGTCAATATCTTGTAAATTAATGAAAATAATTGAATATGATCCTGTATAAAGTTGTCTTAAAATTTCTCAGGAAATTCAAAAAAGTGATCATATATAGGATGTTCCATTTAAAAATGTAAAGATACTGATGGTTACGGGGAAACTAAACACCCTGTATATCGTAGAATAATTTTACGTTGTAAATTTCATAAAACTAAACAACTTTTGTATTTATATATTTGCTGTATTTTGCATAAAAATGGAGATATGGAAAAATATCGCACTATTGTTACACCCTGTATATTCCGAATAGCAAACTGTACTTCTGATAATAAGTTATGAGCATCAATGTTATTATCTAATAATGAAAACAGGAATTTGAGGCTAAATGTGTCTCGGCGATCCGATAGTGATTGAAATTGGTGCTTCAAAAGTAAAGCACTATAGTCAGAACCTCTAATAAATACCATCTTGTTTATAGCACAGCTATTTCAGAAAGCGTTTTTGGATACTCTCGATAGAAAGTTGCTGATAGATATATAGGTATAATATGGATACCATACTACTACTGCAGACTCAAGCTTGCTTCGAACTAAACTATAGTACAATGTTTTTAATGTATTAAAGTTATTGAAATATTTACTAGAAGGTATTACGAGTCCAAGCATTAATTCTAGAAGCAGAGGAACCAAGCATTGTTATGTGCTCTGAGAAAGACAATTAATTGAAGATAAAACGTCCTCTTCTGTGAAGGAGTAACTACTGAAAGAAGCATAGTGCCCCAATATGGATGATGTATCTGCAGAAGGCGGTTGGAGACCTTTGGAGAATTCATTGTCGAAGGGATTTACGATATCCTGAGGCTTATTTAATTCGATATATTGATATAAAACATATTACATGGTATTCTCGATTCCGATCTTCTACTGTTAAAAAATGACCAAAACGATTTAGGGTCCTTCGCATTATCAGTATATTGTGTTCAATAAAACAATTGTTTTATAAAATTTCAAAATAATAGGTGATTATAATTAATACGACAAATTCAATTTGACCTCACATATATTACCACTTTAGGGGTTAGGGTTAGAATATGATTAAAATAGTATTCACTCAAGCAGAACCTCTCTATTAAACCGATCATAAGTTAGCAGGAGGGAAACATTTTAGAACCGCTGTTTTGAATTAGATTTATTAAATTGACATTTAAATAAAAAATAAAACACAAATATATTTAAATACAGTTTATTTTAACACACAAGCGAAAATTAATGATATTTGCCACAGATTAGGTAAAAATATTACTAAACAAAACTTTCGTACATTTTTTATTTTAAAATAACATATATGATAAATGATAAGAATAGAAAATATTAATATAGGTTTTTCGTTAAATACATACAAATGTTTACAGTGCATTTATTTGTTACACATCTTGTATTTTATTTTTTTCTTTCTTCTCATCTTGTTCCTTTTTGGCGACAACTTTTGGTTTTGGTTTTGGTTTTTTAGCCTCCTCAGATCCTGATCGATTACTGAAAATTAGGGCATCTTTTTCTGCGGCCTCCAGTTCATCATCATCATCATCTGGGAAAACGATTGCATCACTATCGCCTTTTCCGAAATTCACAGGATCTCGGATATATTCTTCAAAATTTTCGCTGCTACTGTCTTCTTTGTTAGCAGACATTTTGCTATCAGTAAATGCAACTATACTTGGCAAATTGTAGTAATACGTAATGTTGTTTTCGACGATTACCTGATCTTATATTAACAAAATTATCGGTAGGAAATAATTAAATTGCAGCTTACCTATTTACGTCATTTAGTTAATTAGGGATTAATAGCAATTAGTAAGAAATATACTTTGTTATTATATACCCCTGTAATTCATTTAATTGGTCCGGAATTTATCCTGAAAGTTTTTTTGTAATTTCATTTTCTCCTAGTGGTTATAGATGGCAGCAAATCTTATATAACTACTTATGTATGCAGTTTTCATCTAAATTCGGGAGGTTCTTTATTTTATGATTGCCAATAGTATTAATTAAATATATTATAAACAGTAATTACATTTAGATATATACTTTTCAATTAAATCTATATTTATATTAATTTTAATATGTAATACAAAATTTGATAAAGATATTATACAACCTTTTTTACTTAGATGTTTGTGTGTACAGTATACCTATACAGTACAGTGCTATTTATTATTTTGATCAGGTTTTTTTTTTTTTGTTTTTATGTTTATTAGCATATTATTTTATTCCAAGGATTTTTTGAATACTGTCATCAGCTTTGCGTAGCTACATTTATGAGAAAGACAAGCTATAGCTTCGCACCCCATACAGCATGTTTAAAAGGGTCGAATATCGTTTGACAGTTAGCGATGTTTTTATAATTTACTTAGAAAGTATTTTAAAATTGAGCTTTATACTCAAACTTGCAGACGTAATTTGAGTTTTCACATCAAGTTTCAGTAATTAAAACTAAAAATTCATTGAGTAGAGCTGCTAGTCAGGTCATTAATGCTGTACGATAGTAAAACAAGGTTACTAGAGTACATTTTAAAGCAAGGACAGCTGCGATTAGTTTATTCTGCTTATGTAGAGTCTCACCTATTGTATGGCATCGTTTTTTGGGGCACTGCAACCCGTGCACAAGGGGTGTTTCATATAGAGCCAACGATATCATGTCGAACACTCTTCAGGCAGTTAAATATACTTCCGTTGATGTCTCTTTATATTTATTAGGTTTTTACTTATATTCTTTAAATGTAATGAGAGCTGCTTCGACAAGAATTGTGACACATACATATAGTAAGATGAATACAAGGAATCGGGAGAAGCTCAATTAGCCATATCATAGAACCACACTCTTCGAGACGAATCCCAGATACATGGCTGTTGTATTGTATAGTAAATTACTCGCAACCTTAAGAGTCCGCTATACCAGCTGATCAACTTTTCTAAGGGCCGGTCTTTCCACCTCCTTGTAAAGTGGCCCATAAACTTATCTGCCTTGTAAGTCGAAAATCCGTCTTTTCAGTTCTCTGTAACTGAAATCCTCTTTTTAAATGTGTTTATCTATCTTTTAAATTATCGGCTACTTGTACAGGCCAATAACTACATTATAACTGTGATTATAACCTAAAAATCTACTATAAACATTATATAAATAATGGAACATATATTTATGGAGGAAGAACAAATCATATTAGATAACGATATAATAAATTTAGTAAATCGAATAAATCCTGAACGTAAAAAATATGTTATAAAACCTTATATGGATAACTTAAATATTTGGGACGACGAAAAATTTTTAAAACGATTTCGTGTCTCTAAAACGACAGTAAATATTTTAGAAAACATTGAGGAAACTTTAAAACATCGACTAATAGGTAAAATATTTCTATAAATGCATTGAGTTGATGGTGCAAGTAAAATTATATATTTTTCCAAATCATGCTGTTCAACCTCTTTTAGCAATTGCTATTAACCCTTCGATATTTTGCAACAGCAAACTTTTATATTACTATAGCAGATTTTGGAGGCTTGAAAATCTACAGTTGGAAAAATTATTCCACGAGTAATATATGCTTTAGCCAGACTCCGACAGAACTTTTCTTTTTCAAGTGAACTACTTGCCTCCTTTAAAGAAATATAAATTATAGAATCTATTTATAAATAGAATGATGTATTTAGGTATATAGATATTTACGTTAATGTTTAACGAACACATATTTGTTTATAGTAATTCAAAGTTGTTCAAATAATTAATCCAAACATTCGATATATGTCACGTGCTTTATTTCAAAGATCTCCCTCTAAAATGCTTTAATAAGCCTTTCTTACTATATCAGTATGGCCAACACACGATTCGTTCCTTAAAGTTCTCTTTTGTTATAGGCAAGTTAAATCATATTGGAAAGACGCATTTTTTTAACTGCCAGATAAATCTGTCTATTAAATTAATCTACACATTAGTTAAAAAGAACTTTAAAATGAAATGGAAAGACCGGGCCTAAGACAGAGACAATAAAGTTCTATAAGGATAAAAGATAATCGGAAGTATTTTGCACGACATACGTTTTAGCAACGTTCTTTTTTACTTAATATCGTGCGGTAGTAACGTACGTCTAGATTAAAATGTTATGTTAGTATTTAAAGTTGTCTATCTGCAAGTTTATTTGTAGGTAAAGTGGATCTGGCAACTATGTACTAATTTTATATAGTATCGTAATAAGTGCATGTTATTTCATAATTATTTTTGTATGTGTAATGAATTTAGTCGAAGTCTGAAATCGTAAAATACTCATTATGAAATTAAATAAAGGTACATCTGTCAAACTTCATAAAGAAATCTTTCAACAACATAACTTATTATGTTTTAATATCTGTAATTATTTGTAATATCAAATACACACCCGGTGTCTTGCCTTTGTTATGCTCGATATACTGCTTATAAAAAAAGTTCCAACGGTTGATAATAACTACACAAGGTCGGCAAAGTTTTGAATTTTTAAACCAAAAATGTAACGTTTTACTATTATTCTGCTGTAAGCAGTAAATTATTATAATTTTGAACGTTTACTCCAAATTATCTGTCTAATAAATTAAATAACTGAAGAAATATGTTAATTTCATTACATTACAAAAAAAAAAATCGAATTTTTATTTGCAATTTAAAGATATTGCTTTGAATAAATGAAATATGTACTCCACTATGATCCACCAATGTTAACACACATTATTTATATCTATTTCAGTAGAGTAGCAAAAAATATTCTAGAAAAAACTGAAATGTTGAGAAAAAAATGTATACAATAACTATCATATATATTTGTATACATATTCACGTTAGTCCTGTTAATTAGGGAATAGACATAAAATAAGAAAGCAAGACAATTTGGAAATTACTATATTGTGAAATACAGAAAGAAACATATATATCAGAAAATATATCATAATTAAATGGAAAAGCAACTACAAGTACGCTTTCGAATCAACAAATTGCATTGTAATAATACTATAATTTTCTTTTACCTGCCCATTCACGGTAACTGTTATCTCCTCACCTCTATATGCTATATTCAAGACATTTAGTTTATATAAAATAAACAATTAATAATTAATGATTTGTTAAAAAATACTACAAAATATAAACGATTATCTTTTTTATATTCCTGACGTTTCAAAATTGCCACTTAAATATTTCATAATTTTTATTGGATATACTATTATTGCCAACTGAAAATCCTTAGGGAAATGTCAAAGCACTCGTAAACATAACCTAGAAATAGCACTTTTTAGATCATTTTTAGGTATCTTAGACTGATCTCCGCAAAAAAAGGGGCACCGTGTTGAACTCAGTAAAACATCTACTTTCCATTAAATTACATCTGAATAAGTACTCAATTTTGGTCTACATACGGAAGTCTGAAAATACAAGCTTGTGTAATGCTTATACTTTTATCATTTTAACCTAACCAGTTCTAGTGGAATAGTAAATAAAATTATTGTCGCTAACAGTAGGTATTTAAAATAATTTTAATTAAAAACAACGCCAATAAGTTCAACAACTTGTATTCCCTGATTTGAATCCAACAAAGATACTTCCATTACTACACAAGACACTATAGGTATACATCTGCATCAATCCGCATACAAACGTGGTGTAAATATGGATCGTATGCGATTTCCAATTTTTATATATTATTTGATTATTATTGACAATTCATCGTTGCGAAGTCTAGGCCACTCAGTAAACACTGACTTGCGGTGTTGTAAATCAGTACTTCATTTTCATATATTTTTCCGACAGACTCCGCCTCATTATTGCTGTAATTTTAATTTTTGATTCACGTTTTTCTCTTTTGTTTGTTTTTAAACTTCTCTCAAATTTGACACAAGACATACAGAATTAATTAATAAATTTTTCTACAAAGCGTTTTTTTAGTTTTTCTGCAAATACCTCTTTCACTTTTTAATTATTGCATTATATCAAAAAATCGTTCTGTACCTCTATTTTATAAATGTTAATTAATGTATAAAAAAAATAAAATTAATTAAATTTCGTATTTCTTTCAAGTAATTTGTGAAAGGGTAAAATTGGTCAAAACTAGGCAACCTGACATTTAGTTGACTCTAAAAGAGATTAGGCCAATGGCTCAATTTAAAGACCGGTGTTTTTATAGTATTAATGAATACATGACTCCCTAGCGAGTCCTACTTAGACACGAGACATCGGTCATCTTGTAGTTTTTAAATACAATTTTATAAGTAATTTTTTCAATGCATATTTGACAATGTCTATACAGGGTCTTTCACGAAACCCGTTAGTTAGAAAGTTTACGGAATCTACTTTTAGTTCAATTCCAAATTGAACTGTTTCGAAGATATTTACAATTTTCCTTAAAATTTTGCTATTGCACCATCTTCAAGAAAAATTAATATTGTAAGGCCCTTTGAAGGATAAGATACCAAACTTCTGCAAACTAAAGTAAAGGGTCATACATACTGATAACTGTCATAACTTTCAACATAATTTATACAGGGTGTGCAGAAATTAGCAACTAATTCAGATATCTTCAATCATTAAAAATACTTCTTTTTCAAATCGCACATAGTAGTTTTTATATCAGCACTTTATGCAGCAAGAAATTCTACATCGATTCGTATTAAGGACTCATATATCTATCTATTAGTTTTTGAGTTATTAGAGATTATTTGTTCCAACTACGGAAAGTATACAAATATCTGTTATTTTTTCTCGTAGTTAGCTATGAAAATAAAATATTTCGCTAAGAGTTGTCAAATGATTGACAGGTTATAATGTAGACTCGTTGGTCGGCGCAGTATGACTATTTATCACCAAAATTACACTAATAGTGATATATTAAATTTATTTTATATCCGTGGTAAATGGGATATAGGATAGCAGTAAGAATGTCGTGCCTTTAATGAGACATATCCACAATCCACCACCTTCGCGAAATTTAAAAGAATTGAAATTAACTTCTAAATCATGGAACTATTGAAGTTATTATATTCCATATTGCAAGCCTGTCGCCAATGATGAAGCGAAGTTTGATCGCTGCACCCGCAGTTGATCTCGGACTCTCAGAAAGATCCATTTTTCGAATTTTGAAACGACAGAAAACGCGACCATACTCGTTTTAATTATTACAAGAACTACAGCAAGGAGACAATATTGAACGAATTGAATTTTGCGAAATTATGATAATAAAAATACAAGAAGACAAAAACTTTTTGAAAAAAATTATTTGGATTGGATGAATCGAAATTTATACGAGACGGTTTGATCAATAGACGTAATTTACATCATTGTACAACAGAAAATCCACATATAACAATTTTTTTGAAAAGTAAATCATTGTATGTATTTGTCCTACAACATTTACACTAAACATGTAGAATATAAATTACATGAATAGTTTCTCCTCTTCTTTTTATAATAACTTGTACATTATTTACGAGAAAATGGAATGACATTAAAGTGTGACTAACTGGGAGCAAGTGAAATTCGGTGTAAATGCAAAGCAACAAAACTGTCACTCATTTGACAACTCTTATCAAAACATTTTATTTCCATAGCTAACATTGAAAAAAAAATAACAGATATTTGTATACTTTTCGTAGTTGGAACCAATAATCGCTGAACACTAAACACTTTAACCCACTGAACACCAAACAAGTTTTAACTAAAACACCGACGCGTTTCAACAGCAATGCTGTCATTATCAAGGCGATAATAAAACTAAATTAAAATAAAATCTACAAAAACAGGTAACCTAAATGTTATGCACGGTCAATCCGATACGCATCATTAATTTCCGATTAACGAAAACAATGACGAATACGGTATAGGGCCATTGTCACAATTCATTACACATGACTTATTTTTATATATTTCTAAACTTTCGAAAACATTTAGAAACTTACAATTGTTTATTTGTCTAATTAATTTAACATTCGTATGATCGATGTCGTGATCTGTTTCAAAAATGTGTTGGGCAACGCTCGATTTCTCAATTCTATTAAATCTAAGATGAGCCATATGCTCTTTGAATCTAGTTGAGACTGCTCTCCTGGTTTGCCCAATATATTTTTGATTACAATCTTTACAATTGATTTCGTAAATACCTGACTTTTCTAGAGGTTGTATTTTATCTTTAGGGTTACCGATGAGACTTCTTAAACTAGTCCCAGAACTGTAAACTATTCTGAGATCTAGCTCTTTGAAGATTTTACTCAAACCTTTAGTGATAAAGGGAGCGTAAGGGAGGGTCACAACGGGTGAAGCTTTAACATCCTCTCGAAAAGTCGTAGATTCTTTCACAGTTTTCTTATAATTACACTTCTAATTAACTTATAGATATGCTGAGGCTGGAAACCATTACACTTTGCCGCATCTTTTATAATTTTAAGCTCTTTCTCATACCTCGCCTTGTTCAAGGGAAAAGTGAGAAGTCTGTGGACCAAAAAATTCAGACTTGCCATTTTGTGTTGAACACAATGATGGGAGTCTGAAGGAATGTAGCGAAGTGTACTGGTTTCCTTTCTATACACGTCAAACTCTAATCTATTGTTATTTCTAATTACTAAAGTATCTAGAAACGGTAGCTGACCGTTTTCTTCTCTTTCACAAGTGAACTTTATAGTTTCGAACCGATTATTTAATCTATTGAGAAAATCGTCAATATTACATTTTTTAGTGTCAAATATAGCGAAAATATCATCCACATACCTCAACCAAACCCTAGGAAAGTATTCGCTCTCAGATTCTAAGTCCTTTTCAAAACGGCTCATGAAAAGGTTAGAGCGAATACTTTCCTAGGGTTTGGTTGAGGTATGTGGATGATATTTTCGCTATATTTGACACTAAAAAATGTAATATTGACGATTTTCTCAATAGATTAAATAATCGGTTCGAAACTATAAAGTTCACTTGTGAAAGAGAAGAAAACGGTCAGCTACCGTTTCTAGATACTTTAGTAATTAGAAATAACAATAGATTAGAGTTTGACGTGTATAAAAGGAAACCAGTACACTTCGCTACATTCCTTCAGACTCCCATCATTGTGTTCAACACAAAATGGCAAGTCTGAATTTTTTGGTCCACAGACTTCTCACTTTTCCTTGAACAAGGCGAGGTATGAGAAAGAGCTTAAAATTATAAAAGATGCGGCAAAGTGTAATGGTTTCCAGCCTCAGCATATCTATAAGTTAATTAGGAAGTGTAATTATAAGAAAACTGTGAAAAGAATCTACGACTTTTCGAGAGGATGTTAAAGCTTCACCCGTTGTGACCCTCCCTTACGCTCCCTTTATCACTAAAGGTTTGAGTAAAATCTTCAAAGAGCTAGATCTCAGAATAGTTTACAGTTCTGGGACTAGTTTAAGAAGTCTCATCGGTAACCCTAAAGATAAAATACAACCTCTAGAAAAGTCAGGTATTTACGAAATCAATTGTAAAGATTGTAATCAAAAATATATTGGGCAAACCAGGAGAGCAGTCTCAACTAGATTCAAAGAGCATATGGCTCATCTTAGATTTAATAGAATTGAGAAATCGAGCGTTGCCCAACACATTTTTGAAACAGATCACGACATCGATCATACGAATGTTAAATTAATTAGACAAATAAACAATTGTAAGTTTCTAAATGTTTTCGAAAGTTTAGAAATATATAAAAATAAGTCATGTGTAATGAATTGTGACAATGGCCCTATACCGTATTCGTCATTGTTTTCGTTAATCGGAAATTAATGATGCGTATCGGATTGACCGTGCATAACATTTAGGTTACCTGTTTTTGTAGATTTTATTTTAATTTAGTTTTATTATCGCCTTGATAATGACAGCATTGCTGTTGAAACGCGTCGGTGTTTTTAGTTAAAACTTGTTTGGTGTTCAGTGGGTTAAAGTGTTTAGTGTTCTACTTCTGCACCAAGAGATCCAGTGAAGAACTTCGCAATAATCGCTAATAACTCAAAAACTAATAAAGATAGATATATGAGACCTTAATAAGAATCGATATAGAATTTCTTGCTGAATTAAGTGCTGCAATAAAAACGACTATGTGCCATTTGAAAAGAATTTTTAATGTTTGAAGATATCTGAATTGGTTGCTAATTTATGTACACCCTGTATAATTGTGTTGAAAGTTATAACAGTTGTCATTGTCTATGACCCTTTACTTTCATCGTTTGCAGAAGTTTGGTATCTTACGCTTCAAAGGGCTTTACAATATTAATTTTTCTTGAAGATGATGTAATAGCAAAATTTTAAGGAAAATTTAAATATCTTCGAAACAGTTCAATTTAGGTACAGGAAACCCTAATACAAAATATTTGTAAATAATGCGTAGAATCGACTGCACTGAAAAACATTATACCATTGTATTTAAAATAACAAAGCTTCTATTTACTTCTGGAATAACCGGAAGTCAGATTTGGTCGAAAATATTTTAAAATAGTAGAACTTACCACAAATTCAACTGTCAAAATTTCAGAATTATACTAAAAGTAGATTCCGAAAACTTTCTAACTAACGAGTTTCGTGAAAAATCCTGTGTATACATATATGTACTTAACTACCAATGACAATAAAAAGATATATCGAATTTTCATGAATATAAAAATAGTCTTTGATGAGTGGCGCCCTCATGAGGAAAGGAAATATACCTTAGATATTCAAGGAAGTCCGAAAGACAGATTCTAATTTTATTATTAAACATAATAGAATATAACGTTTTATAGCTATTACTTAGTTTATCATCAAATATCTTAATAGGTATTCGATGAATAAATTCACACATTCCTAGCTAAGATAATCAGCAGTATTACAAGTTTCTTGGATTAAATTACAATTTCTACGCCTTAGCTGATGCAACAATTTATACGTTATGGATATTTTCTATCTCGTTTTAAAATGTTGTCTTTGCCGAGGGTTCGATCAATCAGTTGGTGAATAAACTGAAATAAAAAAAATGGTTGTTTTATTTCATCCAAAACTTCACGTTTATAAACGTTGAAACTACTATAGCTTTAAAATCGGAAACTCTTATTGATATTGTCAATTTTGCTTATTTAAACTTTTAACATTTTTAATAAACTTTATTAATTATTTTTTGTATAAAATGCAATAAAAAAAACAAAACAAACAATAATCTTTATACAATACTTTATTTCTACAAACATTGCAAAAAAATGAATACATTTTTCATTATAAATTCCAAGCAAGATTAATATACATACAGAAAAATTTGATTTTCCACAACATAGTTTACTTTCGATTCGTTTGTTCTGCAACTTTTTCGTCTGGTATTGTTTTGGTGTCGATTTTTTGGTTTAAATTTTTGGCATCATCACTCCGCTCCGCTCCTTTAAGCTTACCATCATCAGGACTAACTGTCTCGTCACTCTTGTCATCATCAAATGTTACAAGATGTTTTAAATGGTCTTCAACTTTTTTACTGGTATCTTTTATGTAGCCTCCAATTTTTTCACCGGCACCTCTTAAATAATCTTCAACTTCTCTGCCAGTTTCTTTTAGATAATCCTCGAAATTTTTGCTGCCACTAGCGTCTTCTTTATTCTCAGTAGACATTTCACAGAATTAACTTCTTGCTCGGCGAAACTTTTTCGAACGTAAGACGTAGTACTCGTAGTGTTAACTTTTGTATGTTTGTATTCTTGACATAATATTAGGTAACATTACTGGTATGCCGACAGGAAGTAATTAAGTCAGATTACATAGGATTCAATGTAATTGGTTATAATAAGACCTTGTTAACGTGGAATGTTTCGCAGTACATATATCGTATAAATAACGTAGGAATAAAAATTGCAAGATTATAAAATACCGTATGCTGCTAAAAATATCAATAAAATATTATTCGAATTTAGTTATACATGTTTTGTTAGGAAAGGTTAGGAGTAAACAAGAAAATATTTAAGCATTATATTGTACCGCATTGTTTAAATTATTCACAAGAAAATGATAAAAGATTCTTTTAGAATCAGTTGAACAGAAAATTTTTCAAAAACATGCCTTGAAAACCTTCGTAAACGCCTTCGTTAAAAGACCTATTGACGTCATCAAAGTAGCGCGTTTTTTTCGATGTTAGCTGGTGAATAGTGTGTTGTAAATGTTACCTTACATTTGGCATATAATCAATGTGTATCTATTTAATGTAACTTTTCCATTTTCTAAAAATGATGGGCCAGCAAAAATTTGAGTTTCCGAGATATCGTGTACGATTAACACTACATACCTATATTCTGCAGAGGAGGTTGTTTTATTGTTTGCTAATGAACGATTGACTATCAAACGTTGGAAAATTGCTATGGAGAACCTACAAACGATCTACAAAGGATTCTGTTCAAAGAAAATTAATTTCGATGGCAAATGTGTTCCTGAGGAATTAAAATCTTGTATTCACATAGGGTGTGTCTTTTTGGTTGCCTATCTAAGATTGTACTATATTTGTTTTATTATTTGCTAATAAACTAATAATAAAACAATTATTGACTATCACACGTCGGAAATTCGCGATCAAACACCTACAAACAACCTTCAAACGATTAAAAACAAGATTTATTATAACTGGTGATAGTGACGGGCTAACGTTATCGAGCCTACTTGATTTATTTATAATATGCAGTATAAATACCAAATTAGTTTTGATCTCAATCTATTTTCAATTTGTCGGTAACGCAGTTATCTACATTGAGAGCAAAAAACTGACAAGAGAAAGTCACTTGTAGATGGGTGTGGGTTAGGACAATAAATGAGTTAAAGCAAATCCTATTTTTATTACTTTCTCTTCAATTTATGTCGAATGAGAGTTTTGCCATCTATATTGGATCCTATGCCCTCCTGCTGCAGAAAAATTCAATACGATATGATCCCAAAATTTATTGGTTTGACCCGTCAAATGGAATACAGATTTTTGAGGAAGAACTAAATGTCGCGTTCGGCGGTGACCATGAACATAAACTTGTGAAACTGATAAAATTAGCGCGAAATTTAAAATTATTCTAATTTCGAAGAATCCTGTGCTATACTACCTTTTACATACTTAAATGTCTTTGTTTTTCAAGTGTAACATCTTAATATACAGGATGGGCTACTTAAAATGATGCATTGAAATTATGGCCAAACTAAATAAGAAATTTAAAATCGGACCAGGTAAAGTTATAACGGAAGCACATTTTAATAAAAATGTAGATTTTATACAATTCATCATAACGTCACACCGAAATCAATTTGCATTTATTTAAATGGGATGTGGTATTTTTATTGTAAATTTCTTAAACAGCAAATTTTTTAACATATAACTGTATAAAATATGACCGATTTTAATAATAAACGAAATCAACAACTTTTTGGAATTGCCGCCAATATTTCAAATTTTGAAGCACGCAAATATTGTTATTTACCTGATGCATATTTGCGTAAAACGCAAAATTTGAATTGGGATCATAGATAATATATACATTTCATTCTCTATAGATTGGACACTTCTAATAAAATTTTGTTGGCGTGTTTCTGCGCCATCTAGTGAAATGTGTTAAATTTAAAACAGACCATACTGGGGCACAAAAAGCTTGTTTATTATTGAAAATTGAATTTCTAACTTTTAAACTAAAAAACAAAGCGCTTTTATATAGTTTCTGAATATTGTCCTATATTTTCATTAAAAATATTTTTACAAAAATGTTATCTTCGTGGAACACGACGAAATAAAATTTCATTCCCTAACGCTTCTCGTGAAGTTTCAATTTGGATGATATATGTCACGTATACCTGTAATATCGAAACCGAAGGTTAGGTAATTTATAAAAATGATCTCAAAAGATATTCAAGTTTTAACAATCTCGGAAAGCCACTAAGGGGTACTATTAGAATGTAGGTCTAAACCATAACAGAATTTAATAACACATCTTGTATTTACCTGTTAATTGGATGTTGTATACTGCACTCTCCTTGGCAAAGTATATTGTATCTGGTGTTATCGCCTTGAAGACATTAAACATTTCTTGTACTGCTTCAATTTGTATGGGATAATGCGATATGAAAATAAAGTGTCACTGCTTTATGTCAAAACTAGTATGTCAGCTCTTGTCAATTTAATAGAAACGATAGTTTCATCCTTAAGCGGCATTTAACACTACTATTTCAGGTTTAAACTAAACCACGTCCAACATAATCCTTCATACATACATACATAATCAAAGACCTCTTATACGCGAAGGTGTCGAGGTGTAAAGTTCTCTTAATTTAGTTCCACAGATTCAACAAATTCACGCCACTCTTTCCTGTTTCTGGCTAGGGCCTTCGCCTCGTTCCACGTTTTTCCTCTTTTTTTCAGAAGTTCATCCGTACTGCTGTTCCACGTTTTTCTGGGTCGTCCTCTCCGATTTTTCCCGATTTTCCTTACCTCCCATACCCGCTTCACCTGTCTAGTTTCATTCATTCTGATCAAGTGTCCCCACCATTTCAGTTTCTTTTCTTCTACTTCAGTTCTTAATGATTTTGTTGTCAGCATCTGTTTAATGTCACTGGATTGTAGTCGTTTTGTTTGTCTTTCATTAAGTATCCAATTTTCTGCTCCATAGGTTAAGACTTGTAAGTATACTGCTTCATACACCGTCATTTTTGTTCTTGTTGTTATCTCTTTTTTATTCAAAAAGTTTTTGTAGAGTGCATAATCCTTCAACTTATATTATATCTTCTCCAAGAATATCACAAAAATTACCATATTCCACTAATACTGTTTTTAAAGACGCTTGTGACACAACATACAAAATCCGAATGACAATGCGAGTATGTCATAATGACACTCAATTTCGCGCTTTTCATATTTCAAATTTCAAAAAGCAATGCCAGCGACACCTGGTGAAATGTGAGTACCAAAACTGTGACGACAGTACACGGGACCTTCTGCCGTATCTATAGTACGTTAGTATTATATTATCTATGATTGGGATCTAGATATATGTCATTAAATGTCACTTGGCAACTAACAAACGTTCAAAATTAATTATTCGTTTGTAGCTTTTGTAGATGTCATAGTTTATACTTCATATTTTAAATTAAGCAAGTTACACTTTAAGATAAACAAATGGCAGAATAGTGATTTAAGTCAAATCTGACAAATGTCATACACAATATGCGTTACGTAAAATATCGGTAAACTAAGTTTGAAGCTTCGATACCGCGAAATTTAAATAATCAAATTTCATTCTTTGTAATTGCAAACATAGCTGAATAAAATATTTAATAAGTGATTGTGATGTGTTAGAAATACCATCTTCTTACAATACAGTAACAGAAAACCAATGTGCTATTTAATAAAATGCAAATTGATTTCGGCGTGACGTCATCATGAATGTTATATAATTTACATTGTTATTAAAATGTGCTCCTCATCGACCTCTATAGGTCTACCTGTTGGATTTTAAAATTTTTATTTAGCTTGGCCGTAATTCTAGTGCATCATTTTAAGTGGTCCACTCTTTATGTATATTTACAATAATTAATGATTTTCGCGCTGGAACTGTCATAAGGAACAATATTTACCGCCCATTTCTAAAGCGACCATGACTAGTTTAAAACGATCTATATGATCTAATCCTTGTACACATTATGTATGTGCATTGGACTTGGATAATGTCTACTGTATATGCATTTGGAAGATGCTGTCTAATGCGACCACCTGTCGAAGCGACCGTTTTTGTTTGGAACGGAGGGTGATCGGTTTATACAGGTTTCATTGTATTTGCCTGAAAAATGTTGGAAATGATAATTCTTCAGTATCTATCTCGATATCATGTTCTGCCTCTAAATGTTGTCGCAGCTGAGTTGATAGTTATAATCATAGGATATAAGTACTTTTTGGTTGTTTCAAATGAATTTTTCTCATGTGTTCATTTAAAAACGTCAGAAATCAAGCAAATCACAGCCATCTTTATTACTATATAAAGATAGGTAAGGATATGTTTAGATTCAATAGTAGATTCAACCCTTACCGGTATTGTTTAACGTTCAAGGTCGCAGCCGAGCGCAAAATTTAGCTCCGAGATGGCACTGATGATTAAATTTTTAAATGACCCGCATTTTCTCACTGCACATTCGTCACAATTCGTCTGCTTGTCCGTGCCAATCATTGAGATAGAATAAGTAGGGAGACGCTATCACGTGGCTAAAACGGCGCAGGCCGGCCATATTGGTACACCATTTTACGTCAAATACGTAGATTCTAGTGCATATGTCATGTATGGTTGTATTATTTGATTATTTCAATTCTTACAATTATATTATATAGCAAACTACTACAAGACATAATGGTTTCTTGTGCTCTACCTAGTTGCAAGAGTAGAAACAGCGTTAACAAGAAGAATTCGTCGAAAATAACATTTCATAGGTCAGTGTTTGACATAAAAACAATGTGCAGGGTCGTAATTCGACAATTTCAATTAGTGCGCCTGTATGTAGGTACATAAATAAACTATTACATATTGAGCGTTTATATTGTCAAATTATGACATTTATGGGCCTTGGGCCTAATAGGCGTGGGATGACGTAATTAATTTTAAATAAAACCATCTGTTAAGTGGAGGCTTAAGATTATACTTACAATTTTCAGTATTCCGGACCTGATGAGGCAGCCATATTGGTACACCACGTAAGCCCCGCCCAGTGCGCCGTTTTGAACATACGGGAAATATGCTTTATAGCGTCTCCTTAGTATACTAGCTCAATGACAAAAACGGTACTGAGATCGATTTCAATTCTGCCTGTAAACGTAGTAATTGTCATCTCGACAACTGTTCCTCTCAATATGTTTGTTGCAATAATTTTTTGCTGAAGCCCAAATTAGTTCGATTGCATTAAACTTGCGGTCATATGGCGGTAGACTTTTATTCGTTCTGTCATACGTATGAATGTATTATAAGTAACATAACCCGTAGGCGCTATAGGAACTGTAAGAAGTGTAATAATTCACTTATTTGCACAAGGATGTGATTTTATTTTATATGCTTTTAGATACATATGTACATACATATGTATGTATATCATATTATTATATTGATATGCAGTTATATATTAAATACTTTTTATGTGCCAATTTCTCGATATGCTAATTGAACTGTTGGACGTTTGATTTGTTTATTGTTAGCACAAGGTTATCTTCATATGTATTTTCAAAAAGGTATTAACGATACAATGTTTATGAGCGTTTAATAATAAAAAGGATCATCATCATGTATTTCCAACGTAATTCTGTTCTAAGTGTAATTGGATGTTTTAATTACATATACAGTGCGATCGTTTACGATGGAAACTGTAATTTTTTTAGTAATTGAACCCTGGAATTAATAACTACAACACTTATTTGTCAAATAATTTCTTGAATTGGTAATATGCAATGATGATAAGATTAAGCGTGTTTGTATTTCTGAGAAGCAGCTACCTGAGATAATATAAGTTATATAACTATGAAGTCAATGCTGCGCATTACCATCTTTAAAAATCCTTGTACTACTTACATTTAATTAAAAGAACTGAATTTTGCTATTTATATTTTAAGAAAGTAATAATATGCCAGCGACGTCATATCAAAAACTAGTTTTAGAATAAACAAAAAACAGAATTAAATGTAAAAGTTGACAAAAAATGTTTTTCTGTTTATTATACAGGGCGTATTTTATTTATGGTTTTCATTCGAAACTTTCTTAATTAGAATTACATTCCTACAGAATGTTTTCTACGTTGAACATGAAGGATATTTGAGCATATTTAAATTAACCTCCACTATTACCTGTGGGGTTTATGGAGAGAAAATGTGTTCATTATTTTTATTTTTTTTTTTGCGTGATTAAATTGGTTTAAATAGTGATCATTTAAAAATACACTAGTTCTTGTGTGGTTGTACAGAAAGGTGCAAAACAAGTGAGCGAAAAGTAGTGTTGGTATCGTACGAGCAACTGGAAATACGATGCTAAGGAGAGGTCCACCTCGAGATATTAGGGTTGCAAACCTAAAGAGCAATAATGAACGATTGTCTCTTTAGTTATTGAAGTTTTGGTACATGATCAAAAATATACTAAATGTTCAAAAGAAGACTCCATATTTTAATGGAAAACTAGGACAGTCGCTGCTTATTCGAAGTAGTTATATACCTACCTATACTAAAGAAAATGGACTTGATAACTTTTCCCCTTTATTGCACCCCCCCTATTTAAATCAAAGTATTCTCCCGCGTTGATTGACTAACTTCTTATCAATCTCGGAAAGATAATAATGATCCAGGGCCGGTTTTACCCCAAAGGAGGCCCTAGGCGCTAGAAGATTTTAAGGCCTTTTGTTAAACATCCATTTTATAATATTATGCAGTACTGTTTACTAAGTAAATCACAGATTTTTTTTCCAATTTAAATTACCCAAAGGGAAAAATAAAAAGTTGAATTTTAATATTTTAATACATTTTATTTGTCAGTTAATCCAAAAATGCGAATTCGATTACATCACATACAAATGGGCTCACCTATTAAAATAAATACTTATATTTTAATTCTGAAACTTATCAAAAACTTTAGTTAGGTACCTACCTGGTACCTACATACATAGTTAAAGGAACTTTCTTCTAGCCTTTTGTTTTGCAAATAAATCAATGATTTCCTCGTAATCCAGTGTATTCACTACTTCTGATTCAATAAAAATCATTGAGAGACTAGAAGTCTTATCCTGTAACATGCTGTTTCTTAAATAATTTTTAACTCTCTTTAAGACTGAAAACGAACGCTCTCCGGATGCATTGCTAACAGGTAGTGTTAAAAATATTTTTAAAATTGTTTCCACGTTAGGAAATGACCTTAAACCATTATTAATATGTTTATACATGCTAAAAGGGTCGGAAATATTTTCATCTTTGGTATAATTTAAAAATGTTTTATTTCGTCTTGAAAATAATCTACATTAATGTCGTCCTTGTAAGTCTCTTTTAGTGTGTTTATGCAAATATTGCTATCTTCTTCTGCAAGATCACTATTGAAAAATATTTTAAAGTTTTTTAAAATGTCACTATAAATTTGACTCCTTCTATCCAATTCACTAATTAACTTATCACAAATAACATAAACCGTTTGTGTAATGAATTTTTGGAGACATTTCAGATTTACTTCATTTGATGAAGACTCATCAGTTTGCAATTTTCGCGTTTTTACACGTTTCTTTTCATCATCAAATAAACATTCGTTGGTCAATGTCTTAGCTTCAGTTTCAATTTCTGTGAAATTCTCTCAATATCTTTAACAAACTGTTTTAAAGAGTTTAGTAGATTTTCGCCATTTAATAAATTTATTTTCGGGTCTTGAAGTGCTTTACTTGTAAAATTTAACCTCGTTAATAATTTATACCATAGTATTGTCAATAACGCCGTTTCATATTTTTCAAAGTTTTTTAGCAAACCTTTTGCCTCTGTACGTGCTATAGGTTTTTCTTCCTCAGATTGACACATTGTATTTAAAGCTGTTTGTATTTCTATATAGCCCTTTTTAAGAGCCAGTATGGCATCCGCTCTAGCGGACCACCTTGTATCGCATATTTTTTTCAATGATATACCATCGTTGGGTAAAATCTTCTTTAGCACATTCCATCGACGGGTTGACCCAGAAAAGAAAGTGAAGAGATTTTGACAAAAAGAAAAAAAATGCAGAGCATCAGAACACGATTCTGCAGCATTATTTCCTACTAAATTCAAAGAGTGGCTTGCACAAGGTACGAAAAATGCAGTAGAACTATGATTTTTAATTCGTCTCTGAAGGCCAGAATATATTCCAGACATATTTGCTGCATTGTCGTAGCTCTGACCTCTACATTTTGTAATATCTACTGAAAACTCTTTGAAAGTATTTAAAATTACGTGTTCTAAATGTTCTGCATTATGAGCCTCAATCGGTAAGAATCCCAAAAATCTCTCTTTTATTTCACCGTTTTCGTTTAAATATCTGATTATTAAAACGAGCTGGTCTACATGAGATATATCAGGTGTAGAGTCTACGCTAATGGAAAAATACATCGCTTTTTTAATGTCGTCCAAAATAATATCCTTTGTTTTTATAGCCATTAAATGAATAAATTCATCGCAAATAGTATGAGAAAGATAACTAGTACTTCCTTTACCGCAATTTCCATATTTTTCTAAATGATTTTTTAAAAAGTTATCAAACTGACTTAAATATTCAAAACATGTTAAAAAATTACCCTTATTTTCGGACCCTATAGATTCATTAGAGCCCCGAAACGCCAAACCAAGCGAACCTAACAATTTAACAGTAGCAACTACCCTTTTTAGAACATTGCGCCAATAATTTTCTTCGGACACTAACTGTTTACAAAGCTCAGTATCAATTCGTCCTATTGTTCCACGCCGTTTATTATAAAAGCACATAGATTTTACATGTTCCTGGGAGCGTTCGTGATCAGTTAATATTTTAGAAATATTTTTCCAATCATTATACCCTTCCTTCATTTTTGAAGAAACACGTGAAAAAGTTTACAAACAAAACAATACACTGACTTAGTAGTTTCTGAAAATAACAACCACTCACGTTTTTCTTTGAACCCATTAGATTTGGTAGTATAAAAGTTTGACTCCTGAAAAGTTCTAGTATATACTCTCTCTTTATCGACGTAAGTTGATTTCAGGTTTTCAATTGTTCCATAATTCTTAGGAACATTCGCCACGATCAGATCGATAAGTTTATCTGAAATATCTAGAGGCCACTTTGCGATATCCTCTAAATCTGAGGTAATATGTTCGAGTTTTAAAGATTTATCTTCCTTGTTTACCATCACTTCAGTATGTTCTGAATTTGGAATCTCTTGTTGCAAGGTATTAAGCTCGGCATATGCGTTATTACTATTTTTAGTATTTGTACATTCTGAATCCAAATTACATAGACGAACTGGAATACACAAACTAGTACCAGAACCAGACGGTAAGTTAGTTTTCTCAGAAACTCCAGAAATCGAGCTAGAATTTGAAAGAAATGATTCCAGTGAATTTCTAAGATTTTCGCGTTCAAGGTTTTTTGCTTTTTGCCTTTTCCGCTTGGCTGAGCCAGATTCGAATGATCTTTTCATATTGGTGGAACTAAAAATAAATAATAAAAGATTGGTACTAGCAAAGGTTATTTTTAAAATAGCTATTTTCATTCAACTACGGCAACGCCGCAACCTTAACATAGTGTAGCCATTAATTTAACCCACAGAGTACAGAATCTACTACTACTTACTTTCACGCCTGTCGCCTAGAGTCCGATAGGTTAAAATAATTTATAAAAATAACTATGCACTACCTTTTTTAATTCTTGCTGATTTATTGACACTTTACTTTAAAAACGAATGTAAACTTCAACAATAATAAAGCGGATCAAAAATAACTGCCGCCATCAATTACGCCATTACGCCATAGAATAAACTGAGAATGGCGACTCTTCGTCCCGCAGGAGAACTTGTATTGGCCCTCTGCCTCCGGGAACGCGAACTATCAAAGAGCGCTATATTTGAGTGTTATATATTTGATATAATATAGCAAATCTAAATATATTAAATTTGTTTTATATGCGAATACAAATATCAAATTTATAATATTATTATAAATTTGATATTTGTATTCGCATTTAAATTTTGTTTATTATAATAAATATTTTCATTTTTTTTCTCTTCGTGAGGCCCCTTTAGAAGTGAGGCCCTAGGCTAGCGCCTAGTGCGCCTAATGGTAAAACCGGCCCTGTAATGATCTACGGTGTAGTTCAATTAGCATACATTGCTTTCGTAAATTCGCATACGTGGTCGATTTCCAAAAAATGTTTTCTCCAGTGAGCACTTTCAATCAGCATTTGAGAATGAAACAACTACTCGACAACCAACTATTAATTTAGAAGAATCTCAAGCCAGTCCTTTAAAAGTAGTCCCACAAATACATGCCTATATAATTACAGTGTCAAATTTAAAAGCTTTGGATGACACCTCCTTGTTCAGTTCTTCTAATATTAAATTGCCGATTGATTTATTGACCAATAAAGATAATTTAGTTTTAAGTCGACAAGTGGCAAGGCCACTACCAAAAGCAGCTTCACCTAATGGAAATTTAAAGACAAACAAATCAGGTCACGGAGAGAAAGAACTGAAACGCCAGAAGAAATAACATTCTAGAAGAAACTTCAATACGTTTAGTAAAAAGAAGGAAATCTAGTCTTAATTGGAGAGGTGAAAGCATGAAAGAAAAACAAGCAATAGACAAAAAAATTAATTAAAGAGAAGATTTAGTTACTAAAAAATCCAAAATCAAAATTCTGGCTACGATACGTGGACGCTATTTTCGTGATTTGGCCACGTGGAAAGGAAAAACTAACAAGAATTCTTCGAGCATATCAACATACAACACCCATCTATAAAGTTCGCCGTTCAATTAAAGGAAGAATGAAATGAACTACGATTTTTTTTTCCATCAGACTTGGATTCCACTGCCCTTTCTTAATACAGGTAGTTTTATACAATATACATAATAGTGATAATATAGTTAATGAGACCTATATAGGTTTGATTTGATTATTTGAAGCTTCTTTATGATTTCCACTGTTGCTTGGTCTTAAAAAGGAAGACAAATCACATATGTACAGTCGTGGACAGATAAATGTAGTAGGGTCAGGTAGGGTAATTGTAAACTAGGGGTAATTGGAAACAGTACTGGGATTTATTAAAAATTTAAAATAGGCTCGACTCGTGCGCCAACTTCAGTGGACACACCTCGGCCGGATATGCAGTTGCATAGTTTACTCCGCTACAGTTGATTTTACGCCAACAGTGATAGTAAGTTTTGGATGATGTTTTATTGTTTGGAATTTGTTTCGGTCACGGAACTTTACAAGTTTTGTTAGAGAGACTGAAAGGTAAGTTTGAAGCTCTTTTTTGCTTTTGGCGATAAGTATTTGATGCAGAGAAACGTTTTTTCTGGACGTAACCTCAAATTTGTTCCTTCAGCCTCGACAAATATGTGTTTACAATTACCCCTTCGAAATTTGCGAATGGGGAAATTGTGAACGCCTAGTTGGGATAATTGTAAACAACAACTCGTCGCATCAAAATAGTATTTATTCTATTACAGGAAGCAAGAAATATGCCTAGGAAGTATATGAAAAAGAAAACTGACCAGAGGTACTCACAGGAAGATCTTCTATTGGCTGTCAATGACGTAAGGAACAAGAACTGCACGTATCGTCAGGCTTCACACCAATATAACGTGCCTTGAAGTTATGGAACGTCTCAAAGAAGCCGAACGTTTAAAAGAGGAGAAAAATAACCGAAAACGTAAACCTCGCGAAGGAAAAACTTCCAGAGAAAAGCTGAAGGACTGAAAGCTAAGAGGAAAATGACAATTTGAGACTTTGTAGTGATTCAGATGAAGACATGAATGAAATACAATGGGCCGAAAAAGTTGCAGCTGACAGCTACCCGCAGGTGGAATATAAAATGCTAGAATGGCATGCAATTAAACGAGGAGATTACTTATGGGTCAAATTTCTTGGAGGACCTAGAAAAAGCACAAATTATAAATATGTCTACCGTGTACGGGATGTCGATGAAGAAAGTGGCGACGTTGATGTTGTCGGTTTTAGGCGCAACGACACATTTGGCACTGAATTTGTTGAAAAAGAACAGGACGTTTCAACTGTAGAATTTTAGATGATCGTGGCCTTGCTACCTGACCCGAAAATTGTGAAGAGAGCTAGAAAAACAATTCAAGTTTTTGAAGGCACTGTTGGCGTTTTTGAAAAATAGTGTTTTTTCAACATATTTTCTGTGACCACGTGAAACTTCAATAAAGAATTTGTTATTTCTAGCCGCCTTATTATTGTCCTGCAAATTCATAGCTTGTATAAGGGTAAATGCAAACACACATATAAATTGATGCTCAAGCATGCAAAAGGTTCAGTTGCACTCCTATTCACATTTCCCCCATCAAAACTCACTATTAAACTTAATAAGACAACAAACGTATGATTCCATTTACCCCTAAATTGTATACCATCTAATTTTGTGTTGGGGTAATGGTAAACAGGCCCGAAAAATTAAAAAATAACATAGATAGACTTGAAATGTGGCAAAAAGACTTCAAAAAGGTCAAACTATACGGGTATTATTACAGGTGTCAATGACCCATCATTAAACACAAAATATAGCATTTTAAAATGCAAGTTTACAAAAAGCGTTTACAATTACCCTACCTGACCCTATACTTACAAGCTTTCTTTAAAAAAAAATTATGGTGTAAAAGTTAGTAGTTTGATCTATGTTTCGGTATGATCTAACATTTGTTTTTTATGACAAGTATCTTAAGCTAAAGTTCGTCTTACAATAATAAAATAAAATTTCAAATTTTTGACATAAATAAAATTTAAGGTTGTACCGCATTTATCTGGCCTCGACTGTACGTGTAAATAACAGAACACCTTTTTTCATTATTATAATTACAATTAACAAAATATGCTGTAACTGGTAGTTGATTGCATACCTCTAAATAATGCTTACATCATATTTTTAACTTAAACTTAAAAAACAAGCAAAAACTATCTGAGTTGTTGTTATTGAAAAGTTGTTTGTAATCTCAAAAATAGATTTATATTTTAATTAAATATACAGAGTGGGCAAAAAAATCTATACCATCTCTGTAACTTCTGAAATATATTCTCACAAAAAAAATCATTGAAGAAATTTGTTTCATGTTCCATGACCTGTAGTAATATGAAAACCAATTCTGGTTTCCGATAGTTATCTTTCTTTGATACTTTTACGTTTGTTTTAGACATGTACAAGGTAATGTTCTCAAGAAAAAATATAATATATAATAAATTCCTTGACTGTAGTCAAATTCACAAATCTTGTAAACAACTCACACAAGTACAAGTTGTCACAATTCTGATCATTAAATCACATAGTTTTATCGCTGATAATACACAATCAAACTACGGATTTCGTAAAAAAATATACACAATAGTTACAAATATAAATTTCGTTTGCCTGTGTACGTTATTTAGTATGCAATTATTGAGAAAAAAATATAATAACAGTGACCAACATGAATAGAAATTTAATAACAAAAATTACCCTCGTAATTTCTCCTGGAACTTTTTGTGTATCATATATATCACATATAAATAGAAACTAGTTTTTCTTGAACTGTTTATTAACACTTTATATAATACTAAATTATAATACTAATCATCTGGAAATACAATTCTATCATTCTCTGGGTTTGTTATGATATGTTCTACTGTGGCACTTAACCGACTAGAAAACTTAGTTTCTACTTTCTTCTCCGTCATGTAGGTTTCCATAGCTCTGTCTGTTAAAATACTGTCGTCTGGGAAAACGATTCTGTCATCAACGTTTAAATGGTCATCTTCATTGCCATTTCCTCGCAAATTCGTTTTCGTAAACGCTGTAGGTCTTCGACTATGGTCATCAAAACTCATTCCATCGATCTTGCCATTCATTTTCGAATGTTCATCTGCATTGCGATTTACTCGTGAATTTCTATTCTTAAATGCTGCGGATCCTCGACTACAATCGTCAAAATTTGTACCAAGATCGTCTGGAAAAATTATCCTGTCTTCCAGCTTCAAATGTTCATCTTCGTTGGAAGTTCTTGATGGATTTATGTTCGGGAACTCTTTGAATGTTCGACTATGATCATCAAAATGCCCTTTAAATTCCATTGTGGCCGTTGTATGCGGTTTTATAAGTAAGTATACTAAATATACTAATAACAAAACTTGCTTGTTAAACAACGTATTGATGGTAAATGTAGTTAACACATCAAACGAGATAAATACACGCTCAAGATTCCGATTGAACTAAATTTTTGAAGGATAATTTCAAGTATATATACATACGTAACCGTCTCTGTCTTTCACTGTATAAAAAAACAACTCCATACCGGAATTTGCGAAAGAAAATAAATATTTTAAGATAAATATTTAAGATATTGTAGCCGATTAACTGTACTCCAAGCATGATAATAAAAACCCAGTTTTCTTTATTTAATTTTTTATATGTAAATAATCGTTGGTAATTCCATCAATTATATGAATATATTGTTAGTGACCTCTGCCTATCAGTCGTTATAGATCAAATGTAAAAATCACAAAACGTCGAACCCACAGATATAAACAACATCTTGTTTATAGATTTGTTGGTTGTTCATTGTCATCATTAAATATAAAATATGTATTTATTTTATTGCGTTAGGTTTGTCACTGAAAAAAAAAGTCGAACAGTAATACTACTAATAATGAAGAATACTCAGAATGTTGGCTATTAATTGAAGAAAATATAAATAAATTTGTATAGTTTCGTCGGCATTAATCCCAGATATTTTTCCACCTGTAGGTCAAATAAAACAGGAATTAATTACAAATGAATTTATTCCACAAAATAAATTATTACGTTTGCATTAAAAATACTTCTTTAGTGGCAGAAATTGAGGTTTAATATTACTCATATACTTAGAAGAATGAGCAGGACTGGCTAAGCTAAAAGATCATAATATAACACCAAGATTCTATTTCGAACAAGTACTTTGAAGAGATACAAGGTTTCGGTGGTGCTGGCTACTATATAGTTCAACAATTTTTCAGGCAGAAATATACAGGATGTTCCTAAATATCATGTACATGAGGAAGGGGATAATTATTTGGTTTATTTTGTTCCTAAAATTTCATATAAACATAGGTCTGCAAACGCTTCGTTACCAATCTGCAGGGTGTTGAAATGTCAAGACTTTTTTCACTTTTTACTGTATAGCTCCTACAGTTTTTGAGATATTTTGCTCAAATTTGGAAGGTAGGTTACGCTATAAGGCCTGCATCATTAGCCATGCCAAATGATGATGTAAGTCTACAGGGTAATAATTTTTTCGGAGTCATGCCCTGTTTCCTCACCCTGAACGTTTTTGCGATGCGCCACTCCTAGATTCTAAAATACGCAATAAATTTTCTGTCTTGTTTAGAAACTTTTTGATTTCTTGTATTTTTTTCTTATCTCTGACTGTTATCGAAAAAATAGAAAACAATTTTCTGTAATTCGCCAGAGAAAATTAAATTTTTTAAAATGGTCTAACAGGCTCTGGCTTTATTCAGATGGTCACTTGAGTTTATTAATTTGACAACTGACATTAGAAATCGTAACTTGTGTCTGTATAAGTAAAGTTTTAAATTGCAAACTGTAAGGTGTAAAAGTGTTTTAAATACTCGTTATAATTTTGTAAATATGCCAAATTTCACTAATTTTGAAATGGCTGACATGCATTTTGTCTACGGCCTTGCGAATGGAAATGCAAGAGAAGCCAGGCGTCTGTACATGGAGCGCTATCCCAATAGAATGATACGCGATCATCGAATATTTTAAAATATTCATAGGCGTCTTGGAGAAACTGGAACTTTTAAAAAGAATACTAATGATGCAGGTAAACCACGTACTGTTAGAACACCACAGATCGAAGAGGCTGTTCTGAATGAAATAGACAGACATCCTCGTACCAGCACCAGAAAAATCAGTGAACATTTAAATATTAGTCATCAAGTTTTTTGGCGTATTCTACGTGTTTCCCTGCTATACCCTTACCACATTCAGAGAGTGCAGGCTCTTCCTCCCCGAGACTTCCCTTTAAGGATTGATTTCTGTCAATGGTACCTTAATAAGCTAGCAGCAGACCGCATTTTTAATTGTAAAATCCTTTTTCCCGATGAAGCGCATTTTTCAAGGACTTCAATTATGAATTTCCACAACAACCACACGTGGGCAGATGAAAATCCACATGAAATTGTACAAACGCATTTTCAAGAACAGTTCTCATTAAATGTATGGGGTGGTATAATTGGAGATAATTTGATTGGTTCTTGTTTTTTGCCTAATCGACTTACTGGTCAGTCATACAGGCTGTTTTTGCAGAATGAATTGCCTTTATTACTTGAAGACTTGCCCATTTTACTTAGAAATCAAATGTGGCATGATGGCGTCTCATCACATTTTTCTATTTTGGCTCGGGAGTATTTAAATGAAGTATATGAGAATAGGTGAATAGAACGAGGTGGACCTCAGCCTTGGCTCTCTAGGTCTCCTGACTTAAATAGTATACATTTTTTCCTGTGGGTACATCTCAAATCTCTAGTGTATACAACACCAGTGAATACTGTTGATGACTTACGAAATCGAATAATCGACGGATTTGAAACGATAAGAAATACTCCAGGAGTATTTGCGAGAGTGCGAGCATCAATTAGAAGAAGAGCGGACGTAAAGTTGGTTGAAGTGAACGTTAATTTTGAACGACCCTGTATAAATTATGATAAATTCTAGGACGTAAATTATATGTATACTATTTCGGCTAATAATATGCCAAATATGATGTCTTTAGCTGGAATGCCTTAAAAAAATACAGAATTTTGAATAAAATCTTGCAGTTGGTCCTATATTCGAAAAAAATTTAATAACTTAAAAACGGCTGATTTTTGACATAGGGTGTCTTAATAAGTTTTGATGCAGAATTGTATGCACGATACAAAAAACTCATAAAAAATATACCGTGCTATTTAAATTAAGAAAGTTGACGTCAACTTCTGGTAAACCGGAAGTGGTACAACGGCGCAAATAATTTTGCTGATGAGTCCAAATGATATCAGTTATAATTACAAGTTTTCAGAAATGTTGAATTTCAAGAACATCAAAAACTTCTAACGAACCAGTTCCGTGAATGACCCTGTACATACCATCGAACATTGTGCCCGGGACAAATCTGCTGCTTCGAGAACAATAGTTTATCGGTGGTTTAGTGAATTTAAAATGGGTTGTACAAACACCGAAGACGCACCGCGCTGTAGAAGGCTAAAAGAGGCTACGAATGCCGAAATTGTAAAGCAAGTGCATCAAATCATTTTGAATCATCGTAAAGTGAAGTTGAACGAGTTGGGGGATGGGATACATTTTGTCGACCAAAAAATGCATAGTTATAGTGTAATCGAGTGAACTTTTCTCGATGTTTTGTAACGATCGATGAAACATGGGTCCATTATTATAAGCTTGAGTTTAATAGGCAGTCTGCGGAGTGGTTGGAAAGCCATGAAAGCCGGCCAAAGCGGTCAAAAGAACAAAGCTTGGGTGGGAATGCTATGGCCCCGTTTTTTTTTGGGATTTGTATGGCATAATTTTTATTGATTGCCTGCAGAAGGCAAGAACTGTCACAGGAGAGTATTATGCAGGGTTATTGGACAAATTGAGCGATGAAATAAAGAAAAACGACCCTATATGGCGAAAAAGATAGTTTTGTATCATCATGATAACATGCTCTGTCACACATGTGCTTGAAAGCGATAGCCAAATTGGGCAAAGTAGTTAATTGCTAACCCACCGTATTCTTCAGACTTGGAGCCCAGTAACTATTATTTCTTTCCTAACGTCAAGCGGTGGCTGCAGGGAAAGAGATTTAGATTGAATGAGGAAGGCACAGCGGCAACTGTACTACCGAAGGAACATTGACATTTTGGAAGATCGCTATATCAAGTGTACTCTTGAAGGTAACAATGTTGAGAGATAAATATAAATTTGCCCACAAAATGGCGTCTCTGATTCTCGCTTTCATATCCTCTGCTGTTATCTAAAAGAAGCAAATAACTTAAAAACTAGTACAGATAGTCATAGGGATTCCTGATACTGTTTTTTAGACAATAAAATGTTCTATCTGATAATATAAATACATACAGGGTGTTCAATTTAAAATAATAAAGTTATGCACGATAGAAGTTTACAAAGTTTGGTCTCGGTACTTGAACGACCTGTAGTCAATAACTTTGAATATGGCATTCAATCAGCCAAAGGATCTACTATTTACGCTTTTCGTTCCATTTCTCTGAATTCAGTCATTTTCGAGAAACTAAACTTTTCGTGCAACATTGCGTTTTCAAAAACCTTGAACCTTGAACCATAAACTACAAAAATTAGACATTCGAAACCTTAAATATAGTTGATCTAGATTTCGGTGTACAATTCAAAAATGCCATAAAATACAGGGTGTTCCGTTAAGAAAAACATAACTTTGTTACATTGTTAAGTTTTGAAACACCCTGTATATTGCCTATTATTTTTAAATTGTAGATCTAATCCACCTACATATTGTTATAGATGTTTGTTAGTTACAGGTTTCAAGACTCTTTTCTCAGGGTTCAGGTGGGTTCTTGGACTCTTTTTCTCTCACACACACAATTGAAACACAGGTATTATTGGTGCTAACGAATTCAATTTAATTTTTATTTTTGAATTACAATTTTTTTTTAATTTCGCGCCTTTACTAAATATAAAAGGGATAATTTATTTTACGTGTTGAAATTGAAAAGTTAGAACGAAAAATGTGACAGAAGTGAAGGTTACACTTAAAAAAAATATATAATATAACGACTTGGTGTTTAACACAGGTAAGAAATCTTAACTTTTAATTACTTATATCTAATTAAGAATTTTGGTCTGTTAACGTCTTTTGTAGGTTAACTTCCTTTGTAACGACATTAATAATTCTAGGATCAAATTGGGCAAATTGGAATTACAGGATTCTCTTAAAACTGGTAAGCGATCTGTTATTTTATTTAATTCAATTAAATCTGTTTTAAAATTTTGTCTTTATCGACTTTTTTTAAAAGTTAACTTCTTTATTTTTTCAATCAAATTTTAATACTAATACCTTTACACCACCTATCTGTTAAGGGTCGTTGGGATAGTCTCAGTCAAGGTTCGTCAAGTTCAGGATTTCGGGCAGGAATTACCGAGTACGGCTGGGATTTCGAATAGGAATGGCGTCCGGGACTTCGACGTGGGAATCTCTGCGAATTCGGCCTCGGAATGGCCGTCCTGGGTTCCGCTGGTGCCTCAGGGATTAATTTAGGAAATTCTTCGTAGTATTTAATTAAAAAATTGGTCGTGTCCTTTTCAATATGTATGTTTGATAAGAAATTTAATTTTGGATAAGGGAAATATTATGAGTTTTTAGGTGAAATAATGATTTTAACTTTATTGTTTACGTTTCAGGGATCAATTCGACATAGGTCTAGAAGCCTTAATGGTTCGGACGCGTCTGTTTCTAATATTTTTTCAAGGAAGTCTTTTTTGTGATTCATGGCTGTCTATTATTTGGATGGAAAATGTGATTTGGACTAAGAAATTGGCACAGATGAAAAGGGTTCTCAAATTCCTGGAAATAATGTAAAATTACCTTTGAAAATTGTGTTAGATGTCACGTGAGTAATTGGATTATCCTCGATGGTTTTCCATTTTGAAAATGTAAATTTATTAAAATGTCAGTTAGATTAGATGTCCGTATTTTAGTCCGATCTGTCATTCATGTCAACAACTTAAATCTAGTTATATATAATTTTACCAACTTAATTTTTTTCATATTACTACAATTTAAATGTCATTAGCTATTTATCTATTTTTTTTAAGTTTGAATTAAATGTCGTTACAATATATTCCAGTATGTAATTTTTTCAAAATTGTTACCATTTAACTACCAGAGACCACGGCGTTCCCAATGTTACACCCTGTATATATATTTCTTAAAGATTAAAAATAGTTTATTTGAATAAAAATTTGCTCGGCAATAAATTTGTAAGGATAGTGTAAGAAGCAAAATTAAGATGTTTTAAATTTTGCTGTATTTATTGGATGTATATAATGTATTAAAAACTATTAATATATTCGTAATACATTCGATTTAGTACTATAAATATTATTCTTTAAAAAATGTAGCATAATAATAAATAGATATAAACAGTTTAATAAATAAATATTTTCATAAAATAAATACAAAAAATTTACAATTACTTCTTTCAATCATCTGGAAATACGATCCTGTCATCACTCTTCGGTTGTGGCTTATTTTCATCTGCACCATTTCCGTCTGTTAACAGCTTGTCATCTGGAAAAACAATTCTATCGACATTTCCACTACGATCTTGTATATAATTTGTATCTATATCGTTATTTTCCCATTCTTCCGGTTTACGAATGTAATCTTCAAAATTTTCACCAGCATTATTCCATTTATCTGACTCTGATATAGTGTTGTTCAATTTTCCTTCATCGCCGTTACCAATTTCATTATCGTTCTCAAATTGATCATCGGACTTGTTTTCTTTATCTTGCGGACATTCAGATTGTACGCTACATTTTCCAAATTCTTCTGGTTTACGACTATGGTCATCAAAGTTGGTACCGGATTCCATTATGATGAGTTTTATAGATTTAAATTCACTATTACGAAAGTTGTGACTGTGCAAATTATTTATAGTTAAACGCGGTATTTGGAACGGAAGCACTATATCTACAATTCAAATTAGTAAGTAGTCACTTACAATTAGTTACATACAACAAACATTAAATTGTTATGCGAAGGTAAAAGTGATACTGAACATCGAGTTCATATGCAGTGCAATATATAGTTATCTGTTCTTCGATACAAATATGAAAATTAAGAAATAATTTCGCGAGAAAATATGTCGTTCTAGATGTTTTATTTTTTATTTAAGTGGAATGATTAATCTTGTTATACTTTAAAACAAACCTATAATTATTTAGTTGCTTGGTAATCAAGAAATCATTTGTAATTCTAACGAATTTGATACCATCTATCATATTCAACACATGATGTGGGTGTAAACTGCGTGTTTATCGCTATGGCTTTAGTTGTTGCATGAGGTTTCATCATTAAATTTCTGGATATATAATATCGCCGAGGGTTAGAATTAAGGTAAGAGGAATTACTCTGTTTCGGTTATAATTTGTTTACTTGTAAAATTCTTTTATTGTTTGTCATTGAATATTGTTATTAATTACTCCTTCTATACTGCGCACAATTTTGATGTATGCATCCAGCATTATAGTTGGAGTCCTACCTATTAATATCCAAATGTAAAAATTCAAAAATAAAAAAAGGCTTAATAGTATTTGGTACAAACCTATTTATCTATACTCAAGTATTTGATGAATTGTGATAATTTGGTGTTATTGTGTACAAACAAGATTTCTTGACGAATAAATTTTTATATGGCACCTTCAGACTTTATTGAATGTTTAAAGTTTAATATTATATTCAAATGGGTACATAGTCGGTAGATGTGCGAAAATTATCGTATTTATAGGATTAATGTTCTACAGATTCATATACATGATATGCGATGTCGAGTATATGTTAATGCATAAACATACTGCAATTTCCAAATAAATTTTACGGTAATTTTACATAAATATTTTGTTAAATATGTTAATTGTTCGCTCAAGTAACGAAATATTTGCCACCAATCAAAATTTCCATTAAAAATCATATACAGGCTGTTACAAATTCGCGGATCACCATTGGGATCTCGAAAACGGTAAGAGATTTTCCTGCTGAATAATAATCCGTTTTAAAAACTTTTCTATGATTTGTAGTTTTTGAAATATTTCCGAAAAACCGAAAAACACACTTTTCTTTTTTCTTCTGTTCTGAAGTTATTATTGTAGGGATCAAAACAAGATTAATACATTCTACAGGCACTTTTTTGATCTCTTTACGAAGGTGTTATTAGATTTTGCTTAAAGTGTTTCCTCTCGCTTTGACCACCATCAACTTCATTTTTTCTTATGGCCGCCATATTAGATCTTGGCATCATTAAATAGATCAATTTTTTCTGATATTTTTTTATGTATCACGTATCCTCATTAAAGAAAGTTAAATAGCTATAAATGCAGAAAATGTTAAAAATAACAGTACTAAGAAAAATATGGTGTGCTGTGACGACAAAAAGTAAACGTTTTGACATATCTCCGCATAGTTTAGTTTGTTTACTGTTCAACTCAAATGCAATTCGTTTTAAACTTATTCAAATGATGAAAACAACGCATAACAACGTGACATGTTTCAACTTTATTATAATAATAACATCACAGTAACAGCGAGCGAAATTTACTTCCAACAGTATCCATAAAGACGTCAACCAAATAGAACATTGTTTGGTAAATTAGATAGAAACGTTATTCTTTATGGATCTTTTAGTAAATTTCGAAGGAAGTAGAAATTTCAGAATTTTAATATAAATTCAGAAAACAACAGTCATATTAACAACTTTTAATATCCAGCTAATTCCTGAAAAATTAAGAAGGTACATATTATAACATTCACAAAAAGAAAAAAACCCAAAATATGTATTACAATGTCGATACTGTAGTCTGTTTCTTTGAAATTCTGAATAAGTTATATTTTACAATACTCGTCACATTGCATTGATACCAAACGTGACCAACACGAACGAATTAAACTAGAAAAAATATCGGTGTACTCGACAGTTTTGAAAGTACCTACTTGATAGATATATTCATAATTATTATAGTCTACAAATTTAATAGTTCACAAACAAAACAAAATTTTCAGAGTAGTAGTAAAGTAACTGGTTCAGCATAAGCTTTATTTTTCAGAATACCCCACAAAAAAATCTAATGGCGAGAGATCCGGTCACCTTGCAGGCCAACATACTATTCCACTATTCCCAATCCACTAATTTGGAAATTGTTCGTTTAAATGATCACACACCGCCCTTGCATTGTGCGCTGGTGCACCATCATGTTGAAACAATAATTCTGGAAGTCTCCTTAAATTTATATTGTCCAAATATTTGGCAAATGTAGTTCTAAAAAAATTTACGTATCGTTCTGAGTTTAGGTTTTCCTCATAAATAAATGGGCCAATTACTTGTTCTCCCACAATTCCCGCCCAAACATTGAAGCCAAATCTAACTTGATTTCGAACTGGTCTATTGACTCTTGGATTTTCAAGCGAACAGACGTGCTCATTATTTTGATTAAATAATCCACAATTTGTAAATTTATTTTCATCCGTTCAATTAATGTTTTTTAAAAAATTGCCGTCTCTGTTGCTAAGCCAATGACACCATTCTAAACGTCTTTCGGTATCCCCAGGAAGTAAAGCGTGTGAAACGTGTATTTTGTAGCATTTGTAATTTATTGTTCTTTCTCAAAAGTCTCCAAATTTTAACATGATGCGCGGCATCGATAGTGTTTGCAGCTTGTCGGGTTGAATTGGAAGGGTTATTGTTAATCTAAAAGAAGAAATTATAAAAGAAAATTGAAACTGTTAAAACAGCTCTTGACTGGACTTTTATTTAAACTATACATTTTTATAAATAATGTAACAATTAAGAGAATACCTCTTCTAAAATTTGTTCATTCTCATTATTATTAGAGCGATCTCCATACTTCTTTCGAGTGTCGAAAAGATCCATAAAGAGAAATGTTCCTATCTAATTTACTAAAGAATGTTCTATGTGGTTGTCTTTCTGGATATTGTTGAAAGTAAATTGCGCTCGCTATTACTGAATTGCTGTAATTAGCATAATAACACTTTAACATGTCGCGTTTTTCTTCATCGGAAAAATCCGTTGTAATAAGTAAAACGATTTTCAGTAGGATTAAACAGTAAACAAACTAAACTATGCGGAGATATGTCAAAACGTTTACTTTTTGTCGTCACAGCACACCATATTTTTCTTAGTACTGTTATTTTTAACATTTTCTGCATTTATAGCCATTTAACTTTCTTTAATGCGGATACGTGATACATGAAAAAATATCAGAAAAAATTGATCTATTTAATGATGCCAAGATCTAATATGGCGGCCATAAGAAAAAAAGAAGTTGATCGTGGTCAAAGCGAGACGAAACGCTTTAAGCAAAATCTAATAACACCTTCGTAAAGAGATCAAAAAAGTGCCTGTAGAATGTATTAATCTTGTTTTGATCCCTGTAATAATAACTTCAGAACAGAAGAAAAAAGAAAAGTGTGTTTTTTGGTTTTTCGGAAATATTTCAAAAACTACAAATCATAGAAAATTTTTTAAAACGGATTATTGTTCAGCAGCAAAAACCGCAACTTTGCCCAAATTTAACCGACTTTGTATCTCTTACCGTTTTCGAGATCCTAATGGTGACCCGTGAATTTGTAACAGCCTGTATAAGTATAGGGTAAACTACCCAGTTATTGGACACTTGGCAGTAATTGGACAGTTCGTTTTGAATAAATGCGAATAAGATTCCTACTTATATTCGTTTATTCCTAGCTTTATAGATGACACTATGTATGTATATTCGATTTGTTCGTATTGTACAGCGACCCCATGTTGTCTCTGTTTTGGCGGGATGTTGTGTTATTCTTGAACGTGTAAAAGGTGGCAGTTTTCATGTAGTTTTGTTAAGAAATTTGTTGTCAAGTTGTTGAGGAAATTTGAAAATAGTGAAGGTAGTATCTAGAATCCAAAACCGATGATACATAAAATCATCCACAAGGTCTAATTCTTGTGAATTGTCACCGCATTTTTATTAATTTCACAATGCATTTTGTGTTTTAACATGTTGTGTTTAGTCTAAAAAAGCGCCTAGTATGACTAATTAGTTTTAATGGTGCGTTTTATGATGTTTTGTTCTGTGACTGCTAGCTTCTTACTCTAATCGTAAGTTTTTTATTTATGATTACTGTTACCGCTTTTGTACTTGGATATTTTCTTGTAGAATTACCTTCTGAAGAAGATTTTAATAAAAAATCGAAAGCTTAAGGTTTAGATAAATGAGTCTTATTTCCTTTTAATAAGGATTTTTCCATTGGCTGCTAACCCCACTAGCTCCACGATCATCTTAAATACGTTTAGTTAACGTTGTGACAGCCGTTACTTCCCCTCTAACTATCATCCACAAGGTAAGTTTTAGAAGTTTACTGGCAAAAACAAACTTTAGGTAGGTTAGAATGTAAGGATGTCCAGGAACTGAAATGAATAATGTAACTATGTCAGTTATTGGACATCTGTCCAATTACTACTCAAATCACATTTCCTTGTTTTATGCAAGAAATTAAAGGTCATTTTTATATTGTTTTTTTTTAATATTAATAATGCTGAACTATTTACTTTCTAACTAGTTATTGGATAGGTGTCTAATAACTGAGTCTCAGACTGTCCAATAACTACACTGTCTATATTTATAAGATAATGCCAAAGAAAACCTCATATAATGCTAACTCTTTGGAGGCGGCAATAGATGATGTTAAGAGCAGTAAAATGGGATTAAGGGCAGCTGCAAAAAATATGGTGTACCAAAATCTACGTTGGTGTTTAAATCTAAAAACCCTGGTCATAAAGATACTTGCGGTCCGTCACCCATATTGGTATTAGAGAAGAGTTGCAACTGGAAAAATACGTAATCAATCAGCTTATTTACAAATGTATGTCTTAAATACCTATTTAGGTGGATAGAAGAACTAGCAAACCGAGGTTTCCCAAGAAAGAAAAATAGGAAAATTACCAAAATCAAGCGACTGCTGAATCGGAAAAGTCAAATATTAAACCTGAAGAACCTGAGTCAAAAACGCTCTTCATTGAATCAAAGATACCCAAAAATTTGACTGATAATGCTGAAATATTAGAAGGAAATGAAGAAGATCTAACTTCGAGCATTGAGTCAATTTCGATGACTAAACCTAACAATTTGAAAAACATTAATGTGATTTCGGACATCATAGTTAGGCAAGCAGATAATATAACAGCATTCTCGGCATCGCATGTAACTTCACCCATTTTGGACGAAAATTTTAACTTTAGAAATTTACCTGATACTGTGAACTCTTTATCAATGAATCAAACCACTGACAATATAAAGCTGCGACAAACTGCAGATGTACCAATAACTAACGACAATAACGATACTACGCACCAAACTTCTAGTTCACCAATAATAAATAAATGTATTGACGATTACCTGAAAATACCACCGTCAAACTGAGCGCGTTCCATTTGCTATAACGTCACGACTTTATCAAGTAAGTTTTGAAGCTAAAATAAGGGCTCTTAAATTAGAAGAGGAGAATAAGAAATTAGAAAGAAATCGACGAACAGAAGAAAAAGTTGCAATTAAAGCAACCTCCAGAAATAAAAAAAAAAAGTCTGTAAACCAAAAGAACCAAGAAAAGGTCTCATCTGCTTTATTTGCAAAAAGCGCCTAACTAAGAGTCAATACAGAACATGTGACACTTGCAAAAATAATTTTCATCTTTCCTGCACTCCCAAGAAACACAGAAAGCATGTTCCCGACAGCGACGATGGCGATCTATTTATGTCATAATTGCTATGAAGAGGGAAGTGATGAAAAAACTGCCAGTGAAGAATGTTGTGGAGAAAGCGAGAATCAGGACGATTACGTTAGAAGAGACCAAAGAAACCGAAAGAAGAAGAAGAAGAGAAAGAGAATGGGAATAACAATACGAACTTACTGAACGATGATATCAATAAACGAAAACAAGAAGGGAAGCAGGAAATTGATGAGGGTAATGATAAGAAAGCATACCATGATTTAATAAATGAGACCCAAGAAAAGACACAAGAAATTAATGACAAAGGAGAAGAAGAAGAAAAAGAAATAGATGAATTGTACAATATGTATAAGAATGCTTATACCGGTTTGTACTTATAACTAAAAATAAATAAATTACTACCTGTCCAATAACTAGATGTATTATATCCACATACTACAAAAACTGTCCAATAACTAAGTTTTTTGACAAGATTTTTGTTTTTTGGTTGTTCAAAAACACATACTTCTTAATCGAAAATTTTGAACAATGGAATGCAAAGACAATAAAATGCCATTTAAAATTGTGAAACACTCATATGTGTGAGTCAAAAAATTAAGTTTCAACACGCACTTAAATTTATCAAACACCTTAAGTGTCCAATAATTGGGTAGTTTACCCTAATCATTCGGCTCCAAAACTAGATTTTCTTTATATTTATAAATGTTACAATCTGTTAGTTATAAATACAGGTGGCCCATCGAAAACGAAACAAATGAATTATCAGCAAAACGGTGTTTTTTTTTTTAACAATATGCCAAAAGACGTCAAAATTGTTTTGTTGGGGGGCACATATGCGTTATAAATTTAACCTTATAACTGTATCGCCCCTACCAGAGGGGAAAGGGAGGGTTATCCCTTCCCTTATCATCATAGGGAATTGCGGTTGAGTGATACCTCATTTGAAAGTCAATTAAATTATCTTTATAACGACATCATACTTGCTACAATTCGCTCAAACATTTATCCAACATTTAATTCTTTTTTGCAGAAAGATACCGAAATAAATAGAGTCGGCAAAGAGGGGTAAGTTTCAGTACAGTGCGAAGAACAAAGTGGTGTGGTCGAGCAGCCGTATCAAGGCGAGCGTTCAATAAAATTTACATACTCGCATTATTTATGTTCGTGACTTACATGGGTGAGCATAGGCGATGCGGACTCATGAATGTTTACACATAAAATAATGACAAAAAATATATTATATAACGTATAACACATATGGTCAGTCTGTTACAAGCTGCGAATGCACAGAATTCTTTTGGGTCTATTCTGTCCGTCCGTTATAAAAATTTCTAAAATAAAAATTTTACATTTTTATTTCTTCGTTATTATGGTATATTTACGTCTGTTTCTGTTCGGGCTTTATATATCTACTAGTCCATCTTTTTATTGCTGAGACTCCCTAAAATTAAAAATATTGGGATTTAATATGGAATTGTATTGACCTAAAGCTTACGGTTTGGGAGTTATGGACGCATCAATTGGAAAAAATGCTATAATCAAGCAGGATGTGGATTGGTTAGTATAGTGTTTAGTAATATCGAGCTTATCAGAAAGTTTTCCACGTTAGTATACTGGTTCCGAGGTATTAATTTTAAGCTTCATCGATCTGTTATACAGGGTGTTCACCATTCGCGAATACTAATTTTTCTCAATTTTTTCAAATGGAACACCCTGTATATTATTACCCATTATTATTTATATGGCTGTCTAACTCCAATAGTTTTCAAGAAACATCGAATTAAGGTTTGAAATTTAACATTTTTAATAACATTTTGTAGAATTTATTTTACATCTACTTGTACATTCATATTGCACTACGAAAATGAGCACAAAATAGTTAGTATCAAAAATGGAAATTTACAAAAAATGTTCAAAAACTCGGCCGTCATTGGCTACGCAAATGTCAAGTCTTCGAATAAACGATATCCTAACATGTTCCAAAATTTCAGGAGAAATATTTCTAAATGCTTGAGAAATTCTAATTTGCATATTTTCGGCTGTTGTTGGTACTACTGAGTAAACCTGTTGTTTTATGTGTCCCCACAGAAAAAAGTTAGTTACCGGAGTTAGATCAGGAGACCTAGCAGGCCAGGGGATAGGACCTCCTCGCTCTATCCATCTTTCAGGAAGCCACTCTTGCAAATAATTCCTGACTGCTTGATGATAACGTGCTGGGGCACCGTCCTGCTGTAGTTATATCTGTTGCCTAGTTGCTAAATCAACATCGTCTAAAAGTAGCGGAAGTTCATTTCTTAAAAATTCAAAGTATCTTTCGCCAGTCAATTTACCATTGAAAAATACGGTCCTATAACATGCTTGCTAATAAACAGTTGCCAAGACATTCTCCCAAAATGTATACTATATTTTTCATTTCCGAAACGGAAAAATTCATCTTTAATCACAACAATATGACAGCAATGACACACTAACTGCGCACAAGGAAAAAGTAAAACTCTTCAATTTTATTTGAACTAGCCATGCCTACTTGAGTTTTTATACAATACATATTTATTCGTATGTGTATTTTTGTTGTTAAAGACAGAGAGCAACTGTGGCCACAGGCTTCCTATATCAAGGCCACCTCAAACTTTGTGCCTATTTTTGTAGTGCAATATCAATGTTGTACGAGTACCTAGATGTAAAATAATTTCTACAAAATGTTATTAAAAATGTTAAATTTCAAACCTTAATTCCTTGTTTCTTGAAAACTATTGGAGTTAGACAGCCATACCCTTATATAAAATGAAAGCTAGAAGTGCCCTTATTAACAATTGGTAACAATATACAGAGTGTTCTATTTGAAAAAATTGAGAAAAATTAGTAATCGCGAATGGTGAACATCCTGTATAACAGATCGATGAAGCTTAAAATTAATACCTCGGATTAAAAGTATACTAACGTGGAAAACTTCATGGTATGCACGATATTTCTAAACACTATACTAACCAATCCACATCCTGTTAGATTATAACATTTTTTCCAGTTGATGCGTCCATAACTCCCAAACCGTAAGCTTTAGGTCAATACAATCCCATATCAAATCTCAATATTTTTAATTGCGCAATTCAAAAATCACATAATATACCGGGTGTTCCATTTAAAAAATACAACTTTGACATCACACTCCTTTCCTGAACATCTTGTATAATTACCAATAATTTTATTTTGTGCTCCTACTAGTCCGCTACAACCTATATCACATAACTTTTCGAATTTTGCAATATTAAAGCCCTAATATGACAATCCCAGACGGATGGCGACCCTGTATAGTCCATAGTTATAATAATTTTCTCACATTTTAAAAATATTTTTAGCTAATAATTTCTTATCGCAAATGGAATGATACAATTTTTATTTTAATATATTCTATACATCATTTCTAAGTTATTTGTATTAGAGTTCCCTAACTCTAAATTCAATTGTTTTAATTTTATCTATAATTTTGTTACAATTGTTATTATCAAGATCAAGAAGTTAACGTGTTTACAAGGTAAAGTGCAAGAATGTAAATTTTAAATCGTGCCATAAGTGAATTCTATGTACAAAATTTTACATCTCTTATAGTAGCTTTTTCGAGCTTGGCTGATAGAGGGAATAAATTTAGAATTAGTTACAGTGAAAGCCAGTTTACAATTTGGGCTCGCTCAAAGTTATATTTCTTGTATTCAATACAAAAGTTCATCTTTCAACATGTTTGATACTATGAAAAATGTCTATCCATTAGTCTTATATCATATCATTTGATATATTACCATTTGAAGAAATTCAGATTTGTTGATAGGTTCGATAATTTGGCTGACCTAAATAAGTAATTTCTGATTGAACTATGAAATGAGGAGTTCATTTATTAACCAAAAATTTATTCATTTTTTTTAGCCCAAACTTTTGATTCTGAAAAGCAATTTTCCATTTACTAAATACTATTATTAGAGGATTATGTACAGGGTGTCCCGTTTCAACGTGGATCTTAGATACAGAGTGTCTCAAAGTAGGTAAACACCTTTTTGCTCCGTTATTTTAAATGGGACACCCTATATATTTTGACATTTTTGAATAGTACGCTAAAAAATATTCCCACTTTGTATAAACTACCTTACCCATATTTTTAACAGTTCCTCTTCTTCTTCTTAATCTTGTACCTTCCTACCGTTAGGTGTAAGGCAGTTTGAGTTGAGGTTATAAGGAATGAATAACCTCAACTCAAACTGTCTTACACCTAACGGTAGGAAGGTTACTCCCTCTTCCCATGTTTTCCTAGGTCTTCCTCTTGGCATTTTACCTGTGGTTTTTGTTTCATATACTCTACTTGGAAGTCTTCCCTCTGGCATTCGGCAAACATGTCCAAACCATCTTAGCTAGATTTCTCCTATGTTGTCATTTACGGGCTCTACTCGTAGTTGTCATTTCTTATTTTGTCTCTTCATGTTTTGTTTTTAATCTTCCTGAGTAATCTCATTTCCATTGCGTTTATTCTTGATTTCTGTTTTTCTATCAATGTCCACGTTTCGCTACTGTATATTTATTGTGGGTCTGACTATTTTATTTATTACATCGGCTTTTATTTCTTCGTCAATTTCTCTTTTACTTAGGAATGTCGTTTTCATTGTGTTGAATATTTTTCCTGCTTTTTTCATTCTTTCGTTTATTTCACTGTCTATTTTTCAATTTTTCTCTATGATCATTCCCAAATATTTATGGTTTTCTACTTGTTCTATGCTTTGTCCGTTTATTTGAATGTCGTGTCTTCTGTTTCCTTTTGATTTAATCATACTTTTTGTCTGCTATTTTTGTTTCTTCGATTTTCCCAGCCTTAGTTTCTTCATTTCCTTCTTTGCTTCCTTTATTGCGTCATCAATCACTACCGCAAACAGTAATGGGATCAGCACACATCCCTGTTTAACACCCAATTCCGTTTTAAATTTTTCCGATATTTCATTATTTGTTCTTACGTAGTTCGCGTCATCTACGCGTCTATCCCTCTTTTTTCTAGTGTTTTCCAAATGTCTTCTCTTTTTATTCTGTCGAAACTTTTTGGAGATCGATGAAGCAAATGTGAACATCTTTGTTTTTCCTCAATGCTTTTTCACTTACCTGTCGTATTATGAATATGGGGTCTTGGGTGCTTCTGCCTGTTCTGAAGCCGCATTGTGTTTCCTCTATTGTATTTTCTATGGTTGCTTTTAAGCTTTTCTCCAAAATTCTTGTTAATATTTTTCCTCTATAATTCTTGCAATCTCTTTTGTCTCCATTTTTATATATCGGTAGTATTATACCTGTTTTCCAATCATTCTGTATTTTCTTTGTTCTTATTGCTTGTATTTAATATTACAACTAATTTCTCCGATCCTTCCTTTCCTAGGAATTTAATCATTTCTATTGTTGTCCCATCTTTTCCGGGGGCTTTCCCCATTTCTAATAGTTATGGAGATATTTTACGTTTTTGTAAAAATTATAGATTGAATAGTAAGGGATATATTAAACTTTAAACATTGATAAATATAGATGGTATTCCTCCTCCCTTATTATGGTAGAAATGAAAAAAAAATAAAGGGAATTATCTGGTATTGAACGGGCTTTCAACTAATGATATCAAAGTTACAGCTCATTCTGCGATTTCCTGAGATAATAGAAACTTTAGATTTTGATATAGCAGTTAGGCGCCCTAGCTTTAAAATCAGGAACCAGAAAATACATAATCTCCAGCAGTTTCTCTCAACATGGCAAAATATGGGCCAAATTCTTTCCACCTCTCTTACTGACCCATCCGGTACAAATTCATTAATCGATCCACGAATTAATTGACATACAGGCAACAAATTAAGAAAAATTAAAAAAAAACATAAAAATCAGTTCAAACACTTATATTTTCGATAACATTATAACATAGATATTTCACATGATAATAGAAATGGGTACAGTTTTACGTAATAAATAATATTTTACAAATCAAAACACACAACATAAATACAACAAAAATAGTAATAAATATCAATCTAACTCCGTTTCACAATGCTTATATATAATGTTGAACAGTATTGGCAACTGCTTACTGTCTCTGCTTTCTATTAGAACCGGCAGTGTTACATCTGTCGTTGGGGAATATAATTTTATCTTCAATTCTTGTTTCTACGACAGGTTTCGCAGCCTCATTCGATGATAGAATAGGATCTTCAGGAAAAACAATTTTCTCACTTCCAAATCGATCGTCAACTCCAAAATTTTCGGGATCTCTTATGTAGTCTTCGAAGTTCGTTTTACCATCTTCGCCCATTTTGAACCGATCTCTGATATTTCCGAAGTTACTCATAGTTTTGTCACTACGGCATGGATTAGACATCTTGAATATGTTTTTAGTCTTAACAAATTTCACTTAAAGAGTAATATTAAAACGCAACTTCTAGTTGATTGAATAACAATCGAAGTCTAATTTAAACTGAAGAAATTGATCCGATTTTCTCGCCTTTTATACTCTAAATCTTTAATATGGAGAACTGTGGTAACCACCAGTCGTAGATGATTAAGAAAAACCACAAACTTTTAGATATTGAATAATATTGCGTATATTTATTACAAGCGTTAATTATTAACTTCCGGAAATGGAAATAAACATCATAATAAACAATCATACGACGCCAATTTCCTGTTTTCTCGTAACTTTCTGACGTATGCTATTAGAAATTAATATTCGATATTTCAAAATCTTATTTCGTCTACGTCAGTTTTTATTTAATTTAATCAAACAATTCCGTGTCCATTGCTTACGTACGACGTGGGCAAATGTTGTATAATATTATATATTTTGTCTTAGAAACGTTGCCCTTCAGAAATGCCGTCTTCCATATTCATGAACTAGTTTGGAATGTTGGCGTCTGAAGCACGTTTTAATTAGCACGTATTTATTTAAAAAAAAAACAAAAAAAATTGTTGTTCCTTCATTGATAAATTATTTATTATTATTCATATCTACTAGACGAATTTCAGTAGCGGCAGTCATGATGTGATTCACAATGTTGACTTACATTTCTATCGGTAATTACCCGAGATGTACAAGTATCATCTTCTTCTATCAGGTTCTTCTTAATTAAGTGTTTATTAACATTTTTTACTCAACATTGCATTACCGTAAAACATGATTAACACACTAGGTAGTCACTTCTTTATATTGCTATTATATAAAAAATATATTAAAAAGTAATCATTACTAAGTTGGAGATAAGTATCTAACGCAGGGTTGTAACTATTAGACTATTAAAGCTAGTAATTCTCGAAAAATGGCGGAGGAGATAAAAGGTCTAAAATTGTTTGATTCATTTACTGATAAACGCCAAATTTTTACCCATGGATACTAACATCTTCATCAGGACCAGATATTTATATTAAGATAATAAAAGTGATTACAATTGATTGGATGTATTACAACACATAAAGATTTTGTTGTTAAAAATGGTAAAACAAATCTGTAAATTACAAATTGAGGGTCTGTGTTGGGTTAGTCTTAGTTGACTAAATTCACGATAAGTATTATTAAATAAAAGTTTCTTCAAGAGACAATTAGAATAGGAATTTGCTATAAAAGATTTTTTTATTGAAATCTGGATGAGCAATAATTAAGATTCTGTGTTTATAAGGACTAGGCTTAAATTGATTTTGTGTCCGTAAGGTTGATTAGTATTAAAATGGAGATGGAGATGCCAGAACTATACATTTACAGTTTTAGTTCATATTGGCAATAATGTTTCTGTTTCAAATGGCATTTGTAGGGATGTTTCCATTAGATTCAATCTCAGTGGTAAATTTCATGTTTTTATTAAATCTGTTAAATATATGAAGGAGATTATCAACCTCAAATTCTGGCAGTAGCAACAGAACGTCGTCAGTATATTGAAACAGAAAAGGGAATTCAAAGTTAAATGCGTTTTTGACAAAATTAAGTATACTATTCATGACCATCTATTTAGGGACTAATGGAGCCATAAGGCCATGGTAATGTTCCAAATTTTTGAAATAGGAAGGATGACTGTGCTACCTTCTCGACAACACTCGGAAGACTTCAACAGAGTAAACGACAGTAATGGAAATCTACGCTCAACTAGAGGGTGGTAGTTATCTGTGAGAATGTTTAGTGTTAATTGAAATACAATATTTCTAAATAACCCTATTACGTGAAAGAATAAGATAATTGCAAATTATTAACTTTTTTGCTGTATCTGTGATTTTGACAATACATTTGCTAAGTTCTTAAATGGTGCTGTTAATGTAGTAGATGATGGGTCTGAGGAGCTTACCATCTTTAGATATTTTATCTAAGATATATGGTAAGGGGTGTAAAGGATGTAAGGAATGAATAAGTTTTAAGACTCCTGGCAATTTCATCATTTTTCCAAATTCTAATGTGACAGATCAAGTAATTTAGAAATGTAATCATTTCTTTCTATGGCACTAGCGACCGTTGTCAGCAACGGGAATATACTTACCGGATTTAAAGAGGAATTGGTAATAAAGTAAGCGATATTGTCTCTCTGGGTGAGAGAACTTTAAGGAGAATACTTTCGATCTCTAATAGCAATTATGTATAGGTTCAACATTCTGAAAAGGAGCAAGTAAGCTCAATCTATAACCAAGTGACAAAAATATTGCTCGCGCATCATTTCATTTTTTTAGTTTAGTGATATTCTGTCTTTTAATTTAAACGTATCGCTTACTCAACGATCGCAAATTGTTTCTATCTATATCCAATAAAATCATTAACCTATTTAAAGATTATAAAACAATTAAAATATCTTCTTGCCCTATAAAAAAAATACTTATGTTTCTAATCTTAAAGACCCCACAATAACTATTGAATCAGGCTTTAGTAATAACAAGCCTTCAGTTGAAGACAATGCGAAGGAACCAAATTCTTGTATTTTTTATTTCGTTTGCTGTATAATATTTGTTGCACCAGTTGGTTCATTGGTTCAATATTATTTTGATTTCTATCTGTTTCTAATCCTAAAATTAATTTTTGTCGTTTTGGTTTTGGTTTTGTTTCGTTCTTGACTTCACTAACGATAGGTATACCTAGATAGATTGCCAAAACCAATGGTGTAATTCCACACAGTAAAAAAAATCAGATTTGATATTTTCTAAGCTTGAAAGTACGAACGTGAGTCATCTACTTCTCAATTTTCGTTCAATTAAAATCTCCCTCATGAATTAATAAACGAAATTTCGAAACATCGCTTGCAATAAACTAAAAGATTTATTCAAGTAATAATAATTCAAAATCCATATACATACTGCTATCTTCACGTTAAAAACTGAAAATTTGCATTAGCAATAAAGCACCCAAAAAAAATGAATGAATGCAACTTAAATTCAAAATCCAATTGTTAATACAATTTAATTTCATTTCTAGAATTCTTCGAAAAAAACTATAATTCAACATACACTAGAACAAAACCAGGAATATAACTTCGAAGAAACGACATACTGGAAACGTTGTTAGGTACAGTGGAGGTCAGATAAATGTAGTACAAGCGTTTTTTTTTAATTGGTATGGTATAGGTATAAGTTTGTGTTCCGGTATGATCTGACATTTTGATTTTTATGACAAGCAGCTTAAGCTAAAGCTCGTCTTACAATAATAAAATTTCGAATTTTTGACATATATGAAATTTAAGGTTGTACTACATTTATCTGGCCACGACTATACTTACATAAATAGTGACAATAATGATGTGTATTACACAAGTGATATATTGCCCATCTGTCAAAAATCCATTATATTACTGAATTTTATGACCATATAACCTTTAGAATTTTTCAATGGTAAATGATTTGCATGTTGTATCAAGTTTTAGTAACATCTGTCTTTCCTAGCGCGATATTATATAGGGAGAGCGAGATTGTTTGAACGCATTTGGCATACCTGACTTAGATAAGCTAACTTCATAGTTGTTGCGAATGTCACATGCTAGGTTGGATATTTGGTGGCAGGTTAAGGATATATTCATGAACCAGAGCTGCCAAATGCGTTCAAACAATCTCGCTCTCCCGATACTAAATGCTTTTTAATAAGCAGTTTGAGTATAAAAAAAATGGAGAATAATTTGCTCACTCGTTCTTTACAAAACTCCTGCGTAAAATCATGTTTTATAATACTTGTATTTTTGGTAAAGCTTTAATTAATTAATTAATGATTAGCATGGAGTTTTCGCGAAGGTTTTCCTTGAAAACGTCAAGCATTGTCAAAACATAATAACTAAAAAAAACCTGTAATATGCGCTCATCGCATAATAGACAACCTATGTACTTTGTAATTATTCTTTAACTTTAAAGATAATCATGAGAAATAGCCATTCCTTTTATTCCCAGGAGAAAAAATATATTTTTTCACCTAGAAATCGGGGAAGAAAGAAGCACGATTACAGCGCTCTCCCAAAACGCGGCGTTTACGTGAACTATAATTGTGACGTATGATAGACCGGTAACGTTTACAGAGTTTCTACGTCACGCAGCGTTTTGGTCACGTGGCTTCCTCGGGCATCTTTCAACTCAAAAAATCTCGAAAACCACAAGTCTTTAAAAAAAAAATTTCTATTTCATTTACCGGCGATCTCAATCCTTTATAAAATGTTTAATTCCTGTTAACTTTTGAGAAATCTAGGTTGTCCATTGTAGAAATCACATCAAATATACGTTATTTCAAAACGACAGTGACAACATTTTGAACAAACCCCCAGCCCAAAGTACAACATGTAATTTGCAAAATAAATTTTATGTGACATTCTTTGGTAAGTAAGGTAAAAGAGAACTAATCTATACCGCAAAATAGATAAAATAATGTAATAATTGTGGTAAAACTTTATGTATACACCTGTGGTATAAACGATGTCAGAATATTTGACAAAGGACACCAATAACAGAACGTTGCATAATGTGATTTTTGCCTTGCTTTCAGCCAACAAGAAACAACTATCATTTAGGTCTGTTCAGAATATTGTCTCTCTCTTATTGAAATAAGGTATAGCAAAAACAATATAAGTATTAAAGACGGACCGATTTCTGCCTACCAGGTTTCGTCAGCGCCATTTCGAATACTAAACCCTACATTCCTTCTACGAAAATAAAATGTTAAACTCTAAGAACAAGAGTAAAACCGTATGGAATATTATCAATAAACTGACTAATACATCCAAATGTAAGGTTGAACATATTTCACTAAACAATCTGGCTGGTGATGTGGTGAGTGACCTCCAGGGGGTGTGTGAGGTGTTTGCCGAGACCGTTTATGATCTCAAGAATAATCTTCCTAATAATAATAACGCAAACTATGCATCGTCCTTGGATAGCAGTTTTTTTCTCATGCCTACAGATAGGGCAGAGGTTGAGTGTATACTACGTGAGATCGCTGGGAAAGACTCTGCTGGAGTTGACGGTGTACCCTGTTTCTTATTTAAATATGTTGCCCAACACGTTTCTGATCCATTAACTTTTGCATTGAATTATGCTCTTTCTAATGGCATTTTCCCAGATAAGCTAAAGGTGAGCAAAGTCATTCCAGTATATAAAAAAGGTGATAAATCGGAACCTAGTAACTACAGGCCGATAGCTATTCCAAATGCTATAGCGAAACTATTTGAAAAGATTATAAATATAAGACTCGTTGACTATCTTGCGGCTAGGAACATAATCTCGGCCAGTCAATTTGGTTTCTTAGCAGGTAAGTCTACCAATGACGCGATCCATCACTGCTTGGCTCGAATATATGAGGAAATGGATTGTGGAAAGTCCGTGCTTGGTATGTTCTTTGACTTATCGAAAGCATTTGATACTCTAAACTATGGTATCCTTCTTTCTAAAATGTGGACCTATGGTATACGAGGCATTGCCTGGGATTTATGTAAATCCTACTTATTCAACCGTAAGGCTGTTATAACAATCCGTACTAACACACGTAATGTAAATGAAGAATACCACTCCGCTTTTGTCAACATTGTTTGTGGCGTTCCTCAAGGTTCCATACTTGGTCCTACGCTCTTTCTTCTTTACGTTAACGACTTAAATCTATCTCTATTCCCATGTGCATTGTCTCAGTACGCAGATGATACTAGCTGTACCATATTATCGCTCATAATAACATTAATCATGTTTCCCTTCAAGCAGCTGGCGTATTGAGGAATATGTGTACATGGTGCAAGAGTAATGAACTTATGGTCAATGTTGATAAGACTGGCCTAATCCAGTTCCGGTGTTCTAATATTGAGAGTAGCAGTCCTTGTGTCCGATATGAGGGTAAATCAATTCCCGTGCGGGAATGTGTAAAGTTCTTAGGATTCGAGGTGGACTGTGTGCTCAAGTTTAATGAACACTGCTCCACAATAGAAAAGAAGTTGTGCTCGGCATATTACGGTTTGAGGAGTCTGAGGGCATGTGTTAGTGTGCATGCTCTTCGTAGAGTCACGCCTGCGTTACGCGATCATATTTTGGGGTTCGGCGTCCTGTGCTGGCAAACTCTTTACACACCAAAAAGAATTATTGGATATATGGCGGGTGCCTCATCGAGAGACACTTGTCGGCCGTTGTTTAAAGAATTGAACATCATGCCTCTGTGGTCATTGTATCTATACGAGGTTTTGGTGTTTTATACAAAAAATGAAAATATTTTTACTAAGAATAGAGACATCTATACGAACATGGTAACGCGCTACAATGATCACCTAAGTGTGCCCATTTATAAGACAGCACTGTATGAGCGATCTCCCCATTGTAGGTGTGTAGTTTATTATTATTGATTTTAAAAAACGTCTTAAATCATTTATTTATCTTAATTCCTTTTATAGTGCATCTGAGTACTTGACTTGAAAGACTGGACCATTCTGTATGTTTCATATTGTAATGTTATATTACATTTTATTCAATGTTTACAATTCCATTTGTCACTTGACAGATGATCATCCAGCTGTAGGTAATCTAAAAAGATAAAAAAACACTAAATTAATTTAATATTCATGAAACTATGACCACTGATCTGTGTATTTCTTCAATTTAATTTCATTCTATTTTATAAAATATGTAACATTAACATGATTGCACACATGCGAGGTATTTGTTTAAAATTAATTCATTTAAATCCAATTTAACACTATCAAATGATAGAGGATGCGCAACTCTTCAAGTTGGCATTATATGTATTTTCTTCGCATATGTGCGAGTCGATGTCATGGTTTGGCTCAGTAGCAACTCAGTAGCCATCTGACGTAAATAGAAGGGGGCTGTTGGTCAGCAGAGGTCTTATTATAAGTCCAGCCAACGACAAGGACACAATAATCACAATCATATGTTTTAAGGTAATTAATTAATTTTGTATCATTTCTTTTGTACACAAATACACATAAATATTATAACAAAATCACACAATTAAATTCCACACACACAGCAAGAAAAACCAGCCAGTTAGGGGCATTTTAAGAAGAAAAAGTAGGTGGTAATTAAAATCTACAACTTTTCGGTGACCCTGTATACAACAAATTTTCGACCGGATGTGCATAAATTAATACATCAACGATTATTGATTGCCGTGATTGACAGATGACTATCAAAAGGTAATTCTGAAGAAATTTAGAGACAATTGCGAATCACCTATAAAAAGCCATGCGAGAGCAACAAACTTCCGCTTTTTGCATTGATCGTTGTACAGAGCGTTTATTTTCCAAGTCAATTTTATTAAAATTACCCCGGTGCACCGTGGGCCCAAATAAACGATTATCTTCGAAAAAGTACTTTAAACATCAAAATTTTCCACCTAATTTAAATTTAATTACCCCTACGAAGAGGACGTCGTCCATCCAACATCCGTCTAGGCGCGCGAAGACAGAAGCTTCCAAAATCCCACACATACACACACACACGTAAAATAAGGTAATTTAATTTTTAAGTAATTTTAAGTTTGGAAAGTTGTAAAAATTTAAGAAAAATATTTTTTTTTGAAAATTAAAACTTGGTAAATTTTTCTAAGTACAAAAATAATATTTGAAAAATTTAAAAATTAAAATTTTTTTTCTTGTAGTTTTTTTAGAAATAATTTTTTTTTAGTAAATTTAGTTAAAAAGGTAAAATTTATTTATTTTAAGTAAACAAATAAACAAAAAAATTTCAAAGTAAATTTTTTTTTTTATACAGAACTAAAAGTTGGACAAAATTTCAAAAACTACCAAATAAGGTCTTTATAAATAATAATTTAGTTCTGGTGATTGCCACGCCATTCTGCACAGTGTAGACAAATTTTTATAGGTTTATTGAAGAAAATAAAATTAATTTTTTTTTTGTAAAACATCTTTTTGTCTTGTAAAAATTTTTTTTTACTTAGAATTTTTTTTTTCACTTGGGTATTTTGTAACGTACGGTAAGTTCTCGTATTCTGTTCTCTACACCTGCTGTAGAGCTAAGAATTCACGAACCCCTGATATTAATTTTTTTTTTAAACCCCAAATTTTAATTTAAAGATTAGAACTCACATTTTCTTGATTTTATTATAAATCAAATTTCACATTACAATATAATATAGTGGATTGATATTTTTGTTATGTGATTCTTATGTACCTGACAATGTCAATGTTTTCTTTAAACTAACGACAGTAAAGCATTAAAAAAAATTTTAAAAAATATATATAAGAAAAACATTTATCGCTTTTGTCCCACAAATTTGTATTGAACAACAGTCCGTTTAACAAACTAATCCTAATCTCATTCCTCTGTCGGGCAAGGTCCGAATTAGTTTCAACTGGGGAGTCGACAAGGGTAAGTAAAAATATTCATCTTAAATACGTAATGGAGTTAGTAAGACAGCTTGATGAGACTTATTCAGTGACAGATAAAGAACATAATCGCATAAGTACTGTCATAAGTGAAGTTGCTCAAATAGTTCTACTTGAACCTGTTGAAATCGACCGAACTGAATGTAAAACTAGTCTTGAGTAACTGAAGTCTGAAAAATGCATTTTACACCATCATATATTGACAACTGATGTTATTTCGGTTGCCTCTCTTTTTAGCCTTCAATTTTCTCAGAATTATGGAAAATAAATTATATTCTTCCTCTCCTCAAATCTGAATTAAAAATTCTTAGGAAACGATGTTTTCTTATTATTTAACAATAGCGATTAAATTATATCGTATTTTAACACCGAAGTATTTCTTGTCGTGTATGTACATGTATATAATGCTTATTTAATTGGCGGTGGAAAATTACATTATATAAATTATACGGTAGGTAGCTAGTGGTTTTCTTATAATACGCTAGTTAGTAAAGACGAAAAACAAGTTTTAGATAAATAACATTTTATATTTATGAGTTTAACAATTATGAGAAACTTATCAAGTATTACAGTTCAATAATGATAGAAAACTAAACAACTTTTTATAATATACTGTTTACAGATTGAAGATTGAGTAACAATCATGATTATAGGTTCACCACATTCATAGATCATTATCTGCTGGTGTGCATAAATTAAAATAAATATATATAAAAATAAGAACTAATAATTTAAATCTACATATTTTACCGTTACAACAGTATAGCCATTAATAATCAATGTATTGTCAATCCTTTCCAGCTTGAGCATCTCTCTTGGATCTGTTATTTGGAAATACAATTTTATCTTCAACTTTTGGCGATGCAATATGTTTGTTAGGTATAGGATCTTCTGGGAAGACTATTCTATCATCTCCAAACCGATTCCCCAATTCATGTCCAAAATTCGCAGGTTCTCTTACAAAATCATCAAAATTGGTTTTGTCGTTGCTTGGTTTAGACATTTTGAATATATATCGTTCGACTAAACTTTAAATGTAATTGACTAGCAATAAATAAGATTTAAACTAAATTCAACTATCGCACTTGCCTCTTTTATATTCTTATGAAAAGTGTTTATACCACAATTACTAGTAAGAGTAAGATGATTCAAGACAACCGCAGACCGCAGCTGCAACTATAATATTGCGTATTATTATTTAAGCATTTTTAATTTTCGAGAAATTGAAACAAATGTCTTAGAAGCCAACACTATCGAAGTAGACAATTAAATGTAGATATTGCAAAATAAATTTATATTTACGAACGTCATCGATAGTTTATCTATAGAGTCAATGAAATTGCATATTATGGTGTCCCATCTACGTGTCCATAAAACGACGTAGTTTTCAAAATATTTTTGCGGTTATTACCCGTTTTACATATTACCCAGTTTGAGTCAAGTTAAATGTATAAAACCACTACAAATGTAAATTTCCACATTCTGGATTTACGCCAATCAATTAATTAAACAATTAAAATTTAATATGTAATTAGTAACCACGTTGGAATTCACAATTTTCGTTAAGTATCAGTAATATTATGCATTATATTTTTTATATTGATGAGTAATATTTATTAGATATCTATGTATATGTTTTTACTACCAAAATAGGTGAAACCCAGTAGTATGGAAAAAAAGTCAATCAATCAGAATTAATTTTTATTAGATATAACGCAAACGTATGTAATACGTGACATGTTTGAATAAAATAATCATTTGACTTAATGAATTCGTAAATTTGCAATTCAATGTGATGGATGAATTATACATGCTTATTCAACAAATTTATCATATACGCATCCAATGACCTTGAAATGCAGACAATAATATTAAAAGCACTATCGATAATGTGGTTATTGTTTTAATTTTGCTTGATTATTCTAAGGCAGTTTCAAAGGTAAGAACTAATGAACTGTACTCTCTTATATTGGAGACAAAGATCATATTAAAAACACCGAGAAATGCCACTAAGTACATAAAAAACAAAAAAAATGCGTATAATAGGCGCCTATGGTAGGTATATTGTTGGAAATCACCCTGCGAATGAGTGCAATAAAAATATTAGATGATGTACTAGAAGCGGACCACGTGGTCTCGACCTTCCTGGTCTCGTCAGCGCAACTACAAATGCAAGATCTATTTTCATCGCCCTTCACATCTCAACTTTAATTGTATAATACCTCCTACTACTAATATTTCTTGACTCTTATACTAGTAGCAGCCTTTGGCAATATATTCCTGTTCTGGTATCTCTGGGTAAGAGAAGATTCTGTACGCGTGTCCGATGATTTTTGCGACTGTACTCGTTCAGATAACATCCGGCTGTATTCACTCGTTCATATTTTAAAAGATTTTAAAGAATTTTAATTCCTTGGATAATCTAATTTTTGTATGATAATAATCAGCTAACGTATCATTTTTTGATAAACTCGTATATACGTTTAATAATAATAATATTTATTTGCCCAACAGAATCCTATTTACAGGACAAAAATATAACAAGTACAGTGTTTATCTTAAACTAAAAATAAACAAGTTAGAAAAAAAAACTGAATAAGATATTAATAATAAGAATAATAAAAAATAAGAAATTATGCAAGTAGTATTACAATAAGGAGACCGAAGAAACGTTCTACATTGACCTCAAAAGAAAATCAGCATATGCAAAATTTTAAAGTCTGACACTCATACATTAAATATATCACTGAAAGTAGTATTAGCATTAACAACCATATGATAAAGTGGTGCTCGTTTCGACAAGTTGGATCGTGTAACAGGAACGCGCAAACTGCCAGGATACCTGGTATCATGCACAGGGATGCTAAAATGTAGCTGAGATAGCAAAGACTGAGAATCCACTTTGCTTTTAATTAAATTTATAAGAAATCGACTACTGGCAGCAGCTCTTCGGTATTGCAAAGAATCAAAGTTGTGGCGATTTAATAAGTCTATATAGTTTGAACCGCGTGCTGGATAAACATGGTCCATCCGATATGACAAATATTTCAAGAATCGTTTTTGGATTCTCTCTAATGTAATCTGCTGATAGTGATAATATGGATACCAAATAATAGATGCGTACTCGGGCTTGGTGCGAACAAGAGTAAAAAACAAAATCTTCATGACATTGATATCAGAAAGTGATCTGCATGTATGTACGTATTAGAAATCCCAAACACTTAGAAGCAGTGTTCGCAATATCCCTGATGTGTTTTTGACACCGAAGTGTATTATTTTCTTGGCGTATGTAAATACAATAATGCAATTTTTTCCCAAACGCCAATTATTTAAACATATTTTTATATAAAAATATGCCGTCCCGAAGTGGAGTCGAACCACCTTGTAGGGCTATCGCGGCTCTACCGCAAACCGTTGCGACCACCGGGGGCTACGACTACACAAGTAAACTTCACAAATATATGCGAACGAGATGTTATAATGACCTAGGATAGGCAACATTTTTGACACCGAAGTGTATTATTTTCTTGGCGTATGTAAATACAATAATGCAATTTTTTTTTCCAAACGCCAATTATTTAAACATATTTTTATATAAAAATATGCCGTCCCGAAAGTGGAGTCGAACCACCTTGTAGGGCTATCGCGGCTCTACCGCAAACCGTTGCGACCACCGGGGGCTACGACTACACAAGTAAACTTCACAAATATATGCGAACGAGATGTTATAATGACCTAGGATAGGCAACATTTTTGACACCGAAGTGTATTATTTTTTTTCTTATTTTTTAATACACTTCGGTGTCAAAAATGTTGCCTATCCTAGGTCATTATAACATCTCGTTCGCATATATTTGTGAAGTTTACTTGTGTAGTCGTAGCCCCCGGTGGTCGCAACGGTTTGCGGTAGAGCCGCGATAGCCCTACAAGGTGGTTCGACTCCACTTCGGGACGGCATATTTTTATATAAAAATATGTTTAAATAATTGGCGTTTGGGAAAAAAAAAATTGCATTATTGTATTTACATACGCCAAGAAAATAATACACTTCGGTGTCAAAAATGTTGCCTATCCTAGGTCATTATAACATCTCGTTCGCATATATTTGTGAAGTTTACTTGTGTAGTCGTAGCCCCCGGTGGTCGCAACGGTTTGCGGTAGAGCCGCGATAGACCTACAAGGTGGTTCGACTCCACTTCGGGACGGCATATTTTTATATAAAAATATGTTTAAATAATTGGCGTTTGGGAAAAATTGCATTATTGTATTTACATACGCCAAGAAAAAAAAAAAAATAATACACTTCGGTGTCAAAAATGTTGCCTATCCTAGGTCATTATAACATCTCGTTCGCATATATTTGTGAAGTTTACTTGTGTAGTCGTAGCCCCCGGTGGTCGCAACGGTTTGCGGTAGAGCCGCGATAGCCCTACAAGGTGGTTCGACTCCACTTCGGGACGGCATATTTTTATATAAAAATATGTTTAAATAATTGGCGTTTGGGAAAAATTGCATTATTGTATCCCTGATGTGGTCACCAAAAGACAGTTGTGAATCATAAATCACCCCCAAATCTCGAATACATGACTGCCAAGGTATTGGTATTTGGTTGAGAGAGTAGGGAAATGATATGACAGTATTACATTTCGTGTAGGATACTATAGCGCATTAGTTTATATTTAAATGAACACCAGCTATTAATAATATTAAGGTTCTTCTGAAGTACGACACAATCGGATATGCTGGAAATATTAGAATAAATTTTAAGGTCATCGGCATAAGCTGCAACTTTACATTCCAATTTAGATAGTAAATCGCTTAAGTAGATATTAAAGAGTAGGGGACCTAAATGTGACCCTTGCGGAACCCCAGTGCTAGCAATGAACGAATCTGAGTTAAAACCATTATACGAAACGTAACAAACGCGATTGCTTAAGTAAGACGAAACTAGGTCAGTTACTTTAGTGGTAAAGCTAAAGTGAGACAATTTTTGAAGCAAACATACATGGTCTATAGTGTCGAAAGCCTTAGAAAAGTCTGTATACAATATGTCAACTTGTTGACGATGCCCCAGCGATTCACTAATAAATTGTGTTACCTCAGCCAAGTTAGTTAACGTAGACCGTCCGGACACAAATCCATGCTGATGAATAGACAGGAAAGGTTTGGCCATAAACGATAGTTGCTTATCTAAAACATTCTCAAATACCTTGCCAAAGTTAGATAAGATATTTATAGGCCTATAATTTTTTATGTCCGATACGTCTCCCTTCTTAAAAACCGGTGTGATTCTTGCTATTTTCCGTAGATCTGGAAAGGTACACGTACGGATAGCTAAGTTAAATATTATTGCAAGTGGCTGCCAAAAAACAGGCGCACCATCACGGATTAGAAATCCAGGTAAGTTATCGTAGCCAGAGCTCATATCACTTTTTATTTCCTTAATGCTGCGATATACGTCATCAGCAGTTACATTAGACAGTAGTAAAGGATACGAATTAGTAAAAGCGGATATTGAAGGATTAGATTGGGAATGAGCACCTTGGTACACGTTTGAAAAAATATCAGCGAATGCATTCACTATACTTAGAGGTTCATCAATAGCAGTACCATTACAGTTTAAAGTACCCGGAATCCTAGAGACGCCTCGTTTAATATTTACGAAATTCCAGAACAACTTAGGGTTCCTTGCAATATCAATTTCCATTCTTGATATATATCTTTCGTATGCAAGTCTTGTTTGATTTTTAATTAATGAGCGCAATCTTTTAAATTGAATGTAGTAAAACTCCGATTTCGACTTCCGCCACTTTTTAAAGTAATATTCTTTAAGTTTAATATTGTAATCGAACCAAAGTGGAAAGCTTCTTGTAGAAGGTTTATGTAATGGTACTGAACGTTGTAAAATTTTATAAAGAACGTCATAAAAAGCAGCAACTGCTTCATTAACACACTTAAAACTGTTTAAAAATGTCCAATCAACGTCAACTAGATCATTATATAGTACTGGAAAATTAGCCCTGCGAAAGGAATATCTAGTATCGGAATTTGATGGAAAATTACGTTGTGTAGTTGAAATTGATAAATTGATATAAACCCGAAGTGCAGGATGGTAGGGATCTTCCTGCACCAAAGGATTACATTCACGAGAAATTTCTATTAAAAAATCAGCGTTAGAAAAAATCAAATCCAGCAAACCACCATTACAGTTACGATTTTGATTATATTGTTTGAGATTTAAAGAGTGCACAAAATTGAGTAAAATAGTACGTTTGCGATCATTGCCATCAACAGCATCAAAATTTGGACAGTTGAAGTCACCACAAATTATAACATTTTTACCAGCAAGGTCTAAACTAAGTGCCTCCAAACACAAATCATAATCATCGCAAGACACATCGGGCGGTATATAAATATTTACTAAGTATAACAAATATGAGTCAAAACTACATTTACAAATTACAGTGTCGATCAAAGGCACTAAATTAGCCGAGATAACATTACTAAAGCTAAAAGAACAAAAATTATTATCAACAACAGTCACAACACCTCCCCCATTAAGTCGTCCAACAGATCCAAAATCTCTATCTTTTCTAAACACATTATATAAATTTGTATCAAATAATTCCGCATCACGCACTCCCGGTTTCAACCATGACTCCGTTAAAAATATAGCATCGGCACTAATAGTTGGAAAAGCAGAAAAAACAGTATCAGTTTTAGAGCATAGTCCCCTGACATTTTCATAATATAAAAAAAAAGTTTTAATTGATCTGTTGGACATATCTAGTTTTCCTGGTTCTTCTTGGTTACAATTCTAGGAATATCGCCCACATATTTAATGAAGATGTCAGATTCACCGGCTGCAAGACGAGTGTTTAGTTGCTCCTTAATTGTTTTATAGAGTTTTACTTGAAATGGAGTTCTTTCTTTCGAAATGGAGATGACTTATTTAAATTTTTCGCTCTTCTTAAGTTCCTTAGCCTTGCGCAGTATACCATATCAATCATATTGGAGTCAGATAAAGTGATCTTGAGGGGTCTTTTCCTATCCACAATAGTTGGATCAAATTTGCCCATTCGCTGTGAATTCAGTATGTTAGCAGTCACTCCCAAGCCGGAGAATACTTCACGAGCCGTTTCCAAATCACCAGCACTCTGTTGTTCCCTGGATGCATTAGATAGCTCTGACAGATTGAAAATTAATAAGTTGTTTTTCCTATGTTCTCTTTCAGAAACTTCACGAATAATATCTTCAACTTCAAATGGATTAAGCTTCTGATCAAAATTAGACGTAAGAGGAGATAGTTTCACCTTAAGTGATGCAATTTCATTTTGAAGTGTACTAACTGTATCAGTAAGTTGGCGGATCTTACTTAGTTGTGATTTAACATCCATACAAGCGTCGCAATAAAAAGTTAATTTCCGATTTTTATTTTTGATGATGAATTAGGGAATTCAATCTTCTGTAGCGCTCAGTGAATGAAATAGTTGTTCTATATCACAAATTTTTTTCCAGTTGTTCGTTTTAGTAAAAATGAATAATATTTGACTCCTTCATTGAAATGTAAATCATTCAATCTATTATGAAGAGCAACGTTGATTGAGCCCCTGACATTTTTAATAAGTCATTTGACGTTAGTACAAATAACAAAATACTGTCAACGTACTCAGCTAATCATTACCTTATGATCTGTCAGATAGTACCTAATCGTTTTAATTATTTATTAACATAGCGAAGTCGAACATAAAATATGTATATATTATTAATATGTATATAAATAATAACCTGTATGAATAATGGCCAGTATGTATAATGACCAATATGGATAATGATCAGTATGTATAATGGCCAGTATAAATAATAATCTGTATAAATAATAACAAAAATGACAAATGTCACTACATTTTGACACCTGATAACGTCACTCATTTATTGAATGCATAAAAATAGTATAATTTTACTACAGGGTGTTTAAATAAGATGCGAAAATAATGCATTTGTGTTTCGAATTACACACAGTACCCAGTTTTCGCAATATTGGCAAAATATAACTTTGCTATAAAACTGTAACCATATAAAAAAATTATTCCAGTACAAAAAGAATTTCAAGCTGTTTCGTGTGGAATACACAAGACGTTGAACACGCAATGATTTTCAGACAAAATTGACCATAACTTCTGACATACATCATGGTATAACTCAATGAGACCTTAGAATCTAAATTTGAAATAATATACAGTGTGTCCCGTTTAAGAAAATGTATGTTTGTATATATGTATGTATGAAAATAATTTTAAAATATGTAGCTTAAGACTGTCTATGATTTTTGTACATAAAACATTTGTGATATCTTTAATATTAATGGATATATTGAGCTTGACGCACTAACACCTCACCCTGTATATGCATTTGTATATTGCAATGTTATTGTAAGAGCGACAAAGTACGGTTACACTGAGCGGGTAGTAAGCTGGCTCTGCTGCTCTTTGGAATAAAGTATTGAGCGCAAGGTATTTCTCTATCTAGTCCTCTTAAAGATTTTATTTTTTTGATACTCGGCATACTTTTTATACATATTGTATTGGTTGCTTCAAATAAATATTATTTAAATGTTTCTGTTTTTTCTTTTAATTTAAATGTGATATTTGGACTGATTTTCACATACAAAAAATTTAAAGATGTGTCGATGGTTCATAAAACGAATGGAATAAATTACTATTTAATCTATCCGCTATTTGATTGACCTACAAGTGGAAATACTTTAGAAATTGAAAGATAAATATTATTAGAAAAGCAAAAATATATAAGTATATAAGAGATATAATAAATTTATTTAGTAATGTAGCACAAAATCAAATTATATAATCAATAAATAACTTAAAACTAAAATGAAAATACCAAAACAAGCATTTTATATGATAAGAAGATTAACATAATCTATTATTTGAATTATTATTAAAACTATTTTATCTGATAATACAACTTAGCTAATGCTTGACCATCGCCATTTACTGTTTCGGTTTAGATCTCTCATTCGGAAATACAATTCGCTCGTCAATTCTCCCTTCTACAGCCGGTTTGCTAGCTTCATCAACCATCAATACAGGATCATCAGGAAACACTATCCTTGTCCTTTTGCCCTCTTCACTTCCATATCGATCCATCATTGCAAAAGGTTTAGGGTCCCTTATATGATCTTCAAAATTGCCATTTTGTACGGTAGCCATCTTAGCCATCTCTTGGAAGTATTATTTACTTCCAATAATTTTCAAATCACTACAATTGAATGTAAGGTAACTATATTAATGACTAGTACTTGATACGGTTCAAGTCAAAGTCGATTTAAAACTAAATTTTACATCAAAATTTGCACTATTTTATATTAAACTTTAAAGGATATTAAAGTTGATAGTTGTTGGGTAAAAAAACCACAGGAAAATTGAATAACGACATAAAGATAAGTAAAATGACATTCGACGAAGTTCAAAAATAAATCGCAAAGGAAGACCGTACGACGTGGTTTTTAACTTCCGGCATATTACTATAATGCTCCACAAAAGACAAAATTTCACGTATTTTATTGATTACCAAATACAGCAGCAAACAATAACGTAATTATAACACGGAAGTAAAAAATGTATATTTAAAACCGCTATTTCCTGGAAGTACTTGTATAATTTTTTTTAAGAATTAATAGTAATTGATATCAACTATTTTCCGGTTTAAATAGATAATAATTATTATCAATAACTAGACGTTATCTTCATCTACGTGTCTGCATATTTGGAAAATCAGCGCATCCCAGTAGTTGATTCATATCCTCTCTGATAAGACTTCAACCGTACATCTTACGATTTCCAAAACCACTACTCACAATATACAGCACCTATACTTATAATTGTTTAAAATGAATATTAAAAATATGCATCAATTTTATTTCTTTAGTTGGTAAAACCATATATGCAATAGGAACAACAACAACAAAAAAATATAAAAATCTTGTCTTCTACGTTTGCTCTTAACACTTGGATCTTTTACGATTATTTACCATGTTCATGGCCGCTAGAAGACATAAGTCTTCAAGTTCTCAAGTTTGGCACAGTAATAATCATAAAAAATACAGTTTTGCTAACATCTGTAGACTAATGATAAATATACATTTTCGATAGAAAACTTCAGGTGTATTGCTGATAATGATGCTTCAACATTTTTTTCGAGATTTCCTCTGGAAGACCATGGATAGCAGATAACATTTGTTTCTTCATACGGTCTTACGGCTCAGCCTAAAGATTCTACGCTCATCTGACTAGAAGTAAAAAACGCGATTTCTTATATTGGTCAGTGAAAACGTGATTATTCTGTGTTCGTGACTTATTGTGATTATTCTTTCATCAATTAAAAAAAACTTTTTGTTGTATATTTCTAGAACCCATAATCAATTCACGGTCAAACTGTTGTTTTTACTATGCAATTAATGGACGCATGCTAACCAAACATATTCCACATCCAAAAAGGGTATATTATCCCTGCATATTTTGCACCTATTTTGTTGCATCAAATCCGTATACTGCAAAACAGACTTATCTTGGGAAATTGCTTTTGTGACATTATTCTGAAGTGTTTCAAAGCTTGGTTTGATTTCAGTCTTCCAACTTTGGATTACTGTTTTCCTGTTAACAAGTACGTTGCCACAAAATTTCTGATAAACGTCAAAAAATGCAATGGAGGGCAAATAGTTATATAGCAAAGTTGTTTTGAATTTGACATTGTAGTCGATTAAGAATGTTTTTACTCCCTTTAAACTCCAGACCTAAGCAAGTCACTTTGCCTTTAGAAGGCTCAGTATCTCATCAAGTATCTATTTGATGTCAGCAGCGATTAGGCGGCTACCTAATGACGTGACAGATTACGGCGTCCGAGGTTCAATTCTCCCAGGGAATAGTGATATTTTCTCAGACAATTGTATTCCGATCGGTGTATCATTCAATGTGGGAGCAAACTGATTATCAGGGCAGCATTATAAACCACGATATAGCACTGTGAAAAGGACATTGAATACATTTACACACGCACAAATTACATAGTAAGAGTCGCAGCGGCAATTAAGCGGTTTATCAAATTCGATATTTTTCAAGTTCTTCTAGATTTGTTCTATTACATTTTTCCATAATGTTGTAAAATTATATGAAAAAATAGTACAAAAAAATTCTAACATTCTACGAAAATAAGCTTACGTTCACAATATACAGACAAACGCTTGTCGATCGGTCGAATCACCATTCCTCGACTATAAAAAAGGAATATAATCATCAATAGACTCGGCAAAGAGAAGCAACTTTCAATGCAGTGCGGTGAGCAACATAGAGGAAACTCGAGCGTCCGTATCAAAGCACACTTATTCAATATTATTCCACTAGTCGTTGTGAGTGCTTAACTGTACACACATACATAATAATATAATAATACCTTTATTTCGTCACATGTTTGACATGTTAGAAATACGTCAAATAGTACATATATAGTTGTAATCACGAAAGATGATCCCTGCGTCACTTACATATAACTCAATCAACGACATTCAAAGAATAATTTTCATATCCGAATATGTATTTGTATGACAAGGACAGCCTGGATGCGATTGCCTAGCACAGACGTACGGCTCGTGCAATTCACTTGAATAAGACAAAGACGAGATTAATTCGTTGTCTGCGCTTAAGCTATATATTTCCGCTTCTTGACTTAAAAATTTGACATACATTTGACAACGCATCTCCGTAGACATTTGATGGAACTGTCATTGATTTCGTCCTTACCATCCTTACAAATACGTATTTGTTTAACAATTTTTTGAACTAATTTTTTAAAAACTATAATGGCAATACATAGTAGAACATTACGGTAGGTACAATTGCAACAACTTGTTTTAAATGTTTAGGGTCTGTCAATAAATCCCCACGCACTTAACCCAAAAATGAAAAATGTCATAGCTGCCATATTCATTTTGACATTTACAGTATTTAACATGACGCCGAAGTACTGATTTGGTTCATACAAATGTAATTGATGACGCAGGGATCATCTTTCGTGATTACAACTATATGTAGGATGTGTTGATTGGCGGTCAACCACAGGATGTGAAACAACCAAATTAATGTCATCAGCATACAAGACGATATTAGAGCACAGAGAGTCTATGCGCCTGAGAAGGTCATTTATAAAAATTAGGAATAAAAGAGGCCTAAGAATTGAGCCCTGCGGCGGAGGGAGGGAAGGAAGGGGAAGGAGAGGGGGTATGAGAGGGAGAGGGAGGGGCAGAGGTGGGAGGGAATTAATTAATGGAAACTATCTGTTTCCTATTCAGGAGATAGGATTTAAACCATGCTGCAGCTACAGCGCTCACTCCGTACATGTTTAACTTTTCTAGCAAGATGTCATGATTTACGGTATCAAATGCCCTAGACAAGTCAATAAACACACCCAAACAAGGTATACCAAAATCAAAGGAGGCGGAAATGAACTTAATTATGTGGACATGTCCAATATTCGGGGTATCAATTAAGGTCAGTGATCTGAGTGAATAAATCGCAACCCCTCCATGCCTATTAAGTGATCTGCAAAAACTTGATCTTAACACAAAAGATGAAAATCACGATACAGCAAACAATTAACATTTAATATAGGTGTTTGTTTTATTGTATGTAATCTACGATTCACTATACTAGACCTAGAAGCATTTATCTCCTTCTGGAGCTAGTATTCGGATTGTACATGACCAAGTCGGACATCGATAATAAATGTTATGTCATCTGCTCGTAACTATGTTTAAAGACAAATTAAAGCAGAATTGAAAAATAAAAAATTGTGGTTATGTGTTATTTGAAAGTGCTATTGACAAGGATTCAGATTTTCTCATACTAAGACAAAGGCATTAAGTTATCACAAAGATTACTTTAAATTTGCGAATATAACATCACTCGATGTGGAACAGTCGTTTTTATCATTAAAAAAAATTTATTTCGCAAGTCGTACTCATTTGATTGAAACAAGTGTGGAAATATGTTTATTGATTCAAATATTTAATAAATGCCATCCAGTGTATCATTTCATCGAAGCTTCTTAAAATAGTAAGTGCCTTAGCAGGTTATATAATGTATTTTTTGTCATTATTTTATGTGTAAACATTTATGCATCCGTATCGCCTATGCTGACTCATTAAAGTCACGAACATATATGATGTGAGCACGTAAACGTTACTGAACCTTGATACGGTTGCTCGGCCCTTTTACGTTACTCTGCGCACTGCACTGAGACTTGCCCCTCTTTGCCGACTCTAAATATAAAATAAAGTCACGCCTTGTGGATTGTTTCTTGGAGTTTATATTCAAAAATCTACGAAATATTCGTTTATACAAGCAATTATACAGAGACGAAGGAGAAATACTTTAGAAATCATACATCATGTAAAGTTGGTCACATAGTTCACACAGTCACATAGTGATAGTTAAATATGAATGCAGTTAGATATTTTATTTAATGAAGAATAAATAAAGCGTACAAAACTTAATAAAGTTACCTAATACATTATTACAAGTTATTATTCAAAATAAATGATCTCATGAATATGTTTAATGAAAAAGTTTGTTGGACAATGACATGAACAATACGTAAATGGAAGAAATTATATTCATTCATCTACTTGAGGTATAGGTCTTCCATTAGCATCAGTTTCTTCAGGAGCATCAAGAACACTTCTTTTCTTTCTTGTACTTGTAGTAGTATTTTCTTCCTTATCAGTTTTTTCACATGTCAATTGTTTTTCTTCAAATTGCAACGTATTAGTTTGATTGCTACAATCAGACATCTTGAAATCCTACAAAATAAAATACAACAACAGTGTAATGATTGTTTGATAACTGATAACGATTTATTAGTACAAATGGAGTTTACAATCTCTTGTTTACACATTTTATTGCAGCATACATTGAAATATATACCTAAATAGGTGAACGTTAAGAAAGCGATAACTAATCTTGACTGGCTAATGTGTGTTTGTAGAAAATTTATGGTTCTCAGAAGGTCAATATTGAACTTCCCGTTGAGGATTGGATATTTTTTCATTATTCATGTTTGTGTAAACTATATTAAAATAGTATGTACCACGAATCCATATTATTCATCAATTACTATTTCAATTTTCAAGAAATGCTGAAGATATGAAACAAATATTAATAACCGAATATGCATATTAAGAAAATATATTTATCATTGCCTACCACTTTATCGCTAATTATAGTTAATATGCGAATCAAGTATATAACAATGAAGTATGTGTATTTATTTGTAAAATAAACTTTTTTAACATGCACATGCTAAAATATTTTATAACCCACAAATTTAAAATATTCATCTGTGACGTCATTAAGGTGCAGTAAAATTACATTTACTCAGATTTCTGATTCTTTAAATTATCATTGATTATGACGATGTAAAAATAAGCCAAACTGCTACTGAGATAAATACAAGCACTAAAATAAGGATGTAGTTGATCAACAAAAATAAAACTGATTTACATTGGAAACCCAACATTAGAGATACAATCACAGAATGTAGAATGAACAAAGATTGGATCTTGATATGTCTAAATTGAAAAGGACGTGCAAAATTAAAGAGGACTTTAGTAATGTTAAACATTTTTCTACTTTCAGTCACGTTCAAAGATTGTATATCCCCATTTACGAAGTTCTTCGGTGGATCTCCTGATGCAGAAGTAGCACACTAAACACTTCAACCCACTAAATACCAAAAACTTTTAACTTTAAAGCTGTCCTTATCAAGGCGATAATAAAACTGTTTTTAGAAATAAACGAAACTAATAGAATTCTAAAAACAGTTTTATTAACGCTTGGTAATGACAGCTTTGCTGTCGAATCGCATCGCTGTTTAGTTAAAAGTTGTTAGTGTTTAGTGATCTCCATTTATGTGTGTAACAAGTCTATATTCAATAAATCTGGATTTTATTGAGAGTTTATTACAGATAACATTTTAAGGAAACCAATTCGAAACAATAACCTTTACTTTAAGTGTGCCACAAATCATATTGCAATTGGCATTTAAAAAGAACCGTGAGCTTTTTGTTATTATGCAATCAGATGCAAACTTTCATGATAATTTCAAATAAAAGGTTTGATAGTCTTTTACAAAAATTAAATTTGATTTAAGACAAAACCATTATTTACTAAATGAAAGAAGTGGCAGACCTCAACGTCAAAAAAAAAATGCTTAGGTTGTTATATGTATCGGGTTTTTCACTAACAAGGGAACACCGGCGGGTGTACCCCTCCGATTTCGATGAAACTTTACAGATCGAAAGAGTACCTTAAAATAAGAGACACGTATTTTTTTTTATCGACGTATCCGCACGATTTTGGGGTACAGCCAAAAGATTGGACGATTTTTAAATTTTTGAAAATATTTCCTAAATTATAACAGATATTAAATTTTCGGACGACACCGCCCTCAGGGCCATGCAATATGCTGCAAATTATGTTAAGAAGAAAATTTAATATCTGTTATAATTTAGGAAATATTTGCAAAAATTGAAAAATCGTCCAAACTTTGGAGGGGGCTGTACCCCAAAATCGTGCGGATACGCCAATAAAAAAAAACGTGCCGGTGTTCCCTTGTAAGAACGACGCATTTTGTTTTTTTAATTAAAAGATTTGTGGGTTAATTATGGAGATGATTTTTATTTCAAATGAAAGTACAATCGATGCCATTATTTATGGAATACGGCATCGTTCAAATGTCCACCGCGGAAGCGCTGGCACGAGTGAATAGGCTGTACCCAATTTTCCATGACTCGAACACATAAATCGGCTGAAATAGCAGGAATTTCGCGTTCGATGTTGGCCTGCAGCTCTTCTAACGTTGCTGGTTTGTTGGCACAGACCAGCGATTTAATGTATCCTCAAAGAAAAAAGTCTAAAAGGGTTAAATCGGACGAACGAGGCAGCCATTCGCGAGCACCGTTCCGTGAGATAACTCGCTCTGCTAATTTGGTCTTCAATAATTCGATTGTGTCGTATGCTGCATGGCATGTTGCCCGTTCTGTTGGAACCACATATCGTCCCAGCGTCGAGCTGGTCCCAAAAATACTCCGATATCATGACCCTGTAGCGCTCGCCGTTGATGGTGAGGAGCCAGAAGTGAGCTTCATCCGAAAACATGATTTTCTTGTAAAAGTCGTTGTTAGCTTGCATCTGGTCCAGAGCTTAATTAGCGAGTGTGCGATACTTAAAATGGTCGGTTGGTTTCAGTTCTTGACTCAACGCAATCTTATACGGGCGGAGAGCCAAATCCTTCCGCAAAATTCGCCACAAACTGGTCACACTGATTCAACGCCTGTGAGCGATGTGGAATCAACATCCTTAACTGCTCACGCCCACTCTCTCGAACGGCCACAATATTATCTTCACTTCGAGCATTACATCGTCGCACAGGCGTTGGGACATTATGCAATGCATTTGTTTCAAATTTTTGCACCAAAAATTGGCCTAAGAGCACGCAACATAGTCGTGATAGAACGTGAACTTTGATAAAAAAAAGTTGAATACCTAATTTGCAAACGTTGTTGAAGCCTGTATCTCTCCATGATTAAATGGCATAGACTAACGTTTCAAATGTGAAAAAATTGCGAAGCCAACTTCACTCCTATTCGAGAAATGTTCAAAACAAAATGCGTCGCTCTTAATGAAAAACCCAATATGTTCCAATATATCAGGAGAGCGAGATTGTTTGAACGCATTTGGCAGCTCTGGTTCATGAATATCCCTAACCTGCCACCGAATATCCAATCTAACATATGACGTTCGCAACAACTATGAAGTTAGCTTATCTAAGTCAGATACGTCGAATGCGTTCAAACAATCTCGCTCTCCCTGTATAATTTCAACACTAAAAAGATGCAGCACCTCAAAACTTTAGTCATGCCATTTAGTCCAACAACCACTTTCAAAAAAATATCTATAATCTCACAAAGAAGGTGCTTTTATTTTAAGCGAATAAAATAAACTATTAGTTGGAAATAATTTTCGAACGTTTACTGAAATTTATATGTTACCGCGTCCATTGTTTATACAGTGTGTCTACTTAAGTTGGCGCCACATGGAAAACTTTGTTATTATTAGTTTTACGAAAAGAAGTAATTCTTTATAAAAATCTCTGCTTTCATAAACAATAATATTCAGCTATTCACATTTGACATCGAATGTACGGGGTGTCCACAAAGAAAAAGCTTCAAGCGAAAAAGTTCAATAGAAATTTTTTACCACTTCAATTTTAAATTAAATTTTGCAAATCCTACTTGTGAAACACGTTATCTCTTACAATTAAACAGTCATCATACTCTCTTTCACAAAGAATATTTAGGATTTTCAACTACAGAAAGTAGTACCTGTAACACAGTGTCATCGTTGGCAACCCGTTTTTGACGCTTGTTTGTATATTTGTTGAAAACATTTCCAGCTGTTTTGAATTTATTAAAAATTTTCCTCGCTGTTGACTGGTGAATATGTTTCTATGGACGTCGGTGATTAAAGATGTCTGCAGTTTCTCGAAAAGTTTTATACTTGTCACCCACAATTAATACAGCTTCAATTTTCTTTTCTAAACTCAATGTCGGTGGCATATTTGTTTATGTGTTACTACACTGACGTTCGGAAAGAGAAATGCCGTTGTCAGAGTAAACTAGATTCTAATATTCCGCTTATCTTTGTGTATTACAGTAGAAAATTCATTATTCTGTTGAGTATTACTTTATTATTATATGTATGTATGTTTATTTACATGCATTGCTAAAATATTACAGATAGGCGATTAAACATTTGAAGTATGATGACTGTTTAATTAAGATAGGAAATAACGTGTTTCACAAGTAGGATTTGCAAAATTTAATTTAATTTTAATTGAAGTGCTAAAAGAATTCCTACCCAACTTTCTCGCTTTGTGGATTGTTTTCGACCGCAGAGATTTTGATAAAGAAAGAATAACAAGGTTTTCCACATGCCGCCAACTTAAGTAGACACGCTGTATACAAATCAACAAACTCTATAGTGTACACCATACGAATTATTTCCGGTACAAACTTTGCCACATTTCCTGGATTTAAATTTAAAACGGCGCCAAAGAACGTGATTCATTGCTTGTGCTAAAGGGCACTAATACCAAGTTTCAAGAAAACGTGACCATACATTTTTTTTCCATACAAATTTTACTACCCCCTATCATCAGCGTACATGTTGCATTTAAAAAAACGCCAAAACACGGGTTTGATTAATTAAAACTTTACCACCACCTTTCAGCCTATTTTACCCCCTTTCATCTCTTCAGGTGTAGAATTAAAAAAAAAACGTCGAAGCACGTGTTTCGTGAATGTCACCAATTCCACCCTTAAGGAAGTGGCAATGTTTATATGACCAATGTTAATATGACAGTTTTTATGGCCAAATTTATTCGAAACACAGTATTTCGAATAAATTTGACCATAAAAACGCTATTCTCCATACAAACTTTGCCACACCCTTAAAGCCCTTTAAGCCGTTTTGTTAACTGAGAAATGTTAAGTTATTCTATCATCAGGAAAATATATCTTTTGTATATCTGAACATCTATCTACCTAATTCTGTAGAACAAAGTTCAAGTTTCTCTTTTTAGCAAAAAACGGACAAAGTTTCATAAATGTCTTTAATTACATGATACATTTTAATATTTTCTTTTAATAAATAAGCAGCTAACCAAGAATAAATTAACAATTCTGAAGTAAAAGGAATGTTATTGAGAAATTCTGAACTAACGCAGATCCTATCTAATCTGGCGCATCAGAAGAAAAGTCTATTCATGGAATAATACAGCTGTAGTTCTGATAATAACTAGTTTCGTTATAATTCATTTATACATCTATGAAGACAACATAAAATAAATAAACAAACAATATTGTATCAAGAATGTATAATAAACAACATTTTTTAATCAGTAATTTAATTGATTTATTTTTTATTAAAATAAACGTAATGTGTTTTCAAAATAAAAGAATATAATTTAAGCTTACTAACGCACCTTCGTTTTCACCCTCTCCAAATTCCAGGCACTTGTTTTGTATCTATCTCAGTTACCTTCACTTCTAGGTACTGCTGGGCACTGCGTTCTTAGTCTTCAAGGCATTAGATTATGTATTTTTAAAATGTAGACTAGAGCTGTATCTCCCCTACTCTTGTTTTCAAATTTTAGGCCTTCCAGTCCCTGCTTATCTGCTTATTTAGAATTTCAAATTAATTGCTTCTTACTTCTCTCCTTGTGTGCACCACTAATATAACAGGAAACTTTCTCTGCATAACATTATAAACAGGTTACAAACTATATTAGAGAGATTAATCCGTTAGGTCATTAGGGACTTGTGGTCAGGAGGGGATGTACCTGCTATCGTAATCTCGTAGGTAAAGTGTCTATTTAACATAAGTATAGATCTTTCAGCGATATAGCGACCTAATTAAGAGATTAGTTCGAAATGCAAATGTGCAAATGGACTGTACTTTATCTACTTGTAGTATGGTATATGTTGGTGTTATTATAACTACAATAAATATAATTTGTGTAAATGTATAATTTTGTCGATCCTGCTTGATTATTGATGTCTTCTAATATTTTTAATCGCTTGTTTGTTTAATTCCTTTTGTGTACGCAATAGACACTCATTAGATAGATAGATAGGCTTAGCTCTTGAAAGATTGTAGATAATCTTAATAGGCAATAAAATGTCGAGCCGCTATATCGCGGAAGGAACTATACAGGATACTGGTTCTGGTGAAAGATAAGTAGTACTTATTATCATAATGTATCCGTGAAATCAAAATTCTTGTAGAAATATGGATATTTCACAACATAGCAACTACATAAATTAATGTTAATGAGAGAGGAAACAAACATACCGAACGTAATTATTATTATTATTACTTTTCACTACTTTATCATTATACTAATTTATTCCTGCATTGATTTCCCTGATCATCTGGTGCATGGATCTCCAGTTATTGTTTTCAGTCATACACTCTTTGTATGTACGGGTTCCATCTATTGCACACGAAGAGAGTGTGTTTCAGAGTATCTACTGAAGAGCAATATATGCAGGTGTCTGTGTCGTCCTTATGAAAACGTTTTGCTTAGCATCTAAAAACTCCATCTACGGTCAATGCCTAAGTCAAATGGTAATTCGTGCACCGGTGCTTACAATTAACCCTCCATTTGATGTTCGGTCTCAATCTTTTGGTCCATTCAGCCTTGTCTTCCTCAGCTTCCCACCTAATTTGCAGGTGCCTTAACGAGGCTGCTCTAGCCATGTTCTGATTTTCTCTCCCATGTGGACGTAGGTGTATCTCCTTTCTACAGCCGTTATCACTTGTAGCCACGGTTGAAATAGTTTTGAAAGCAGAGACCACCTTCTCAAGTAGTTCTTCGGATTTCTGCTGTTTTGATACTGCTATCCATATCGGAGCACTGTAGAGCAGAATGTTATAAACAGCGCTCCTGATGTCCGCTCTTTTCTCCCTCTTAAGAGCCCTCACATTGCACATTATTCTTGTTTCGGTTTGCCACCTTCTTTTCGACTTCATCTGCTACAACTTGACGGAGCCTCTATCGTCGATGGTAAAATCCATATATTTCAGTGTGATTTTGATCCCATTCAGGTTGAAGTGAATGGTATCCCGTGTTTTTCTGCCTCTAAGGGTCACTGTTTCGGTTTTTTTTTCGGTGCCAGGATCAATTTGTGATCTTCCATCCGTTCCCAGACTCTTCTAAAGCATTCATTGGCATTTAGCATGATCTCTTCACGATTTCTGGCTCCAACCACCAGATGCAAGCCATCTGCGAATCCTGTACTGGTGGTTTTATATGGAAAATTCACGTTAATATAAATAATAAATTAAATTCTAATCATATTGATCCAAGCATTTCAAGTACTTACTCATACTGCTGCTAGAGTCTTTGATAGTTAAAGGAAATATCAGGGGTTGGAGCCGGGAATTATAAGGTCATTACTATAATTTGTGGTGCAATAAATAAGGCCCAAAGGTACGGGCTTTAAAGAAATCGATATTTAATAATATGTTACCTAGGCACGTTTTACTACTAGGTCTAATAATCTCAATAATTGAAGCATTAATACCAAAGGAACGAATCAAATAACTGAGTTTAGATAAGGTACTAGATGGCACCGAAAAGCTTGAAACCTCCCATCATGTTATACGTTTTTATTACATATATCGACTGTTTTCATAGCTAATAGCTTAGCTTCACCACACACTTTTGCAAATTTGTCGTCTAAAGTTCACACACAAACTGCAAAGGCACTACAACCCTGGGAAAGACGATAAAATAAAGATCCACACCGTGATATAAAAGACATGAATTTGCTACGAGAGATAATCACTAAGTATTATAAACTTTATTCAGAAAAAATATGTTATCTTATTTGTTTTTAATGAGGTAGCCAATCCTAATTTTTAAAAAATTGTGACATTCTGTCCAGGTAGCACGCCCACGTCACATTGACGTTATTAATTGTATTATTAATGTTACTGTTTAAGGGCAACTCTTTGGTGACGAAAAAATGCCGAAAATTTTTAGACGTAATAATGTCGTCTTTTTGACGTCAGAACACATTTTATTTAAAGGTTAAGTCAAGTCAAATTCGAAAATAATAATATATATAATATAAATAATATTTTAAAGTATATCGAATTAGTTTTATTCATTATACTGTAATTTATACAGGCATATGCACTACAGAGCTGCTTTTTATTAGACTATACAGGGTGTCCCAGCTGACGCAGTTTCTTTGATAATTTGTTTATTTTATAGTATAGAGAAAAAAGTTTCAAATAAAAGTTGTCCCCATTTATACCATGCGTAGTTAGAAAATATTTCCAAATATACAGGGTGTCCCAATTATATAAAAAGCGTATGTAACTTTATTATTTTAAATGGATCATCCTATATATTATATTTTTTTTAGATTCTACATGATATTTTAAGTAACTTTTATTAAGACCTTCCTAGACCAATGTGCTTTTGTTTTCGAGAAAATAAATATTTTATCAAAAATTTTGCAATTGCAGCGCTTTGTTAATGAGCTGTCCAGAGCTGACAATTTTATCCAAACTAAAAAAGGTAGACAATTTTGGTTTGCGCAAATTGATACGTCTTGAATTGCTTTACTATTTCCTATATTAACATGTACGGATGCTTTTGTTGACATACAGTTACTAGCGCCAGCATTTGGAATTAAGGTTATTATTTGTGTATAATTATAAATGGTACAAATGGTTATTAAATATATCTGTCATAATATTATTGTTACGTAGCCTACTTTGTGCAAATTGAAGTGATCTGTTTCGGCACGCGACCAACAAAAAGTTTCGCACCAAAAAATGATTTCCTCTACACAAAAAGTATCAGACACAGATAAAAATACAAGCGCAAATAATACATTGGAAACATCAAGTCGAATTATACTGGATGTTGAATCAGAGCATGTAAACATAGACACTTCGAAGAATGAGGGTTGGTCAAATGTTCTTAAACAAAAAAGAAGAAGAAACAATAAATTCATTATGGGAAGTTCTAATACTTCTCAAATTAAAACTATACCAAGAAAATCGTTCCTGTTTGTCTCGAGGATTAATCCTGAAACGGACGAAAAAACTTTGAAATCACATCTGGTTCAATTTTTTAAGGAAGTAGAGGTCGAGGAATTGACTTCATCCCATCCGGAAACTTACAATTCCTTTAAGGTTTCTATCGATCAGTCGAGTTTTGATGCAGGTTTGGATCCAACCAAGTGGCCGTCTGGCGCATATGTTACGAAGTTTTTTCGTCCTCGTCGATTGATTCAACCACAGAGATAAAGCATGTGGATTACAATTTTTTACTGCTGAATTGTCAGTCTCTTTCACCTGAGAAGGCTGATGAAATTGTAATTAATTATGTAAATCTTTATAACTTAAACTTTTTATGTTTAACAGAAACTTGGTTGCCGGCAAATGCTTTGAGTCGAATTTACTTTGGTGACTTTGTATTGCGTTCCAGTTTTAGTCGTTCAAACCTCAAAGGCGGGGGAGTAGCTATCTGGTCTAGTAAATATGTGACGACTACGGAGCTGAACCTGGAAGATTTCTCTATAGTAGTATAGTTGAGTTCTGTGGTCTTTATTGGAAATTTAATCATAATACCACTCTGATAATTTTATGTTACAAACCACCTAATAATTCTGTTTTTAATTTAACCACTTTTTATGAAAAAATGTCTATTTTACTTGATAATTTTTTTAATGTTAACATGCCAATAATCTTTTTGGGTGACTTTAATTTAGACCCACACAGAGATAGTAATCATTTTTCTATTTTAAACAACATTCTTAATAGTTATAATTTTCAAAACATTATCAATATCCCCACTAGAGGTAATTATATTCTGGATCATTGCTACTTAAACGAATGCAGTGGAGCCACCAGTGCCATAGCTGTTGATAATTATGTTTCGGATCATAGGAGTTTACTTGTTAACATACCTTCTGTTGTTAAAACAAATACTAATACAAGAATTCGCAGAAGAGTTTTTAGCAGTGGTGGCATTGCTGGTTTCATTGCGGATTTGAGAAATGAAAGTTGGTGTGAGGTTTACTGTTGTTCTGACTTTCAAAAATGCTTCGAAAATTTTCATAATATTTTTCTATATTATTTCAACTTACATTTTCCTTTTAAAACAATTTTACTTAGACCAGAGAAGAAACGATGGGTCAACAATAATGTTATTTTTTCATCTAATAATTTAAAAACTTTATTTCACCTAAAACAAAAATACGCGCAGTTAAATCGTTTCTATGTTCAAGCTAGGGTTGATCACAGAAGATTGGTTAAAAATGTTAAGCGACAATATTACCAGACTAGAATTGTTAATTCTGACAACTCTTCCAGAACTGCCTGGAAGATTATTAAGGAGTTATCGAACTCTACTATGGATAATAAAAATATTGAACTGACTATAACCATATCAAGCCCTAATCGTATAGCCAACAAGTTCAATGAATACTATGCCAATTTACCTTTGAATATTTCATTTCAACTTCCTATTCCTGTTGGGCATACACAAAATAAGTCTCAACGTTTAAATGCATCTTTTTTTCTAAGACCAATATTACATCATGAGCTTGCCTTTATTTTAAACAGAAACCTGAAAAGTACCCTCTACTGGTTTTGATCAAATACCACCAATTATGATTAAAGCTGCTTGTGACCAGCTGATTCCGGTCTTATCTTTCTTAATTAACAAATCTTTTGTTGAAGGTGAATTCCCTAATTTAGAAGAAGAATCTAAAAACGTGACAATATATAGGATATTCTATTTAAAATAACGAAGTTGGTGCCTACTTCCGGTATATCCCGAAGCGCCGCCATCTTGAAAATATTGTAGGTGAGTGGCCCCCATCGACTTTAGTATAATGCCAAAATTTCAGATCATTCCTAGCTATAGTTTTTCCGCAATCGATCGTTGCAGTTCCCGGTGAACCACCCTGTATACCTAAAGCTGACGGCGAAATAACGTCATTCCGAAGACCTCTATAAGACGTCTAATTTTCACGAGACTGGTCTGTGACATAGTCACGTGATCCTACCGTAAAAGTATCGTCGCTGTGCTATCTGGGATTTAAAATAAGTTCATGAGCATTTCTGGTACTAGAGGGAATGTCATTTACGCGAAAAGTTGGGCATTTTTACAATGTCGGAAACTTCAAAAACTTCTAATAGGTATATACTTTCGGTAAATCATCTTGTAATAATATAGACACATCAAAAAAAATCATAATTAGAGTAGGCTATGTGAATGGATAGCTACTTTAGACACTTTCACATAATGACACTTATTCCTTGACATTTAATTTGAGGTTTTAAAGCTCAAAAACTAAAGTTACAATAAAATGTCAAGTAATTAATGTCATTATGTAATAGTGGCTAAAGCAACGATCAAAAACATTTACATAGCCTACCCTAATTATGTTTTTTTTCGATGGCACGTTATAAGACTTTAACATATTATTGCCCAACCCAGGTAAAGGAATAATTATAAAAACTTTAAAAAAATTATACCAGAAAAAAATTATTATTGCCACATATAAAATATAATAAATACCAGGTTATTTTATATTGCATATGAGTGAATGTTTTAACGTTAAAAAAATTTTAACGTGACACAATAAAAACGAAGATCTAAATAAAAAACCTTACATACCAATAAAAAAAAATTATTCCAAGTTTAAAGGTCTATCCAGACACATCAGTGCTGCGTCCGTTCAGTATCAGTGTCAGTGAAAAATAAAATATCGTTGCGTTTGCTTCAACCAGACTTGTTCACACCCGTCCGACACAGTGACGTGTTTAAGTAGATAGTATTTTTCACTGACACTGATACTGAACGGACACAGCACTGATGTGTCTGGGTAGACCTTAAATGAAACAGTTTCCACAAACACCTAACCTAATAATACTCATATAACAGGACATAATACTGTACATTAAACATAATAAATCTAGAGTATACTTTCAACGTTAGTTACATAGTACAAAAAATAGTATAAAAAATATGCGATTTTCGAGTATTTATAAATTTAGTTTCGCCTTTTAAAACATGACTGCGCATAGAGCTGTCATACTGAAAGTTTTGTGTCAATTAAATATTTAATCTTAAATCGGGCGGCCATCAGCATCCAGTTCGTAATCTGGTGCTTCATAGGCACTCCTCTTCTTTCTAACACAACCAGTTGCTGAATCCCCATTTTGATTATCTGAATCTTGATTAGCTGGATCTGGTGGATTATTTTCTTCTTCGGCGCTTGCTAATACGTTTTCGGACATGTTTGTGAATTCTAGAACAAGTATACCCATATATTTTTTTAATTCGCACAGTCAATACATATAACTATTTAAAGATTTGTTTGATTCCCAATGAATGCTTTTAAAGTCGATATATAATTTATGTACTGTCACGATGATGTATTTAAGATAATATTATCATGTAATAAATTAAAACCGCAAACACAATTATCTGAGATAAACGGTAAAACCCTGAGGTGATAGAAGAAGCGGAAACTTATCGAACGTCAATGAAAATAACTGTAGGTACAATTCTGAAATTTTGAAAGTTGCATTTGTAGTATTTCCGGTTATGGTATAATTTTTTTTAATGCAATTGATTCTACGCATTTCTAAGATATTTATAATTTGCTTTAATATTTTGCTATTGCACCATAATAGAAAAGTTAATTTTTTATAGTTTTTTGAACCGTTAGCAATACAAAATAAAAAGTCAAAATTTACATTTAATTCACCAAGAAATTCTGCATCGATCCGTATTAAGGAACACCACGATTTTAATGCCTTTTAAAAATTGGCAGGGAAATTTTAATAAAGTTTCAGAAAAATAAAATGAACAACGACTGAAAGTTGCCTTTCTGCACGCTTAAAAATTAAAAGGAAAAAAGCTGTAATTTTGAATTGTTATCAAGTCAAACACACAGTGGTTATCAATAGAGATGGATGATGAGATAATGAACTTTGTAATAATTCACTTACGGAATAACTAAAGAGATTCAGTCAAACTACAAAACTCAATCTAAATAAATTTATCCACTAAACTGAAAAATGCAAAAATAATTAAGTATATTCACCTTCAATACGACAATCACTTTTAATATAAATTCGTAGTCAGATAAAATTTATCCAAATTCTAATCACCACTTTCTAAACTATTTTTGTATCGATTAATATCTTTATTATTTATCCACTTTTAATGCAATTAGCTTGAAAGAATAACCAAATACAACGTTGTATCACTATCAACTGTTGCAGCCGCAATTCCAGCGCTACGCACTTTGGCGCTAATATATTAACAGGATATATAAACACAGGTCTAATTATAACTAACCGCGGTTTTCCGAAAATACAGTTGCAGGTGACTGGAATGAATAGCTTCGATTAAATTCTCTATTTTTATAAAATTGTCGCAAACTGTATAGAGTTCGGAGAAAGTGTTTTAATTTTGGACCAATTTTACGATGAAATATTTACTGCTAGTGATATAGTGTAATAGTTCGTAGTACAGTAAGATATTTCAGGACAACCTAGACCCAGACCTCATTAATCTAGGTTTACATACATACATACATACATATCTAAATATCGGAACAAGTAACCTTATATAAGCAAAATTGGTTAACAAAACTAAGTTCTCATCATTTGCATCTATATCAAGAGCTTAATTTGACTTATACATATAAGTTTGGCCTGCTCTATATTCATTTTTCTACGTCTTTGTGAGCGAAACCGGTTATAACAATATCCAAATGGCATTTAGAGTTGAGGTTTGCGAACAAAAGCTGGGCAAATCCACCTTTTGGAGCAAAAAATCTTTGGTTTGAAGCTTGATGCATAGCACTCTCTGTTGGTGGTAGTTTAAAATGCTGGTTTACTGTTGATGGTTATCATCAAAAGAAAATATCAGCTACAAACTTAATGACAGCAATACAGCAGGGATTTTTAAATTCGGGGTACAACCTCTACCTCGAATTAAAAAATCCCAGTATTTCATCAGAATCAGTTTTACGGTAATCGTCTGTTTTGCGATGAATGGCTCGATCAGAATAATAACAATAGTCATATATAGTGCATACATTGAGGTACTGGTTAAGAAATAAATTTCTACAACACATAACTCATGTGGAGAGTAAGACGTAAGTAAAGTTGACAACTGTTACAACATATACATGTATACATTATACATGTAAGTATTTATAATTATAAATCATATCGTATGAATAAAATATAAAAAATTTGAAATTTTTTATAGGATAATCTCAGAATCTAGTTCTGAATAAGAAATTATAGATTACGGAATTCTAATTGTCAGACGTCCCAGAATATTTAGAGACAGAACAAAAACCGTTTGATATTATGATGAAATTGATTTTAAATCAAGGTTCAGATATATGAACAATCAACCCTAGTTTAAAAACAATTGCTAAAAGAAAAAACCTATTTGTCCAATGCAACAAATATTATGTACCTTAACGTTTTACGGAACGGTTTTAGGGGGTTATGTTAAGCTAAGTAAGGCCTCTGTTTGTAGAATTTTAAAGAAGGTGACCAGCCACATAGCGAAGTTGAAACCTATGTTTGTAAATATGCCTCAAGAGCAGACCATAAATACCATTAAAAGAGAATTTTATGAAATTTATTTCCCAATGTAATTAGTGCAATAGATTGTACCCATGTTCGTTAAAAGTCTCCGGGTAGCAATAACACAGAATTATTTAGATATCGTAAGGGATACTTTTCAATGAACGTTCAAGCTGTTTGTGATGCAAAGTTGCGATTTTTAAGTTAATTGTTAATTGTTCGATGGTCTGAATCAGTACACGATAATAGAATTTTTAATGATTCGCCTTTTAAACATGAATTAGAAAATGACATAAACATTTCAAATTGTTTGCCTCTCTTGGTCGATCGACCAAATTGTTGTATTCTTGGCTTATAGCTTCCCAGATTTCTCGTTTTTTTTTTTTATAGTCACTCCGTCGGTTTTTTTATTTTCAATTATATCTCTCTATTTACATACAATATTTATCAACTCATGCTTCTCTCTTTCAGTATATGTAATTATGACCTCTGTTTTGTGGCATATCTACTATACAGAGTGTGGGAACACCAGATTTCTGGCAAAATTATGGGTTCTGTTAAAAAATAACCTTTAATGAAAGTTTTTATAGTATATATTTTTATTCAACTCTATCACATACTTTTATTTTCTCCAACTCTCACTTGTTTCGAGATATCACGTCAACGATAGTTTTTTTAAATAGATTACCTGTATATTTTAACATTTTTGGACAGACGCATTTTCAAGAATTACAATGATATACAGTTTATATCTTATAATATATTGGAAAAGGCTAGCAACAAGAAGCAGCCTGACAGTATCCTAGTCTATTAACGAAGGACCTTATAATGACTTCTGAATTACGATTTGTCCTATCTCTTGAAAAGCCATCCTAATTTGATTTTCCAACTCTACGAGCGACTGAGGTTTATTCTGATAAACATTAGGATTCAAATGCCCCCAGAGTAAAAAGTCTGAAAGACTTAAATCGGGTGATCGCGGAGGCCATTCAATATATCCTGTTCGACCTATCCAACGCTGTGAAAATATTTCATTTATGTATGTATATATGTACGCACGTCAATTCCATAATGCGAATATTTCTTGTCATGTATCTGACAAAAAGATGTTTATATCCAACGTTTTTGTTTTAATATGTCAAGTCGCACACCAATCAAAACGTATATCATTGTCATTCTTGAAAATGTGTCTATCCGAAAATGTTAAAATATACAGGTAATTTATTTTAAAAAACTACCGATGATGTCATATCTCGAAACAAGTGCAAGTTGTAAAGTTGCACTTTACTGCAAAACATTAAAATGACAAATGTCATTTACGTATGAAGAAAAATTTGATTCTGGTTGCCATCCATCAATACCAGATCAACACAGATTTTCATTCAAAATAGCCAGAAATAAATTTAACAAATAGTTACTTAACACATTGCAGATTGTGTTGGTAAAACTTATGAAACGTCTTCTAAAATTAAACATTTGTTAAATTTAACTCATTGTTTACTAATTAAGCATTTAACATTCCTGTATGAAACCAATCATTATATACAGAAATCATATTAAAGCATGGAAATAGCTCCATGAGTGTTTGGAAATTTTCTCCTGGAATGGAGTTAGTTTAATTCACGACCTTATATACAGAGGAGAACGCAATGCGCCCACATTTCTAGAATAGCCTTCGTACAGCCCTAATCTAAACCCCATTGAGCATTTCTGGAATATTTGATAAAGCGATGGAGAACTTTACATTAAAGATTTTAGAGATTTAAGACATTAAAGGAATCGTTCTATTTTATATAAATTAATGATGAAACTTGGCTTCATGGAGGACACACAAAAGCAAAAGTGTGGGCTATTGCAAATGTTACCTCAGAGAAGTAGATGGAATGTAAAGAACATGTAATTAAAAAGGAAAACAAAATGTGCAACTTACTTTTTTGTATTTCTTGACGTTTTTGACTTATTTAAAATGGAACGTTTTCATTGGAATCCACTGTATTTTCATAATTTACTCAATATTCTACCAGAAAATTGATTAAAAAAACTAGTCTCAACAAGTGTTTTTATTGCTTCTAGTCTAATTGACCAAAACAACAATGACAATACATGAAATAACAGTGAACACTTTCCATAATTCAAAAATTTTTATTTATTCACCTTTATATCATCATATTTGTAGTATTAGGAAACTCACAGATGACAATGAGTGGTAGAGAACATTCATTTTTTTTAGGTTTGATAAGTCTGAAATATAATAAATAAATCAATTGCCTCACCTTTTACCTTTCAATAAATCAGAATTTTAAATAACCAACTATATCGAAAACAATAAAGAGTAGTAATAGAGTTTCCGAATACCACACTTCTTTTATCAGGAACTTTTTATACTAAATTTAAAACATGATAAAGTACATTTTACGTGGATTTCCGGGAAATAAACCCAAATTATGGAGATAATATTAAAATACTATTTCCTAGAAAATTATTAATAGTAATATTATCCAGCATTTGTAAAAAAGATAAGGGAATCGATTATATTCTTTAAAAAATGAATTTATTTTAGACGCTACCGGTTCCTCAAAGCAACTTCCTTGCATCAAACTTTATATCTAACAATAAAAAGTCCTGTAACTCAACTCATAAAGTTTTATAATCACATTTAAAAATTTTATTATATAAGTGTATAAGTTGTAAAATTAAGCGTAAAGTTCTTATTCATGTTCTGCTAATCTATGTACTTAGTGAATCTTGTAGAATAAAACAAAACCATAAGTGGTGCCCATTTCAAAGTAAAATCGTGTCGAATTTATTTTTAGCACAACTCAGTAGTGTAAGAAATATTACGCGTTCCACAGCATTACACATTCTTCTGGATTAGTCGGAAACTGTACGAGAATTTTCTATTTTAAAAATAGGATTGTTTTGGAATGGTAGGTACTCCTTTGCCAAATAAGTATGTCAATCTGATAAATTTATTACCTATGCCATATGAGAATGTAGTTTATGCGATTCTATTCTTAAACGTCATTAACTTGAAATCTATTTTGCAATGACAAATTGATTGAGTGAGAGATTCTGTTTGCAAACACTAAACTAATTTAATAGCAATGCTAATCAATTGATTTATTACTAAGGTCGAGTGGTACATTAAAAATATTATAATGTAAATGAGTAAGTATATACAGTATGTCCAGCAATGTAATGCTATATGAGGTACAAATCTCTAGAGTATAGATTGTGACCACTGATGATAGATTATGATAAGTACTATCGGAATTAGATTATTGCGTTTTCGTTTCGAAGAAGAAGAGATCCCAAAATTAATGTTCCTACAATTGATTTTCTGTAAACTTTTACACTACTTGTAAAGATCTTGCTGTTGCAATGCAGTTATGTTAAAAAATACTAAATTTACTAATTCAACGTTTCGTCACTAACGTAAATAGTTTTTTTCAGGAACAAACAATAGCTGAAGATATCGGAAGGTCACAACAACTCGACGTTTTAACCACGCTAGAGGTAACAGTCAGTCGTGGTATTAAATTTTTATAGTTGCGGTGCACGTCATCGACAGTATATTCGGAATGACAAACATACCAAATACTAAGTACTGGTTGACCGGTACTTACCTATAACTCCATCTTTAATACTGAGAGCAACCAGGGCAGTGTTGACAAATATCATTATGTCATTTAGATAATAGCGTGACAAATATTTTCAGTTGTGTTCTTTATTAAGTTTTGCGTTTTTTTAATTCTGCTTTATACACAGTTATAGTCATTTTCATAACTAAAAAGACACTTATTCATATACAAATACGCCAAAAACGAATTGTAGTCGGTGCAAGTTGATAATTACATCTACAGTTGCAGTTTGAAGCAGTACACGGTTCATGCTTGAAAATAAATAATTGCCTGTAATAGAATCATCTTCCAGGTTTCGTCGTATTCGTCGTAATCGACGTTTCGGTATCCATACTGCCAGCTTCTTCAGGATTCTGATAGCAGATCCTGAAGAAGCTAGCTGGTGATCACATGGGTGGTACCGACTGAACTTATGCTTACCTGTACGATAAGAGGCAGGAGAGGGGTTGGCAAAGTAGGTACTGGAAAAAGTGAAAGTACTGGACGAAACGATTGATAGGGGGCATTGGTGAATGGCTTGCATGCGGATATCGACAGATGGATTACTACCTGACACAAGTCCTGTCTTGACGGGTCCTTTCCGCGCGTTCTTCAGTATCTGCTATCAGAAGCAGAAGCGAAACGTCGATTGGAGTTGCGACTACACGGCGAAACCTGGAAGAAGATTCTATTGCAAGTGACACCCGCCGCGAAAGCTTACGGAATTACATATAATATTGCCATTGAAAATCTAAAAGTAGTTGATCATTTTAGGAAATTAGGTTTCTTTATGTATTATAAAGATATTTTATAATAGTTTATTTTAGTTTTGCTGATATTTAAAACGTGGGACTGAAAAAATTACCTTATTTATCAATATTTATTACCACTATTTATTCATTTTAATGCCAAATATCTTTGAAATACTTATTTTTACCAATATTAGTAATGGTAATCATCAATAATAGTTGATTTCCATAATTTTGACAGATAAGTCCATATCTTTTACCACGTGGTTTGTACAGTTGTTCCGGTCTTCTGCTGTCTTGCTCCAATGCATAGTGAAATATTTGTTTTTTAAAAAGAATAGTTTTTAGATGCGGTAATGAAAATAAATAACAAAAATACCAAGAAAAACACGCTACACACAAAATGTCAAATTGACTGATAACACAGATGATAAAATTGTTTAAAAATTTTTGAGTGATTCTTGTGGCACCTTCTGCGCGATTACAGGAAAAATAGTGGAAAAATTCTATCACCCTTTGTTTACCCACAAAACACAGATTAAATTTTTACTATTAAGGTTTTTGTATAATACGTAAAAACTGTATTCTTTGATAAATAAATCTATATAAAATTTCAATTACAATATTTTTAGTTAAACAAGTTATTTTACGAAAGTAACTAACCTAAATTTAGGTTGGCAACATGAGACAACCTGTCTTTTGTTAAAAAAAACTGAACAGTAAAACTGGTAGAGTCCGGTTCATACTAGATATGTTGCAAGTATACTATTTTTTTCAGTACCTCTTCCTCTCTTCCCGCTAGTGCTCTTGCTGTGTGCAAGATTTTAATTTGAAAAACAAACAAAAGATTTCGTATCCAAAGATTCTTTCAGCTATTGGCTCTGTTCGTCATGGGCCTAATTTACCTGTACTTTGCTCTCGAGCTACACTTGAGAACGTCTTAGATGATGTTAATCAGTTGTTTCAAGGCAGTGATGACAATGAAAATGATGGTACTTATGCGCCCACCTACAATGAGCCAAAACTCTTCACGTAGTCGGAACTAAACGATTTGGTTAGAGAGGCCTTCCAAAAAATTCAGCCGAGGTATTAGGGTCGAGGTTGAAAGAAAAACGTTTGTTGGCTCCTAAAACATCCTTCTCTTGGTACAGAAGTAGAGAAAAAGAATTTGAGCCTTTTTTCTCTCGAGAGGGTGATCTTGTTTTTGAACTAATGTTCCTGGAGTTAATGGAGACATTTAATATAAAATACGACCCCGAAGAATGGAGACTTTTCATTCATTCTTCTAAAAGAAGCCCTGAAAGCTGCTCTTCTTCACAATGCCAATAAATATGCATCTGTACCAGAAGGACATTCAGTTCATTTGAAAGAATGTTATGAGAACCTCGAATTGGTACTTAACAAGGTTAAATACTCTGATCATAAGTGAGCTATTTGTGGAGATTTTAAAATGACCTCTATGTTACTATTAGCCAACAGAGTGCCTGCACAAAGTTCCTCTGCTTCCTCTGTGAATGGGATAGCCGTGACCGCAAACAACACTATGTTAAAAAAGAATGGCTAGTAAGAAGAAGTTTGGTTCCTGGAGTTAAGAACGTCGAGAAAGAGAGTCTAGTGGATCCTTAATCACATCAAGTTGAGACCGATAAAACAATTCGTAAAAGCATTGTCTAAAGAAAGAGAGTGTTTCATTTATCTCTGTGAGCAGTTTCCCGATCTCTCTGATGCAAAATTTAAACAAGGGGTATTTGTTGGTCCTGATATAATAAAGAAACTTATAAAGGATGAAAACTTCGAGTTGAAAGTGGAAGACCAGGAAAGGGAAGCATGGCAGTCTTTTAAACTAGTGGTAATTGGCTTCCTAGGAAATAAAAAAAAAACAAACTACAAGAATATTGTTGCCGATCTGTTAAATAACTGCAAACTGTTGGGGTGCAACATGAGTGCTAAAGTTCATTTCCTTCGTTCCCATCTGGACTATTTTCCGGAAAATCTTGAGTAAAGTAAGTGAGGGACAAGAAAGACGGTTCCACCAAGATATAAAAGACATGGAACACAGATATCAAGGCGTTGGAACGTTAACATGATGGCTGACTACTACTGGATGTTAAAACAGGAAAATCTTCACCCCACAGCAGGAAAAGTACCAAACGAAATTTTGAAGGAAAAGAAAACGTTACTACAAAGACTTGTAAAGGTGTTGTAGTAAAGCTTTATTAAATTTTTTCCTCTATTTTTAAGTTTTACATTTGTATAAAGTAATTTTATTAACATGTACATAAATAATATCGATATAAAATATGTCCATTTTATGATTTTCGCTAAAAGTTTTACCTCATTTTGTAGACAAACCTTACGTGATAGAATAAAACCAATATCATTTCTGAAATAAGCACCAAAAACTACGCAAAAATCAGTTATTAAAACTTAAACAATTAAAAAAAAATTTCTTTTTGGAGGCCTAATGTAATTGATGGCATGAATCATAATTGACTGTAATCACTGCCAACAACGCTTAATTAAATAACATAGGGGCATTAAAAACACTAAATTACCCTTAAAGAACTTTCTATTTGGTTAAATTTATTGTGGTACGTCACGAATGACGTAAGTTCAAATAAACTTTGGATGAACATCTAATAAACTGCATTTGAAATTACAACTGTCAAATGTCAACGTGTTTGTTAACTTCATCAAAGTTTTCAATTATATTTTTACCTGTATCAAAACCTGTGATTCGATTTGCTGTCAACACGAGTGCGTCCTGTATTAATTTAAATTTTAAAATCATCCTAACCTGAAGTTTTCAATTATATATTTTGGAAGGTATGTAATTCAATGTCAGAAAAAAAATATTATATAAATTACTATTTTGAATGATAATTTTAAATTAAATGTTTCAAATAATCAATACTGCCAACTTTTTTTTAAATAATATCAAGAGATTAGTAGTGTGTCATACACGATTACGTATTTAACAATATATATTATTATTATAGTTCTTATTGTACAAAGGAGCTTGTTAATGAGCAAACGTCATAAATATGATTTCATCAAATCGATAATCAGTTAACTCTAAGTATCAATCTTACAAAAGAGCATATTTAATGAGCAAACATCATACTTTAATCAGTTAACTCTAAGTAAACTAAACAAAACTTTATATCAATGACAGCAATTTCAAGAAAATAAAAATTTGAGTTTTTAGACATTAAAATTTATCAAGGCAAAAAAAATGTCTGTGTCACATTTGAAATATGTTTTTACGTCAATTCAGTAGTTCAGCGTACAGTTTCTTTGCTCAAGAAATCGTCTATGTCGAATCAAGTACCCCAATTTGTAATTATGTTCAGCTTCTTTCTTTACAAGAATTTGACGAAACTCATATTTGGTGGAGGTTTCATCCCAAATAATAGCATTTGCTCCACCTGCATTTTCTCATACTGTTAGTTATTTTTCTTCTTTCACTAATCCTCTCAAATGAAAAACATTTTCTTAATACACTGAAGACTACTACATTCATACTGTGTCAGCTATACTGAATGAAAGTTTTTACTTAACCATATTATTTATACTATTTGTGGTTTTTTATCACTTGCTGATTGTACAACTAGGTTTAATTAAATTTGCAGTTGCAAAGGAATGATATTTAATACTTATTGTCGTATTCGAACTGAATTCTGTCTTAACCAAATGCATTGTGCTAAATAAAATGAAACGTAAATATATCTTATCAATATATGAAATAATGATATTAAAAAAAATGGAATTTATCTTTCGTTTATTATCGATAAGGTACAATCAAAATATATTATACATGGAACTATATTATTACATACATATAAATAGCTTTAATAGTCCTATTAATACAAATATGTTTACAGCTATACATTGACTTAAGTCGTTAGCGCCGCAAATATAATCAGTCAAAACAAATTTCCAAACTGTTTTAAAACTGTTGAAGGTTTATATTATTCGGAACTCTAATTATATGTCGTTTACCCCTCGATTTTGGTTTGTCCGACTCATCTCCGCCAAATGCTTCATCCATTAACTTATTTGCCTCAGCCTCTCTGCATTGTTCGGTGTAGTTGTGTTGTTATTTGTGCTTTCTGGTTTCTCAACCCCAGCGGAATTATTAACGTTACTTTCCGGTGAACTCATGTTTATCACTTGTTAAACGTTAAACTGTAATTGAATTCAATCTGATACAGATATTATATTACTGAGCGGCAAGATTGTACGGGTTTCTATATTTATCCGTTTAGATACGTCATGCTATTTGAAATTTATCTGTTTCGCATCGTTTTGTATCGTAATTTGCTTATTCAAATATTTGTGCCTTTAGAAAATGTCAGTTATTTCATTAGAATGTTTCGTGGAATAACGGCTGGTACATATAATTTAGATAAATATTTACCCTCTATATAAATAAAATACATAAATAATTTGCTTGTCTTCTGATTAAAATCTACAGCTTTGGTTATTGAAGGCAACCTGAAACATTGTAGTGCAATTTAGGTTGTGTAATAATTTCTATAAACCAATAATTGACCACGTAAAAACGTTGGACATTGTTAAAGCACAATAATCAAAAATGCCGTCTACAACTATACCCTATTTGCAAGCTGTAAAAGCAGCAGAAAAATTGTTAATGATTCTCATAGAGAACACGCAATTGTGTTGAGAGTATCTGCAAACGAAGATTTACTATTTTAGCTGTGAGTAGGTACTCGTTTAGACCATCCTTCTTCTAATCATTTGTAGTTGCTACTGCTATTTTGCACAATATTGCATGCGAACTGTCGTCAGTATAACCTGGATATAGAAATTGTTATTAATATACAGCGTAGGACTTCTGTTTGGCCTAAAGATGGACACGATGTCCGTTAGCTTTTTGTTCTCTAGGTTTTCTTTTTTTTTCCTAGTGAGAGGGTTTTAGAGATCTGCGATTGGACGACAAATCACAGCCAGATGTTGGTTATAGGCATCGACAAGATTCTTCGAGTCTCTACACGGGGATGGGTCTATCGGGATCTAGCTCTACCAAGTGTTGGATCAACGGCTTCTCCAACCGAAAAGGCTCTCAAAAAAGTACCGCTGGGCAGCACCACCGTGTGCTCGCTGTTCGTGGCTCGAGGCGAGAGATTCAGAAATTCAAATCTCAATGGATCTGAGCGTTGTTCACAAACCAAGACGCTGCAACGATAATTTGTTATATTTAGCAAATACTAAACAATATCCTAAATTTTAGTCATGATAATAGGGCTGAAAAAATGTGATCATGTTTTAATTTGTCAAATTGATTTTATTTACAGTTGAGGTACAGAGTATCATGTATTCAATAAAACAATTATTTGTAGAACACGTAAAATTTTCTTATAAAGTCTTCAATAGCCAAGGTATCAAGAACAATCCTAATCTCTTAAGCAGAGATAGTGTGATTAACTGATAACTGCAAGACTTTTGGAAGGTAACAGAATTAAGAATGACTTACTGATGAGTTGCAGAACATTACAGCATGAAACCCAACTACTAGAAAGCAGATATCGATAGACCTAGAATGAAGAAAGAAAAATATTTCTGTAAGGCAAGTTTGAAACAATGCTTTCAAAAAATTTCGAATCAAATATCAGCAGACGTCACATAGAAACTAGTTATGTTTATGTCAAATAAAAACCAAAAAATTATCTTGATAATAATGGTTTATCAACAAAGTATTAAAAACAAAAACCAGAGTTGTTGTCATGTTTTTCTGTATTTTGTATTTGTTGAAATTCGTCTTTTGCGTTTGAAACAAGATTTCATTGTCATAAATGTTCAGTGAGATTGAGGTCTCGGCTGTACGGTGGCCAATTTAATCTTCGAATCTGAGCTGCATCAATATAATTAGTCACTATGCACCTGCTGGGGTGGGAATCTGTCGTATCCAATGTAGCCCAAATATGGCAAAACATGATCTTGGAGGATGATTTCGTTAAACCAGTCACTATAGTTATTCTTCCATTGGTTTCCACAAGTTCGGTGCGTTTATTCCAACATATGCCTCCAAAACCGTTATGCCACCACCTCCAAAACTAGCAGTTTGTATGGAATTACAGCTGCTGTACCATTCCCCAACTCTTTTATAAAAATGAGTTTACCCATCGAGCGTCCATAATTGGATTCTAGTCTCTTCAGTGAATAGAATATTGGAATTTGGGCAAGGCCGTCTTATTTTAAACCTACATGTTTCAATCTTCGATTTCGCGTAGAATTTAGTGTCAAAAAACGATCATCAATTGCTGTTGCATCTTTTGCATCCTTGGCCAGATCGTACTATTCGATAAAAAAAATAAATCGTTAATTTCTAAATCTGTCGAAGTAAAAATTACATTTGAAAAGAGATACAACACGACACTAACGTAGATCAGGACTAAACCATGTATGCAAATGAACTTGCTAAAACGGTGCACTGAAAAACGGAAACTGGAGTATTAAGGTTTGAATTTTAAGTTCAGTTAAACTTAAATATCTTAACTAAACCTTCCCTTAAATCAAGAATCATCCAACTAAACTATCGAAAGATAATATTTTGTTAAGATCAGTCGAAATTTTAAGCCAAAATTATTGCTAAATATAGTAGTAATAGTGCGATTACCAATGTAGTATCTATGATAGTTAATTTTACTTACTAAACTCCTTTAGATAATGTTAATCATAAGCTCAGATTTAAAAATGCTTTTTTCTCTGCTACTGTATATTTATCGTTATATGAAAATGTTCATTTGTCTCTAGCATATTTCTATGGATAAAACTACTAGAAAAAAAAGTTAAAAGTTAAAAATTTTATTTATAAAATTAAATATACAATATTAACAACCTAATACATTTGAAATAAAATTATTCAAGCAACAAATTAATTGAAAATTTCATACTAGCGAAGATGTTTTTAGACCTGCCTCCCAATTAGCATGGAACAACAGCAGCATTAGCATATTAGCAGTGTACCGAAACAAATAAAGTTAAACTAGAATAATTCAAATAAAATACTGTATAAATATTAAACATAAATTTAAAATGTTTTTAAAAATATTTTACTATCTGTATGCACCTTTATCAGTATTCTTCCCCCAATGATGGTGGTTGAATTACATTCCGTTTTGTTCGTATTTTAGATTGATCTTGATTT